>WBMV01004137.1:1439797-1980882 GCA_013396655.1 Campylorhamphus procurvoides
GTCTCCTCGCTTCTTTCGCTCGGAGGGTTTTTTTTCGGTAGCGGTATACCGAGGAGAGGCTCCGTCCCTCAAGCGCCCTGCCTCAGCCTGCGGGGGAAGGGAGCTGGGTGGGGGCAAGCCAGGAAGGGAGGATCTCAGTGGCTCTCCTAAAATCTATCAGCAGGCTGCGAGGAGGGAAGAGTTTGGCACTTCGCAGCGCGACTGGGCTTGTTTTCCCTAGTGGTGATGCCGCTGGACTGAGTGCGGCGCGGCCGTGCAAGTTAGGGGGACGGAGCCCCCCCTTCCACCGCCCGCCAGCCCCGGTCCAGCGCCTCCAGCCCCGGCGGCTTGTCTCTGTGGCCCCACTGTATGAGCGCTGCAGGGACAGGGCGGCTCGGCGCCTGCTAGGGCTGCTCTCCGCAGCCCTCCAGACTCCCCCACCACCGACGAGGAGCGGCGCGCACCCCGCACCCGGAGAGTTGTCTCAGCAGGCTCCGTGCTATGGCGAGGCTGCGGAGGACCAAACTAGCCGCTGGATTTCTATTACTTTTCCAGTGCCTGAGCGAGCGCTGCCAGCTCGCCGGCGGGGAGGCGCCGAGGCAGAGCCGCGGTAAGCGAGGCCGGTACCTGCCGGGCGGGGCGGGCCGGGGCCGGGCCGGGGTCGGGGGCCGGGCCGCTTCTCCGCAGCACCCCGTGGTGCGGGCTCCGCTGGGGCCAAGCACCCGGAGAGGGCAAACGCCGTTCGGGGGCTGACTCCCCCTCCTGAGGGAGGGCCGGGGTCCCGGCTTCTCACCCTTCCCTACCCTTGGCTTCTCCAGGACTTGGAATGAGCTCTCCAGGACTTAATTTTTTATTTTAATGGGAATTCGGGACTTTCCTCCTTTAAGGAATCTGCCCCGCGATCCGCCAGTGCTGTCCGCCTCCCCAGCCCCTTCGCGGGGTCCCCGTCGCCTCCTTCCCAGCCGCGAGGGGCTCAGCTCAAGGGAGGGAGGACGGAGACACCGGCGCCCCCGGGAGCGGCGAGCTGGGGCGCTCCGGCAGCCACCCCCGCCTCCCTCCCGCAGCGGGGCCCCCCTGCTCTCCCGGCAGCGAGCCGTGGAGGGCAGGCAAAGTTTTCCTGCAGATCCTGTCTGGGAGAGCTAGCGGGCACTCTCCTCCCCCGCGGAAGTCAGTAGCTTGCAGCCTTTCCTGGAAACCGGGCGTTGAGAGAAGGAACAGGATAATGGAAGAAGCCCCCCGGGGCTGTAGGACCTGTTCGTTAGGAGCGAGAGGCTCGCGATGTTGATTAAGTTTGCTCGTGAGGTATTGGGGACCTCTTGTCAGTCATTCTCAGAGACACCTGTTAATGCGTGGCACACAGCACCTGTAGTGCTTTCTCTTGGGCCGCTGTTTCCCACAGCATGGGGGTTCCTTTTGATCACTAAAGCCTTCTATATCCTGAATTTGTGTTCCGTGGAGGTGAAAGCTGCTAAAGGAAAGCTTGACGTGTTTGCAGATAGTGAGAAAAGTCGTGGGGTTTGTGTGTCAGGGGACCTTGCTGCATCAGCTTGTGGTTTACAGGTATTTTCAAAAGCTGTGCCTATATATTCAAAACACTGACCAGATTATTATCAGATGAAATATGCCCCCTGGCTTCCCCGGTGCACAGAACTGCCCGTTCTTCCTTTTCTTAAAGGTTTGATGCAAATGTGAAAAGTTTTGTGATCACAGTGTAATTGACCCGAACAAGAGACTGGGTAGTGTTTTTAAATATCCAGTGAGATTATGTGCTAGACAGAGCGGGATTCTCATAGGCAGGGGCCTACCACTGAGTTTTGGAATTGTTAAATGACAAGGTAGCTCAGCAGGTTGCCGGGGCTCATATGTCACTTGGGGCCAAAGGGAAAAACCAGGAGGAGACTTTTCATGTACTGCTGCAAACCCGATGTTGCTGCACTCAGGGCTGTAACCAGCAAATGTTGGTATTTGCTAACATTAGTTGTAAGGGAAAAAAGGGTGGTGGTGAGATTAGGAAAAGGGAAATTACCATGTTGTGGACTAAACTCACAAAGTTTATAATCTTCCAGCCATTGTATCCACACAGTAAGATGTTAGTGCTGACTAAATCAAGTATAATTTATCAGTGGGCAAATAAACACCACACATCACTGATTTAGGCTATTAAGTTGCAGTAGTCATCAATGTCTGCACCAGGAGGTGCTAAATAGAAGGTATGGTAGAATGGATTGCTTATCTATAAATCATTTAGAAATGTCTTATATCTTCCTGAATAGAATGAAAAGTATGAGTTATAATCAGGCAAGTACTATTTTGATATTTAATACGGTATGAATAAAATATGCCAAACAGTTGTTTTCTTCACTTAGTAAGATGGGCAATCTGATATCAGTTTTGACAGCTAAATGTTTTCTGTTCCTTCTGCTTAAAAAAGCCCCCTGTATTATGACAGTAATAATTAAGAATTAAGTAAGAATTAGGGGTTTATTCCCTTTGTTTGTTTGTAATACTGCTGCTTGTTGGGAAAAAAATGCAGTGACAGATTGTGTCTAACCAGTGAGAAGAGGATAATTATGTAAAGCCAGAAATTCAACTTCAGGTTCTGTGAGTCAAAATGAAAAGTGGTGTTTCAAAGTTTGACTGTATTTATCACCTACTATAGCCTTTAAATCAGCTCAAATAAAACCTTTAAAGAATTATAGTAAAGAATAAATGTTTGAAGTAGCTGCAAGTTCTTAGTGGGAGGCTGTTTTGATGTATCTTCAAATACTCAGTAACAAAACACCTTATTGAAATGATGGAATAACAGTATCAAGACATGGAAACATTTAGTAAGCCGTGGCAGAGCTGGATCCAGGAAGGATTTCTGAGGATGCTACCAACGGGATATGCTCTGATTTCAACAGAGATGGAAAAAAAATGCAAAGGCCTGTTTTGCCAGCTCCTCAGAGTTACCTTGTTGGGTAAAATCATATAGGACCAATTCAAGTGAAATAATTTTCTAGGCATGCTGGAATTTATCTGGCTGCCTCTGGGGATTTTAAAACCCAAATTTTTGTGACGAGGGTGCAAGGCTGCACTGGGCAGAGCCGTGCTGTCCCCGCCAGAGGGCGCAGCGGCGGGCCTGCGAGGTGCGGCTCTCCAGGATCCATCCATCCATTCATCCATCCGTTCTCCCCTGGGCCCGGACAGAACTTCACTTTATAGACAAATATGCTGTAAACCCAGGATGAAGGTTCTTAGACACAAGGTTTCTGTGCATGTATGTTTTACAGTAGCAAACCTGAGTATGACATGAATTTAGTGAAACACATTGTTGGTCTCTTGAAACCTCACAGAACAATTAAGGCTTCCAGTTATATAAGTGAGGGCTCACTGTTGAAATGTTGCCACAAGAAGTCTTGAGAGTGTTATGTTCTTTTGCAAATGTCATCAGTCAGAATTAGGAGGCTGTTGTTGCAATTTTATTCTGTCAAAGTGTGTTCCAGAATCCTGATATAATTTATCTTCATTGAACTGCTGCTGTCCCCAAGCATCAGCAATCAGAGGGGGGTAGAATTATTTTTATGGGATAAACTGCTATTAAGGAGTGTTTATCTAGCATTTATCCACTGCTGAAATAGTAATGTTTTATATATTGCCTGAGCTTTACTCTCTTTAAAGAAAACCAACCAAACAACAAAAAACCCCACAAAAAACAACAAACAAACCACAACTGAAACAAACTTTCATTATTACACATTAGAACCTTCAGCTTTTATCTTGTAAGTATCAAAAGAAATACACTATTAGACAACATGTATATCAGGTATGTGATTTCTGTTTGGAATCAAATTGTGGGATTTTCTGTACATGGTATGTAAACAGGGACAATTGGATTAGTGACAAAAGTCCTAGTGACATTTGAGAGCAAATCTTATTTACATATCACATACATTTTACTAAGGATTCCCTCCAAAGAAGTTATCTCTTTTTTTTTTAACCTTTCTTCCTGGTTTTTTTTGTGTTTTTTTTTTGTTTGTTTGTGTGTGTGGTTTGTTGGGTTGGTTTTTTCCTTTTCGTCATTTCCTCTGAAACAGTTGTTTGGAATATTGCTAGCATATAATGGGTAAATTAAGACTATAATAAGGTTGACTTAGGTCTTTAATTCAGTTTTACAGAAACTCATTTCCACAGATTCAGAGTAAGATCAATACTCATAGTTCATTCAAGGTTTAAAAATCCCTTGGGGGAAGCTGTTTTTGTTTGGCTGTAAATATTCCTCTTCAGAGTTTACATCCTCATGCAGGCACTTAAAACTCAGTAAATACTTGACTCAGATGCTAGGTTTTGTTTGGCACTTAACTTGGAGTTGATGATAAATAAGAGGGGAACTACCTCTCTACTTTGTGAGCAAATTTAGTAAATGAGGAAAAGGTTTTTATAATCTGAAAAGTTCTTTTCTTCTGGTCAACAATTTATTAGCAATGCATACAGGCCTTTCAGAGCAATTATTTTGTGACATCTGCCATCTTGCTGACTACCAGTTTCCTCTAAAAAAAATGCAGTTCAAGAGGGCTGTTTCCTTTCAAGGAATAGACTCCCAAGACCATAAAGGAGGCAGATGAGGAAATTCATGTCAGGAGATAAGAGAAACCCCTTGATGAAAATAGTCACAGACCTTAGCACTTTTCATTTTTGACATGTTTTTGGTGGAGAAGTGCTGCAGGTCCCTACACCTGCACAGACCTCAGGAGATGGAGGTTTGGACCTGAACCTTGTGTTTCCTGCAGGACTACTGTTCTGCAATGCCTGGAAAGTTCCTTTGCTTTGAATTGTGGCAAAGACAACTATCACACAAGAAATATGCTCTGTTGAATCCCACTGGTTTTTTTCCACAATGGAGATAAAAATTTCTTATTAAAAGAAATAAAAATAAAAGCATCATTTTACTCTGCTTTTTTTAAAAGTCACTGTGGTTTCATTGGACTGTCTGAAGTACTGAGCTGTTCTGCTTGAAAGCACTGGAAAAAAAGAAAGCTCTGTAGCAGTCCCAGTTTCAAAACTTGTCAAGGCTGCAGTCTCTTAGACTGAGAACACAGCTGGGGTCACTGGTGTTTTGAATTCCTGGTGTGGTTCATGCTTCCTAAGAAAAATGAATACCAAAGGAATTTGAGGCGGCAGTGGTTAAGGTAAGCCTCGGCTGGGGGTTGTCTACAAAGGAACAAAAGGTAATTTGCTGGGAGCATTTACGATCCAGTACAAGGAAATTCTGCGAGCTTGCCAGCAGTGTGGAATTATATCCAACTATTAGGTTTGATGAGGGTTGAACTGGGAGTGTTAATGCAGTGCAATTGGCGGATGCCATACTTAATAAATTGGAGACTTGCTTAATCACAGCAGGAACTGGAAGAACCTGAGCTTTCTATGGAGAAGTATGCAGAAAGGCCATGTGAAGTGTACGTGGGGTTTGTTTTCATTTGTGGCTTCTTGAAAATGAGCATAGAACATTGCCCTGAAGTAGTTTGTGAGTGCTGGGTGCTGTGTCTCATCATGGAACACTTCCTCTGCTTTCTCCTCTTTTCTTGTTTTTCATCCAACCAATAAACATAGCTTCAGTTAGCACTCCTTGCTGTCAACATTGAGCAATCGGTTGTGCTAAGTGTCTGTAAATTCTGGGTTTGAAAACTTGTCTAACATGTTCATCTTCCTCAACGAAAAGGCAGTGCATTGGAGTCAGTTTCCAAGTTAGATTTGGCCAGCCTTCTGAAATGGACAAATGGAGAAGGTTCTGAGGCCAGGTCCAGGTCAGGCATGGTACTTGGGTTGAACACAATTTCAAAAGTGACAAACATCATGTCGGGAGGATACAAGAGAAATGTAAGGATTAATATGAAGATGGATATAAGACAAGACATCACAGGAATGATGCATGGGCTCTACTCAGCAGTTTTAAAATCCCAACAAGAATAGTCCTTTCAGTTTCAAGCACTGCATTTAAGAGAGATGTATACTAATAGAGGACTGTTATATGAAAGAAAGGACACTGCTATAAAGAATATAACTGAGATGGCATGTAACAATTTAAAGTGTGTAAGAGTCTTCTACGGGAGAGGGAATAACTTTTCCTCAGCAACAACTACCAAATGAAATAGCAGCAAAGCAGGCTTCTAAATGATAAGGCTACCAGAGCAGATTATCTGTGAGTAGTCTTCATCACTGAAACAGGTTAGATAAACATATGTCCAAAATGTCATTCTATCCAAAAAGGCAGTTGTTCCTGCCTTAGAGCAAATGGCTGGACTGTGTGACCTTTCAAGGTCTCACCCAGCTATCTGGAATCCTTCTGTGTGGATTTAAGTGCACAGGGGTTCACCTTGAACTCTGCGACTAAATACCTCTATGAATTCTGGTGCTCTCTTAGCTTGAGGCCTCTGTCTTTCATTTCTCCATGGTACATGTGGCTTTAATGTGATTTTAACATACACTTTCTGTGGCTGCAGACAAAGACATTTTAAATGCTGTTTTAGTTAGTGTTCCTATGAAATAATGCTTTTAAAGTCAGATTTTGTTCTTACTTGTTTAGAACTTTTACCTTTTAATATGAACATTGCCTAGGTTCCATTATAAGCAAGTATTTTATTTTTTTTTAAGATACTCTCATAGTGCCTTTTTTGGTTTTTAGGCAGACATCACTTATCTCATGTTGTTTTATTGAGTGAAAAATCCTTGACTTAAATAGAGAGAGTTCCACAAAGGGAATAAATATATAAACCTTTCCATTTAACGTATCTCTGGCAGTGTTTCAAATATATGTTGTGTCACAGTTGATGCTAGGATCTTGGGTCCTTTGCTTTATAGATGTAATTGAACTGTGTCAAAGGGCTGCTTATATTACAGAGATGAAATGCCATTTCTAGTATTTACTGCATCTTTCCTTAACTGCTGTCGTAGGGCAGATTCCCTCAGAAGTTTCAGCTGCATTTAGTAGCAGAATAGGATACAGTGATTATCCAGTAATAAGCACTTTGGGTTGTATTTAATTTTTAGTTCTATTCAAGCATTATCTTTTTTCTTTTTTTTCCTCTTTGGTCATAATGTGCAAACTGCATCTGTGCTGAAAAATTGCAGCTTTTTTTTCACAAGAATTGCTACTAGGCTGACCATAAAAGGTTTGTCATCCATTGTAATTTCAGTGTTTTCTGAAGGGTGAAGTGTTAAAGGATGTTCATCACTATGCAGATTCTTCTTCTATGAATCAGCAGCTGAACTAAAAATCCATTGGAAACTGCTGTCTTGGCCCCCATAGAGAACTGGAAGCCAACATAATTCTTTAGTATGATAGTTGCTCCATGATATTCTCCAGCTGCATGTTTCTGCTTTCCTATGTGGGTTTGTATCACTCTCCTTTTGAATTTGCAAGCTGAACAGTACATATTTGCAGTTCAACCTCAGTTACCCAGTGATATAAACCCAAGACTTTCTGTAAGCAATTTCTTTATGGCAGGACAGGTTTCAGAGTTCCTGGGCCTATCCTCTTCTGCCCTATCCCTCATCTCCTCCTTGCCCTTTCTGCCTGCTTCAGAGATTGCATCCTCCTCAATTGCATTGTTTCAGTAGTTGATGTGGCTATGCTCTAGGTCACATGGATCAGATGTGCTCTTGTTAGTCAAGTGAGATTTAAAAAGAGGGAAAGAGAAACAGAAAAAACTACATTTTAGAAAGGTAGAGAAGTTGAAAATAAAATTGCAAGGAGAATGAATATAGTATTTCAAAACCTCTGAGTGTTATAAATCCTTCTAGAATAGCATAAACATTCTAGAAAAATAGAATACCTGAATTCTGTTGAAGACTATCAGGTGTTACATAGGCATAGTCAAAAAATGTCCAAAGAAAGAACTAGTTGAAATTGGAAAATTATGTCAAACTTGACATGCTCTTCTGAAATATTTCTACTGGAAAGTGTCCAGACAAGTAAATTTGAGTTTTTTATTTCAATGATAAAATGTCTCATTTGAAATTTTTCATTGAGACTTTTAGATTAGAATTATTATATTACTTATAAACATAATTGAAAACCACTTTGTTTTGAAATTTATGTGTGTGCACATGTACATATTTTTCATTTAATATCCTACAGCAAAGATTGACTATCCACTTTTTGTCTAAATAAAGTCAAAATTTTTATTAGAATGGAAAATTAACATTCTAGAAATCTCTAATTGAGGCTTACCACTGTTGAAAATTTGGCTATGTAAGCCTTGTAAGAGCAGGCCAATTTGTTCTAGAAACCTTACTTTAATTTGATGACAGGAAAGGAGAGAATGGCTGAAAAATACCAATCATCTTGATCATCCCACTAGGGTTTTGGGTTTTTTAACTTTATAGCGTATTTCTCATGAAGGTGGCTCTTTGCTTAATAAGACATACATGAGGCAACAAAATTAAAAGAGAGCACATTTTCCAGATTGTAACTGCTGTAAAGATAACAGATTTGTGTTTTATTTGCAGTGACGGCATGTATGGACTAGAAGTTTAGCATTTGGAGTATTGCGGAAACCTGACCTCAGTATCAACAAAATTTATTACTGGTTCCTATTTAGACTTATATATACTGATCTAAGTTGTCTCAAAATGGTTAGCATGAATCACCATTATAGATTATCATCAGTTCTGGTTTTCTTCTACTTTTTATTACATCTGTTATTTATTTTCTTTTTAAAAGTTTTTATTAATAACATATGTGTGTAATGCAATGCTTTTTAGTTTATTATGCAAATTATGCAAGATTCAGTAATTGAAATGTATAGTTGTAGACTGTGGAAATACACAGTTTTTCATATTCACATTCAGATACAGAAAACCAAAGTGTTCTTTCTCCTATTAAATATCATATTTAGCAAAAACATAATTGCTTTCAGTTTTGCTAATGTTAATGCAGTTGTCCTTCCCAAACCTTCTCTGCAAGCTGTTGGGGACATTTCTATCTTTCCAATGCATAAATGAAATAATAACAGTAGTAAGTTGTCCTAACAATTTCTTACTTAGCATAGCATAGCTAAGAAGGGACTACCTATGTCAGCAAGTATTTCCCTGAGATGAGAATCAGTTGTGTCATGAACGTCTGTTCCACATGCTCCATGCACCACAGGCCATCAGTAATGTGCTTCCCTTTCACAATCTTCAGGCATGTGGGAAACTAGCCTCAGCCCCAGGTAGAATGTGCCACAGAAGGTAACGAGGGTGTTGACAATAGACTGAGTTTCTACAATAGCAAGAAATTTTTAATTTTAGTATGCTTTGTTTGAAAGCTTGTCAGTCTTTGTCTGGTTTTGCTTAGCCTGTTTTTCTGTTTATTTTTTGACCCACTTGGCTTTTTCAGCCCGTGTTTTGTCTCGTGAAATTACATGGACAGTGATTGCAGAGTTGGTAACACTGGTTTTGTTTCAATTCAGAGCTATTTTCTAGAACAGCATAAATGACCTGCAAAATTATTCTTCCTATAGTAAACTTGTCCATTTGAAGGGAGAAAAGGAGCTACCATTATCTTTTGTCAGCCTCTTGAGCTCACCATGTATACATCCTGAAAAGCAGTTTAGTGTTTAAAAGGAGGTGGGTTTTTACCTTGCATCAGCTGAGATGCCTGAGGATTGGCAGTTCTGCCATTCCATCATGTTGTACTGCAACCTTGAATCCAGCTTGTGTTCCTAACTTTGTTTAGGTACTCTGATGTTCAACCTCAGGCTTTTGATTTCCATCACTTGTCAGAAGACAATTTGTGTGCTCTAATTCTCCACTGCTGATTGCAGACCATACTTGTCTTACAGCTTTCTTGATTGTTCCCCTAGTCATTATAGATACGTGCTATATATTCATTAGTATTCTTATTCTTGGAAGACTTTGTAGAAGTAACATAATGCCCTAATTTTACAAATAAGAAGTTGGTTTCGAAAAAGTGACAACTTGCCAAAATTAAAGATCTGTCATTTGTGTCTCAGAGTAAGAGCTGAATTTTTCTGCAATGGCCCAGTGATCTCTTGTAATTCCACTTGTGTCACCAGATTCAGGGGTGCAATTTCTCTTTGCATTCTTATCCTTGAATTCCCTAATCTCAGATTTTAACTTGCAGTCAGATCTGTGATCAAGTAACCTGTCTGTCTGGAAAAAAAATCCAGATTAGAGTTGACTGAGGGCTTTGATTAGTGCGGAGACAACAAGGCTTAGTTTGGGGCTGCTGTAGATTCTGCCATTACTGACATTCCTCATTCAGGCTTGCATCAGGAGAGGGATTTGTCTTCAGCAGTTTATATAACAGATCCCAAACTACCACATTTTATGGTCCAGTGTGATAAGTTTCTTCCCTAAACACAAGCATGTCTGAAACATAGACAAATAATGGGTCAGATTCTGTGGGTTGGCACTTTGACAACTTAGAATGCCTATGTCCAAATCTTTTTGGTTTTGTCATTGAGTTCTTGGAGATAAGAGAATGATGGTGTTCCACAAACTGTAAAATTATTTTTCCTGTAATTAAACTTTAAGAATAACAATCCAGATTCAGAAATTACTAGTCAGAAGAAAGAATTTCAAAGCAATGTTTGCAACGCTGCTGACTAGAATGCTTTGATTGTTCAAAAAGTTTATACTCCTCAGAAAATGATCATTGGAAGATGTAGAATATTATTATTTTGCTGCATAATATGATGACAGGCTTTACTGGGACTGTATCTTCATGAGGTTTTAAAGAGAAAGAGTATTGACAAATGGTCTATAACATGTATTTATAAAGAGTTCATGTACAATACAGTGCCTCTGATGCTGTAAATGATGCTGTAGAGTAAGTATCTGGCTGAAAACAGAACTAATAGATCAGCAGACTAGTGCTTTTCAGCAAGACAAGAAAGCAACAAGAACAACAAAACCATTCTGGGTGGTGGGACTGGGGGGTGAAGGGTGGGGAAATGACCCACTAAAAAGAAAGAAACCAAAACAAACTCCAAACAGACTTTGGAATATTTGGGATTACATCTCTGGGTTCCATTATTTGGAACTGTGCTTATAGTTTGCTTAACTGTATCAGTCTATGCAAGTGGTGTCCTACAGATAAGTGGACTGAAAAAGATGTAGATATTTCAGTTGACTCAAAAGCCCCAGGATATTTGCAACAGTGGCAATAAGTTTTGCAGCATTGCTGGAAATCCAGAAATTATTTATGGAGAAAGGGATCTTTCAGCAGGCAGAAAAGACTGACTGCCACCTCCCCATATTGCTGTAGTGGATAAAAGCAGACAGTAATAATCTCTCCTCTGTTGCATGTTGCATTCCTTTTGAAGAGCTGGCCATTGGGGGTTTATTTGATTTTTTTTTAATATGATGTGTAAGACACATTTAGGAGATGTATGAACTAACTGTTCACTTAGATTTTATGATCTGTCTCCCAGGCACTGAAATGTGACCGGAGCTTGAGAAGCAGAAAGCAAACGTGGCTCACATCAAATTTAAATATAAACACTTATTACATGCTGATTCTTGAATACAAATTTATGGTTTATTGTTCTACTCTTTATAGAAAAAAAATTGCTGTTAGCTTCAAGGGATGACCCAGAGATGTTTATAAATCATATTGTTATTCTTAGGTAAACTGAAGGTGAGATGTTCACAATATGAATTTATGTCTAACTATAACTGCAGAAGTTTGCTGTAGTTAGTATAGGCTGTAAAGTAAAACCAGTTCTTTTTGCTTAGGATGTGACCCTCTCATGCCTGTATTTGAATTTCACTATTTTATCCCTATTCTGCTCTTTTGTGGCACAGCTTAGTGGGGGTGCATACCAAGCCAGCATTCCTACTGAAACTTAAAAAATCTGTGGCCAGAGAGACTATCCAGTGTTTGGTTATATTTTGCATGGCCATAATTTTGTTTTATTGATCATAAATCCATTACAGTTTTAACTTTGTAATTATCTGAGAGTCTGAGACTGGTGCTGGTATAGTTGCAGAGCCAACAAGTTGTCCCTCTTTTTCCAATAACCTGTTGTTTGGAGATCTGGGGAATTTTTTTTAGATTTTTAAGTAAAATTCAAATCCATTTTGAGGTTTGCCATAAAGGAGAAGGCAAAGAGAAAAAAGATGTAAATTCATTATAAAAAGAAAAATAGTTGCTACCCTTGTGAGTTCCAGTTTGTCACAGCATTTAAAAATGTGACCGAAGTGTGTGCTTGAAGAGAAGTGCAGTCACCAAACTGACTTGTGCTAGAACATGCTGGTAGTTGTTGCTGAAATGTTTATAGGGCCTTTTATATCTAGAATTTAATTAAGGGGACGGGAAAAGAGGTTAAATTCTGGCCTCACAAACTTCAACGCAGCCACAGTTACTCCTGTAAGAGCAGTTTGGGCCAATTTGAAATGAGTCTTTAACCCACAAAACCCTCCCTCTAATTTTGTACTGTTCTCAATAACCCTTAGTGTATGTGAAGTATTGCAGTGTGGGATCTTTGGTCATAGTACGGCTTGATACCACTTTCCCACAGGCAGTGAGTGTGGCTTGTATGCTCCCAGGAAGAGAATGAATGAATGGGAAGGATTTTTATCTTGGTACTGAAAAAGTACTGCGTTCCCCAAAGTTGTTCATTATAGTGTTTGAAGGTATTTGGAGGTTGAAAGGTTCTGGTTGCCTGTTTCATTGCTCATGTTTTCATCTTTTTTATCTATATATAATATATCTATATATAATATATGATAATGTAATTTGCTTAATTCTAAGGGTAAAGGAAATGTATTTGGTTTCAGAGTGCTTTACACTCTTGAAACGTGAAGAGGAGCAAGAGAAGCAGCATCCATGCATCAACTGTGAGAGCTATGAGAATGTTTGCTGGGCAGGAATGAAAGGCCTAATTCAGTACATTCTATATGTTTTAGCAGCCATGTTAATTCTGTGGGGCTATTCAGTCTGGAAGTCTAGAGGAAGGAGATCAAAACATCCATGTGGATAAAATAACTAGGTTGCTTTGAGGACAAATCTCTGCTTCTGTAATTTAAATCTGTAGGGAACCAGAGGGTGAAGATAGGAAAAGATGTATTCAGAAGCTCTGTAGGAAAACGGTGTCCCTTTAGGGGAAAATGCTGCTCTTCCTATTCTAATTTGGTTTCTTTTTCAGTATTAAAAAAGTAATAAAGTAAGAATATATAAATAAAAAAATTAAACAAACAAAAATAAACAACCAAACAAAAAACTTTCTCCAATTCTGTAGTCCTGAAAATCACAGAAAGAAGAAACACTGTTTAAGAAATATTAGAAACCTCTGAATTATACAGGACAGGTAAACTGGGAAGGAAAATTTCCAACCTGTATCTCTGCCAGGTGACTGCTCTTATCAATGGCTGCCTTGTAAAAAATATCTGAGGAATGAAAAGACTATTTGTCTTGATCTGTGCTGGGCTATGCTTCTAGGCATTCAGGAGCAATACTTCCTTTTTCATTACTGAACACCTGTTTCACCAGGCATCACAGGATAGGGGGAGGACAGGCCTGGAAGGCAGAGTGGCATCCTTCTGGTCTACAGCATTTCTTCAAAGGTCCAGTTGTTTCCACACTTCTATAAACATGCTTTTCTGAGGGGGAAAGAGGAAAAAAATGAATATATGATGATAAAGATAAGTACAGGCTAAATTCTTTTGGCCCTATGGCAATTTCCTGTATATTTACAGCTGTACTGTGGCAATAGTGATTTAACTTGCAGCTTCACAGAGTATCCTCTGACCATCCTTGAGGCACCGTAAATCCCAGTAGAAAACACTAAGATATAACTCAAAATAATGGCTTCATTAAACACGGGATGCTGAATGTAAAACATGTTCTGCTCTCATTGCACATTATTTTCAATCTTGAACTGTATTTCCTTAGCATGTTAACTGACATGGCAGATCAGTCATCTTTGTTTGCTAAGGCAAATTGCTCCAGTCTTCATCTTTCCCAGGAATCCTAAAACATGTTTCTGATTCAGAGATGCCCATCACCCTCAACTTGCTCTTTTTATCAGCAACAAGGCATCTCTGCTCTTACTCACTTTGGGATTTTGATACCAGCTGCCAAAGTATTAGTAGGAAATTCATTGAACTATAGCTATGCCTGCTGTTTATATTTATCCAGCCAAATGGCATTTGAAGAATAATAGCCACCATTCTACAAACTCAATGAAAAATCCCCTGTGCATTTCATGATTTAAAATCATCTCATCTACTTTTTCTCCCTCCCCTCTCTCTTGTGCTGTAATATTTTTCACATAGCATTTTTGGATTTAGATTAGATGGCTTTGAATTTTGAAATAACTATTTATAAGGTTTTCTATAGGTTTCATCATCACCATTTGTTAAAGTTGTTTTTAAAGATGGATGGATTTAGCCACAAAACTGCCATGTCCAATAACTGTTATTATTTATTTTCATTTTACCAATGGAGCACTGGAATACTGAATGACTTGCCAAGATCACACACAGCAAATTTAGTGTAGAAAAAAAGAAAAAAGTCTCACAGTTTTAATTTGTGTTTTCATGTTTAACCTTCAGAACAGACACTGTATACTTTGTAGTGATGGAAGTACAGACTTAAAATTGAATGTACAAGAACTATTCATTAAAACACAAGCTGATAGCATCTTTACAATTTCTGTCAGAACTCCACTATCCTGCCAACAGCTCTTTAACTTCCGTTTAAATATTTGGCCATCCAAGACTGGTTTTTTCCTCTCTCTGTTGCTGCAAGATGCCATTCAAGCTTATTGCTGAGTAAAGCTGTAGTCTCTTAAAATAGGGAATCTGTTATGCTTCCGTGGGAATACTAACATATGCTTTACAGGAAAAAGAACAAAACACCAAAACCCAAGAAATCAGCCACAATAACAAAAACAGCACTGTAAAAAAATCTGCAACCCCTCCCACCCCCCCTCAAATCCTCCTCCCTCCCAAATTAAAAAAAACACCTCTGGGCGAAGTTATTAATTTAGATATTGATTGTATTTATTTGCCATTTTAGATTTTTGAACTCTTTTCTGCAATTCTGTTCTCTTCTTCCTCTTTTTCCTTCTTAATTTTTCTTTTAATGCTAACAGCACGAAATAGGAGTGGAAGTTATGTGAGGCCAAAGGAACAGGCAGAGATCCATGGTGTCCTGGAGCAAGGGATTGGCAGAGAAGTGGAGGCATGGAAGAGTGTAGGTTTATATTCAGCATCTCTTGCGTCTATGTAAAGGAGATAATGAAGGCTATAGAAAGCTCCTTAGAAGAGGAGAAATCTGGAGAAATGCCATAGCCCAGGGATAGTTACATTGCTAAGACCTTTTTCCAAATGCTCTTTTCAGATGCTTTTTAGCAAGAGCATGAGTTCAGCCTCAGTGTGCAAAGGCAGAAGAAAAAGGATGTGAATTCCTAACACTTCTTCTGGCCTACACATAAAATGTACCTGGTCTTTCACTAATTACACTACATAGTCAGCAGCAGCAAAAAAAAAAAAAAAGAATTACTTGATATTATAACTTGGCTTTGGGACATTATCAGCACAGAAGTACTCAAAAATTTAAGCTCTGAGGAACCCCATATTCTTTAACATGTGTAGTCCAGAACAATAACTTTTTAGATTCTTTCCTTGATGGAAAGATTGTATAGTCTGTAGTTTAGAAATAGAATCATTGAATCATTCTCCAGCACAGTTTACCTTGAAAAGGATATGCCAAATCGCTGAAGAGTTGTTCCCAAAGAACATGATGACAAAGAAAAGGCAGCCAAATGTAACCTGTTAATTTTCTTGTGCAATATATTATCTATTATCTAGGCCGTTTGCAGTAAAAAATTAATGACTTGTATGATTTATTTTAAGATCTGCTATAAATTAGATGCCTCAGTTGGATGTTTTTCTTTTTTCTAAGGAATAATTATCTGATTTGGAAATTTAATCAAGTCATCAAGTTAAATTATTGTCTCAGTTCTGAAAGATATACAGTTGTCTGAATATTTAGAGCAGATTTGTAGGAAAAAATATGTTAATAGTTTTCTAATTCTTTGCTTAATAACTTCCATAATTCATGTGCTCCATTTAGCTTGGAATGTCTGACTTCACAATGACCACAACAAACTTGTAACACTCTCAGCAAAACTGAAAACATGAAACTTTAGTTAATAACATGAAATTAACTTACAGTTTTACCATGCAGTTCCACAACTGTTACTGTACAGTTCCCTAAGTGCTTAATCTTGGGCATTTACCACTGACATCAGTGGGAGCTAAGTGCCCAAAATCTCTTGAAGCACTTCTAGATGTGCAGTGTACAAGGGGGTTTTTTCCATTTAGTTTGTGTGAGTTTATTTTGTATTCCCTTTCAATAATGACAGGTAACGTGAAGGTTTTGCAGCTTAGTAAGCCGTACACTTGGGAGCAAATTGAATTTCAGCCATTTTGGCTTTGAAATCAAAATAGAAGATAATAGTCTTAGGACAGAACGACTTCTGATCAGTAGTCCCATGTGCTCATAAGACATCTGAATATGTGTTTCTTGAGGAACATTTCCCATCAGTTCCTTAAGAGCTCAGCTCTGCAGCTCTCACTGGCCTGGGGGAAGCTGCTGATCTGGGAAGCACTGAACTGTATGTGCAAGAGGACCTTTTGATCCTGGTTGTTTTTGTTTTCCACTGCTAAATAATTTTTAAAGAAATGTAAAATGTCACAACTGTGTAGGAAGGATCCAAAATAAATTGCAAATATTTAGAAGGAGCTGTGGGACATTGTGGATTTATACATTGAATGTATTTATGAACCCATTTTGACTGGTCTCAATTGTAGTCATTTTGACGTTCAGTATGTAACCTTATATAAATGCATGAATAGAAGGCGCGTGTGTATGTAATTGTATATATGCGTGTGTGTAAATATTGTCATATTTAAAGACAAAGCTGCATATCAGTTATACAAATACAAATTTTCTTTGTTTTCATTCTTTAGTTGCCTATTCCTACTTTGGTTTTTGCAGTCTTTATAATAAGGATATTGTTTTGAATATTTGTGCATTTATTTCCCAGATGCACCATTCCTTTTACTGTTCTAAGAGCATATTCCACTCCAAGTTTTGCTTTTGTTTATTAATAGAATGTATTGTATTCTGGAAACACAACCCTGTTTATCCTAGTTTAATTACTGTTTTCAGTATTTTGTCATCTTTTTAATGCTCAGTACTAATCAAAGTGATAAATCAATAGATTGCAAAGAGCATCTAATAATTATCTTTTCTTGAAGTTGACTTTTATTTTTCCGCTTTTTGCTTCTAGTAGTACCTCGTACGGTTTCTGATAGTAGCTCACAGTGCATTCAAATAAAGTGACTACAAGGGGACACTAGGGTTCTTCTGATCACTTTTCTTTGCTAGTCTTTATACAAGCAACTTCACATGTTGATCATTGTGCACAGCTATACCTATGGGTATTAGTCTGAATTTGCTTTCCTTACTCTGGCAAAAATCCCTGTAGCTCCAGTAACAATTTGCCTGTTAAGGTTTATATCTGTCCCTGCTGGAGGAGGCTGGGCCCAGCTGCTCACAGTGGCTGTATAGAGCCCAAAGGAAGGCACGTGAAGTTCACATCTCCAGCCCAGGAGGGAGCTGGGTCCACAGTGTGGTCTGGTCACCTGGCATGTGAAACAACTCTTGGGAGGCAGGTAACTTCTCCCTGAGTCTTACTGCTGTGGCATAATAATGTGGGGCCTTCACTGGGGACTAAAAGTCGTGTTGAAACAAAAGCCAGATCATGTGATATCAATACTGTAGTAGGTATTTACTGCTCTAAAACTCTCCATGGGCTGCAGGATCAGATTTCAAGGGAGAAAACCCCCTACTTGTGTATACATCTAATTGGTTTCTCTGTAGCAGGTGGATACTTTTTGTGTTTGGCATGAGTTATATGGTTAGCATATAAAAGAGAGGAATAAACTTAAATTGAAGCAAGATGATTGGCTTTTACTACTCTTAAAATCCTGTTCTCTTATTTGGGGAAGCAGGAACTGAAGAGATTGGGAATGCCTAATGACTTTTCATAAATAGAGCCCATTGGCAGATATGCCTATGTAATTTCCTGCCCTTGAGAGTTTTATGACCTCTTCAGCCCTGAGTCACTGTCTTTTACTGCAGCCCTCCATCTGCGGAAGAGCATGAATCTTGCAAGAAATAGTTTTAAGTAGAGAAGGAGCTTTGTTGCTCCCCCTTACCAGCTTCCTCAGGATTCTTCATTAGGACACCTGAAGTGATGCATTTTTTAAGAGGGTTTAATTATAGGTCTAGTGAAATGTGAATAAAGAAGGAACTCATACAAAGTGCTTTGTTGAAAGAGGAGCCTTTTAAGACGCACATACCCCAAAAGCTCTCATAAGTTTATCCAACATTTATAGCAAAGAAATCCCCTACCCTTTTCACCCCATAATGATAATACAAATCAAAAACATTCTCAACTGAATATCAGTCCAGGCTCAATCTGTATTTTAATAGGTGTGTTGTTTGTTTTGCAGATTGTTTTGGAAGAAACTTGTTTTCTCTCTTGTTTTGTTGGGTTTTTTTTGTTTGGTTTTTGTGGATTTTTGTTTGTTTTTTTTGTTTCTTTTTTTAAGATAACTAAATCATGAAAATATATTTATTCCAGAAAAAAAGAGCTTTCACTTTTTTAGCCTTTGATTTTCAGTGTTTTGTGGGGGGAGGGGAAATAAATCTTTTTTAACTTGGCAATATATGACATTTTCTCATGTGTCTCATTGTTCAGAATAAGAAAATAAATGCAGGCAATTATACTTAGGCTTTAGAACACATTTTGAAACAATCATTTTAAAATTTCAATTATATACTGACATAATGATTTTGCCTTTTTTAATTAATTTTTAAAAAATATTTAGGTGACTTAAGAAAGGGAAGATTATTACTTTACTGTTTAGTAAAAAGGGTTTGTGGTAGGTCTTATTTTAGTTTTCTTCCCAAAGGAATTTCTTATTGTATCCCATAGAAGTTGTTAGTTTGAATCATAGAAAATTCTGAGTTGGAAGGGGCCCACAAGGATCATCGAGTCCAACCCTTAAGCGAATGGCCCGTACTGGCATCTAACCACAGCCTTGGTGTTATTAGCACTGGTCTTTTTTAGTATTTTCGTAATAAAATTGTAATAAAAAGAGGGAGTATACCAGTAAATTCTACTGTTGTACTGTTGTCCTTTTAATTTGTGTCAGAGGAGGACTAGAAAATCCAGTAAAAAATAATTAGGAGATGGTGGAGTATGAAAAGGCATGAAATAATACATAGTCAAAATTCACACATTTGGTGACTGATAGACAAAATTTCTACTTCTAAACTGAAAAAAAAAGCTTGTCTGCCTTTTTAATGCAGAAAGACTGAACCTTAAAAATATGAGACAGATGTGAAAAAGTGAATGTGCTAATAAAACAGATGACAACCAGCTTTTTCAGCAGAAAGAAGGAAATACACTGATATAACTGAGCATAAAATATTTCATAAAATTCTGATCATTCTTTTGCAATAAAAATTCATTCAAATTGCAACAGGTGCAGAGTAAGCCTATTTGGGATGAGAAGGACAAATCATCCTCTGTGAGGTAGGATAAATTTCTTTAGTCTCACAAAATAAAGTCTGTAAGAAGTTGTAATAGCTTTCTGTAAATATATTTAGGGAGAAAAAACAGAGGAGAGGAGATATTTGAGGTAAAGAACACACAGTTATACGTTGGCCATGGACAAATTTATGCTGCAAATACAAAGATCAGTAACCAGTTAAGCAGTGAGGTTCTGAATATGCCCCTCTTTCAAAGACAAAGAGCTCTCTAATGAGTGTGTATTTAGAATTTCTTAAACATTATATAGTGCATACACATGGCTGTAGGGTACTGGAGTCCTAACTCTGGTATTACAGTCACATAACTTAAACTGCTCCCTTTGGCTTGTTGTGCAATACTGCAGAGAAAAGTGTTTTCTCCATCTCGGGAGGTGATGGATGAGTCCTTCAACACTGCTCAGTCAGTCTTCCACAGATAAACACCTTCTGGAGCAGTGCAGTGGAAGGGTGTTGCCCAAAGTCTGTGACTGGAGATGTAAGAGAAGTAGACATGTTCAAAGGCAATCCACTTTTTGTACATTCTGGCTTTGCAATTTCCTTTTTGATATAATCTGAAAAGACACTTAAATCCTGCGTGCTAGACTCTAAAACAAATGCCACAGCTTCTTCTGCCTGGAGAGGATCCCAGTGGGCTTTTGTCCAGGAAACTTGGCTTGCAGTTTCACCAGCAGTGCTGTCTGTGGGCATGGGTTATATCATAACTTTGCTGTTTCTGCTCCAGCTGTCCCAAAGACGGTGGTTTCTTAGCATCACAGTTGTGTCTAACCTGCTGGCATTTGTACAGTGTTTATGGCATGGCTGTTTGTCCTCAGATTTCACTCAAGGTTTTCCCATAATGATACTGTGATAAGTACTTACATAACCCTGCTGTACTACTTTGCAGTCTGTCCAAACTTGCAGCATGAGTGTCAGGAGGATGGCTAATCATTGGCTTTTAAAACCACTGTGGCCCCTGTGTAGTGGAGGATTGAAAATGAAGCATCGTAGCACTGTGTTTGAGTCCTTCAGGCATTCCCCTGAAGGGATACAGGCATGTCATGCACATCAGACAACCTGTTCCCTAATCCTGTAATTAAGCTGTGCGGAAGTACCACATTTAGATTGTGTTGGCTCCTGAAGGTCATGTAATTTCAGTTATGGGACTAATGCATTGTGTCACTGCAAAGTTGGTGTGATAGTAAAATGTTGCTATTATTTAGTCTTCTGACTAGCAAAACCTGTTTAAAGCTAATCCAGAAGTCTAACATAATTAAGAAGTATAACAATAAAAAAAAAGAAAATTAAAAAAATGAGGGGGAGGTCTGCGTGTCTTAGCATGCAGTGACAGGATAAGAGGAAGCAACCTTTGAAAGGACAGATGAGCAATTCTCTGCCATTTGAAGTTGGGAATCACACTGAAAGGATTCCATCTCTTTACTCTGTGCCATTCCTTCCTTTTCTAAAATGTCATTTAGGCAGAAGAAACCAGAAAGGCTCAAAATGAGGTTCAGTAGCAAAAAGAATCCTGAAGAAGTAATAGAACTGGTGGTCCGACTTGCTGCTTCCAAGAGACCAAACCAGTTGGTTAGTCTGACAAAGTAACTGTACTGTTAGAGATGTTGAATATATGTTCTCTTGCTTGTTTTCTTAGAGCTTATTTCAGTCTTACAAATCTGTTTATAGGGGACAAAAAGCAATAAACCACTCTTTCATTGTCTAGTGTCCTTTTTTAGAGTATCCAAGGAATAACATGGCTGTACAAGGCTACTTTAAAAACTGGATGACAGATTTACGAATATCTGTGTGTCAGAAAGAATTAGGAACAAATGTGTGTCATCGTGAAACTAACCTCAAATGCTGTGTGGTGGGCAGCTGAGTAACAGTGTCCATTCCTAGGATTTATTGGAAGTTTGTAACTTTGATGTTGTATTTTTAAGGCCTGAAAATGCATTTGTCTTACAAGAAATCTGTTTTAAACACTCCAAGTAATGAAGACTGCAACATATAGTTTCATCCTACAGTTCAGAATAGTTGCCAAACCAATTTTCAGGATATTCACTTTCAATCCTAGTTCTTTCAAGTATTGTCTTTGTAAAAGAACCTAACTGAAAATCAGTTTCTGTGCCTGGTTTCCAGTGGTTTTGAGAACAGTGTTTCCTTCTTTATGCCTTTTGTCTTCAAGGGTGGTGACAATTTTTTATACATTTAGATGATTTCTATGGCAAGGAAGTTTCCAGCCTGGCTCAAATCACAGGGAGAGTGAAATCACAACTGTGTTGTTTGGGCTCCAGGATTCAGGCAAGCTCGTATGTATGTTGGTTGTACTTCTCCACACACAGATAAAGACATGAGTCCAAAGAGTTTAACAAGAAAGGGAAGGATGGCTAAGGGATCTTTGTACCGTGACCCATAGACACCAATTGCACCCATTTCTGCATCATGTGAAGAGAAGCTGTAAGAGCCCGTCTGCCCTCGGGACTCCCAGAAAATGCATGTGTTGCAGCAATTGTTTTAAATGCAATTGTGATTTAGGAATTGATTTTTGGCAGTACCTCATTTAATATAAATACTATTTTTTTACTGCATATCAAAAAATGTCAGGTAATGAAAACACATGAGAGAGAACCCCAACTTCCATTCTGTGTGTCTGTCCATTCATTTAGTTTACTATTGAATTCTTCCTTTTGCTTCTGATTTGGTCTTTTTCTTTGGTTCACTGAAGCAGTGATTAGATGTACAGTATCATGTCCCATGTAATTATTAGCATCCAAGCACTGATAATAGGGCAGCAGATGTCAGAAAAAAACATTTTAGTAATAAGGAAGTAATAAGGACATGAATGGAGCAGCCAAATTTTGCTATGACTGGAAACTTCCTCTTTATGAGGAGCAAGTGTTGCAGTGTTTTGCTTGGCACTAGTTTACTGTACTCTTCAAAATTATTTTTATCAGTAATTGGAGAAAATAGGAATGTAAAATTTTGGGTTTTCTTTGGTGATTCTGGAATATATATTTCCTACTCCACTATATAAATTGAGCAATCAATAATTCACTTTGATACAGTGTTTAGGCTTTTTCAGTGCTGATGATAACAGGCTTGTATCCCTGCCGTCACGAAGCAAGCCTTACCATTCAACTGACTCCAAGAGTTTTGAGACTTTATGAGTCTCAAGAAATCATGAGATTTGTTAAGAAATAGTAATACTGGCATTTTTTATTTGCTTGTATAATTTTTGCGTTGTCCAGGCTAATTTCTTTTTCCCCCTAGAAGTCAGAGTAAAAGCCACAATCTTTATTCAGTGGCAGGACTTGTGTAATTGATCTTTTCTAAAATGAAGTATGTGGGAGCTAATGGCACTTATCTGTGAGAGCTCAGTAGTATATTAATCCTATTTAATTTCCTGCTATTATTTGGCCACCTTTGCCCACTGAGTCTTGGATACTCTGAATAGTTTTTATTGCTTCCCTATTTTAAGGTCTCTCCACAGACATTTTGGCTCATAAATCGGATGTTTCAGCTTGCATGCTATACCCTAGGCTGATAATCCTTTCTCTACCCTTTCCTCGCTGGTGTTGCACCTTGCTGCAGAGAGAGATGGTTTTGCATCACTATATGATGTATGGTGTGCATTCTGTCTAGTTTGGGACTGAAGTATGGCTAAATTCTCTCATTTAGGAAAAAACTTGCCTCTGTGGTTGCAGGACTTAGGACAATGGAATTTTCACGTGGTTGTCATTTAACTTTAATAAGTGCACTGGTTATATGTAGCAGTAATAGGCAGATGGTGCAAATGCATCTCTCCCTGCTGTCTTCTAACCCCAGCTTCAGAGCAGCAGTGACAAAGCTCACTGATGGTGAGGGAACTTCAAAGGCAAACAATAAGGTGAGCATGCCGTTATTTGTTAACAACTGGAAGAGGAACAGAGTGGGATCTGATCCTCATATAAGGAGTATGAGGCTCTTCTAATAGTTTAACACTGAATGTCCCTGAGAAATGGCTGCATGGCTGAGAAGACTGCAGATTTAATTCCAGTACTGACCCTAGGAAGAAAACAATTGTTGTGTTTTCTTCTCTCTCCAATCCTATGAAATCATAGGATTTATGCACTGAATTTTTAATTCAATAAGACTTTTCCTTTCTATGAATTCCATAAAAATATTTCTTGCTCTTAGCAAGGTAGTTCTAACACATGAATTGTCCATCTGGGATCTGTTTTATGAGTCTGGCTTTCATTGAAATCTTCATCCACTTAAACCAGAGGTTGGGGCTCTTCACAAAGCATTACTATGACATCTGGAGCATTCCTGCAGGTCAAGCCATCTCTTTCAGCGTTCCCTTTAGAAAACCTGCTTAAGTGGGATCTTGAAAAATGGTTAATTTTCTGAAAACTTCAGCTATTGCAAGGCTCTTAAAACACTGCCAAGGTGTGTAAAACTTATGGACAATCCTTTCAAAAGGGAATTAGGATTTCTCAAAATATTACTTTTTTCCAGGTATGTGATTTATATAGTAAAGTTGAATTTGTATGCATATATGTGCAACTACTCACCCATGATTTTCCCCAAAGATTGTTAATACATTTTATTTTCTTCCACATTCTTTATTTACATCTCACTAACTGTATCCTTTATGTTGCTGCATTGTATGTTCTTCTCTGATGGATTTTATTTTAGGTAACCTGGGGATGAGTGTTCGAGAAAATCACTACTATGATTCTAAGGCTTCAATTATCTCCTGGGGCTCTGCTTTAGGAAGCATACTTTCACAGTTTCTGCCTTCATGAGAAGCTTCTGATTGAATAACAGCCTTGAATTCCATTAGGAACCATGTGTTTTTTCTGAGCAAAATATGGAGAATGTGGTTATTTTCCCATAAGCAACATGTTTAATTTTCTTGCAGACTATCTTCACATTACACACGTGCTGCTCCTGTTGTCTTTTATTAATTTTCCTTTTGAGATCCTTGTTCAGTCATTACTTTCTGCCAAGTCCTGAAGAATGTATTTATATAGTTGGGGTTTTTTTCAGCTCCTCCTTCTTTCTCTAAATTAATTATAAATAGAATCATTTGCTATCTACTTGTCTGTGTTCCAAGCAAATGATAGTTGTGTGTGCATTTGATTGCCTCAGTTATTATTTTATGTATTTCAATTTCTGAAGTAATCATAGTTTGACAAGTGCTGTCCGTTCTTCTGCTTGTCAAAGACTCCATGCTCAGAGAAGGGAAATTACAGAGAAAATATGCATCACAGCTGAATGTGCTACATGACTGTCCATTTAAGGACCGGTATGGCATCTTTCCTTAGGCATGCAGCTATAACAGAGTTTTAGTTCACCTGTTGAAATGAGCCTCTATAAATAAAGTAGATATTTCCCTGATACAGATTAAGGAAAATTACGCATATGATTCAGTGTAGTGCATTAGTTGTTTGCAACTGTGATAAACTATGGCTACTTTTGTAGGGCAGTTGTAGTATAGAACATATTTTCTTTTTTTCTTTTGAAGAATCTTTAATGCTTATGGTTGACAACCAAATCAGAGAAGCAGAAACTGATATGGTTGCAAAAGAGTCTGAGCTATGGTACAGTGAACCATCTTGGCTTTAGCCTACCAGGTTGCCATGTGGGATTTGCCTGTCTGCAGACTTGTTCTATCACTGGTCTCTTTGCGAAGGCTTCCAAAGAACAGAGTAATTGGAAGTGTAGAACCTGGTTTTGGCTCATCTCTTCAGAGATATTTTAAGCATGTTACAACAATGGGAGTTTGGTATCTAAATATTTTTACTATCTAAAGACCTATCAGGACCTTCCTCTTTTTTGTGCAATACGCATTTATACAGAGAAGTTCATCAAGAGAGATTTAGTTCTGAGCACTCTGGTCCCAGTCCAACATAACCTTCAGACTTGTAGTCAATTGTCAAGCTCTTGGGTAATCCCATTGAAATAACCTGTGTGAGTCCTTGGCTGGAACAGAACAGACATGGCATCCTTTAGCCTGGCACTATAGAGAACCATTTGTCTAGCCAGAAATGGCTCATCACAAGTGCAAAAAAAAAAGGAAAAAGACTATGACTGCCAACTTTTCTTATGTCCTCTGAGTCACTGAGTAGTTACTGAAAAGTAATGATATTTTATATCTCATGACCCATAAGCCAGGAGTTATATCACCATTACTAAACCATTTCTCTAGTGGGGAAGCATTGAGTGTTCACTGGTGTGGCTGATTATCTTTTTGGGTCAGTGGCTGGTAAGTTCTTTCAGATTCACTGAAATGTTGGCAGTTCAGTCTCATTTATATAAAACAACTTTGTGCCTCTCCTAAAAATGAACAATCGGGAAGCTATTGATTTCACAGCCTGTTTGTTTTACTGAGCCTGATGGTGGATGAACAAAAGGAATGCACTAGGTAAACTTTTTTATCCAAGGTCTTAGCAAGCATTTCACATAGACTGATGAGCAGCAGACATTGTGCTCTGCCCAGTCTGTACATGGTATGTTGCTTATTTTGTTACTTTAGGTGTCAAAGCTTTGGCATCTTGTCACTCTTGTACAGTTTACTTCACTTGTATAGGTGAGCTATAGTTTATTATGTTTTAATTACCTTGCACCACACTGCTGGGATTTTTCTCTTCTCAATCTTGAACAACAGAATAGAAGTGAAGACAGAACTCTATCTTCTGGTATACTTGCTGCTGCCTGGAAAAGGATGTTTATTGTTGTTGCACATAAATAAATAAATAAGGGAATGTTTTGAGTCTTCATATTATCATGAATGTAAGATGAAGATGCTGTATTCTGCAGCTAGTATTTTTGGCCTGAGTGCATTCGTACTCTCAGGAATGAGTTAATTATTTCATGGTTTGAGATAATTTTTAATATTTTACTTTTATGGAAAAAAGTAACATGTTTGCCTTCTAGTGATAATGGACTTTTTGCATGGCACCCAGAGGAAACATTTCTTCAGTTTTCAGGTGTGATGTTTTGTAGACATCTTCCATGTTGTTGGGGAAAAGAAGGGATAGATAAGAGAAAGTTCTAGCTTAAAGTGCCAGTAGATGTCTGCAAATTACAGCCCAAATACTGAGATTACAAAGGCCAAGCCAGGTGTGGCAGTGTGAGACAACAGGAGGCGCTCTGTGGTTTGGATTATATAAAGCTTAAAAAAGCCATGGCCCCTGTACTTACCTGGGAACATAACTGGTTAGAAAAATTACATGTAATTCTGAATAACCACAGCTGGTTTGTGTTTTCTTGTTGCTGTTTTCCTTTTTAAATGAATTTAATTAATGGGTTTATTATTTTCCTTTATATCTTGGTCATGCACCATAAAAGTAACTGGGCTTTTTTCCAGTGCCTTGAATGTGATCTGCTCTCCAATTAGCTTTAAATTAGCAACTAACATAAGGCAGTGAAACCAGCACTGGAGACTGAGGTTGTGTTGCCTCCAAGAGAGATGTTAAGGAATTCCTAAAAGTTTTTGTTAAGTGATGATTTAAACCCCACAACTCAGCCACCCAACTCTTTCATCATTCAAAGTGCAGGTGGATACCAAAAAGGATCCAGATAACATTTTATAAACTCACCTATATTCAGCCTTCTCAAGCTGAGGACAGAACTTGCCTTCTGTCTTTCAGGAGGTCTCCTATGTGTAATGTGGAAGCATGTTATCAATTTGACTTATAAGTGACTTGAATCAGATTGACTGTTTCCTTTGCAAATATAAGCTACTAAATCACTTCAGTTCAAGACTCCGCAGCTTAAGCACCTTACAAACCCAAGATATAAAATAAAATGGTTAAAAGGAGGGTATATCCTTTTACCTCTACAATTTCCCAAGTAAAATTCCAGGCACCTCAAAGTAGCCAGACAGCTGAAAAATCTGTGCAATTGCCACAAAAAACAAATTTTTCCACAACTGGTCATTTAGTTTAAAGTATTAAAAAGAAAATGAGTGAAAATTTGATTCAACTTAAGAAATAATTTTTCCATCTGTTCTTACCATCATATCAGCATTTAGTCTCATTTGTATGACAGCTTTTCTAGGGAAAAGACCCAGCGAACTTTTCAGCAATCTTTGTTTATGGCAATGGCTGCACATTTCATACTGTAGTTCCTCAGACACCACTGAATTAGCATTACCCAATATTGGGAATGCTCATCAGGCCTCCTAGAGCCCTAGCTGCAGTAGTTATGAAAATAAAAAAGAAAGAAAGAAAGAAAGAAAAGACTACTTTGAGATACAAGCGGATTGAATATCTGATTTATTCCTTCTATGTTACTCCCAGTTATTCTAATGATCAGAATAGGATGACATGGACTTTCATTGTGTGCCATTCTAGGGTTTTCTGTTAAGGTGCCTTTCAATATTGTTGCGTTTTTGTCTTTGAGGTTGCATATTATCTATTTTTAGGATAAGGGTTTCTAGTCTTTGTTTAGCCCAGCTAGCCACCTGGCTTGCCTCATTATGCCTGTTCTGGGAATAATAGTCCTTGCACTTTTTTTCTTTTGTTGTTCTCTAAAGGTATATCAGTGTCTGTCTTTTGCTTGAATGCTGAATTCATTTAAAGTCATCCTACACAAAAGACAATGGGATTCAGAAATTAGATAAAAATCATTTGGGGTCAAAAGACCTGCCCAAATGGATGATATTTTTTTTGTCTTGGGCTCCTTAGTTCTGAAAAGTACCAATTGAGTAAAGAAGGAAAAATTAACAAGAATTGAGCATGGAAGCCAAATGCTCTGCTTTTATCTTCTCATACTATTGGAAAAACATATCCAGTAAAACTGAAAGGAACAAATAAAAAGGCTGAACAAAGCAAGAGGGTGTGATTTTTTTGGGTCTTGTTTTTCCTGTTGCTCATGTTTAACCTGTAAGAACTTACTGCTGATAGTTATGGAGTCTGAGAACTCTGCTGAATTTCAAATAGGGTAAGTCACTTAAAAGGATAATGTGAACATCCCTAGCATAGGCAATAAAAATGTTCTTCCGGAGTAGATCTCATTCTTCGGAATGTGATATATAAAGTTTCTAAATGCTCTTATTTCACAGGAATTGTCTCTCTCTTCTCTTTCCCACAATGTGGTGATATTTCTGGTAGAAGCTGTGCTAGAAAACATGTATTCATGAAGAGTTACTGTCTCCATAAAATCTGAGAAACTATGTCCTCCTTAGTGAATTATTAAGAAGGTTATTCAGGGATTTATCTGAAGCAATGCACGAAGAAGAAAAAATATTTGTAAGACTTACTGAAATAAAAATTAATTGAACTAAGACCATAATTTCTGTAAATACTGTGCAGTCAATAGAAAGGAGTTATAAGTAAAACTGCACCCCTAATGATCCTGAGGACCTATTATTCAATTAATGCATTGGACTCACCATTTCTGAAATGCTTCAGAATCTTGTTTGCAAAGTGTTTTTTACCAGGCTATCAGTTTACATGGAAAGATGGAAGGAAAAAGACCCCTTTTTTTTGGTGGAAAAAAGGGCAACAGAAATAACAGCTGCAGTTACAGCTGGTGAATGCAGTAGGTAGCCGTAACATTTTCAAAAATGAGTAAGCAATTCAGGGCAGCCTTAGGCAGGTGCAAATCAGGCTAGAATGAAATCAAGTCAGAGGAGACCCTTCAGCTTCATAAATTAGGTGATTATTTCTGTGATGCATCCTGTTCAAGGATACAGTTCCTCCAGATCCAGTTATATTTTCACAGATTAATGGCTGGGTCATGGAGGTGCATTTTGACTCTTATTTGGGAGCAAAGCCAAGGATATTTTATTGAGACAGAATCACCTTTGCAATTGTTCTTTGGTCTGTTGTTGGCCATATGTATACCTAGGTCATCTCTGTAACAGAGCAGATCAAATACAATGAAACAATTACAGGGTGCATTCCCAGGTACAAATTACTTTCTACAGACCACTTGTGTTAAGTTCCTCTGCAAATAGCCCCATTTCTTGGTCCTGCTCCAGCTGGCCTGGCTCAGGACTATTCAGTATTCTGGTTTTCACTTGTGTCTCACTTGCAGCATCCTTCGGAAATGAGTAGCAGATGCCCAGTTTGATGGTGCAGGTCCTCTGATCATTGAGCACATATGCTCTTTTGTCATTCTGTCTCAATAATTGAAAGTACTGTCAGATGAGTAAACAAAACAAAGCCCTGCTAAGATCCTAAGGAAAAAATTGTTCTGCCTAATCCACTAGATGAATTTTCAGTTTACAAACAGCTCCCCTGCACATTTATCATCTTCTGTCCAGGGAAAGTCTGTCTGTACTGGATTGGCTTCCTGAGTGCCTCAGCCCACTCACGGTTCTTAACTTTGCTATCATCTTGTATTTCATGTAGAGGATTTTTAGTTAATAATCTAACGTTTTGCTAGTGAAGAATTTTCTTCTTCTCTCCTTGCCTTTACAGTGGCATTCATGATATTCATATGTATGGAAGTGTTTATTGTGTGGCCATTTTGTTCTTTTCTAATGAACGTGAAAATGGTAGAATAAGAAAGCTTTTTGGAACCCTCTTTACCAAAAATTATTGTTGACATCATGGCCAATTGCCAGCCTCTAATTTCCAGGTTGAACCCACTGAAATAGAAACTCAGATTCTGTTATGAGGCATGTTTTATATATATATTTTTTTTTCCTACTTCAGTGTAAAGATATATTTCATTTAAGATTACTTAGCCCAATCTTTCAAACAGCAGAATGAAGCTATTTACCCAATTGGATGTGAGTGATCAAGAAAAGTAAGAAGAGAGCTGAAATGTGGTACAAGTAATTAAAAGGTTGCTTGTATCTTCTTTCATCACACAGCAGGGAAAATATCTTGCAGCATCTGTCAGAGAATATTTCACAGCTGATTTTTGATAGCATGTTATACCATATTGTTAGAGGAATATCTTGTGGATTGTGTTACTCTTAGGCAGCACAGGGTGCAAAGGAGTGATTTGTAGACAGGACAATGAAAGAGAAGCTTTCTAAAGTCACTTAACATGTTACGAACTGAGACAGCAGTTTCTATTCCTGATTCAGTGGCAGGTAATACAGAGCAGGGTGAAACATAGATTAATAAATGCTAATTTAGAAAGTTTTTACTTGGGGGATTTGACTCTTCTATCAAAGAGAGTTGCAGAAGTTACTGGTTAATGAGAAGTGATGGGACTTGAAGTAGTGTTTTAAAGAACTGTGGGAACAAAGGAGCACAAACTCCAATTACAGAGTTGAGAGCAGTTTGGCGAGATGAATTATGGGAACACGAAAGGTCTGATGTTTGAGGATATGAGAGGAATATTTTTCTGGTAAAATTAATTGGTTCTGATGAGATCTTTTGGAGCTTTCTTGAATCTGAAGCGAGCTGTTATCTACAAGGAAAAATGTGTGGTGGTGATGACCATTAGAAATTTTTTTTTTTACAGTTATTTTCCTTTTTAAAGAAGTAGTTGAACAGAAAGAAGCAAACTGTGCTGTAGCTCATGACTTTGTTGTTTTGAATTATATATCCTTTTGTGATATATAAATATACTGGAGAGGCTTAAAACCACCCTTGTTCATTTTTTTGAAGTGCATTCTGATCAGTTCCACGTTGGATGTAGAGAGACACTTATTTTCAACTTCAAAAATAGTTGTACAGGAAAGACAGGGATAATATCAGTTTGGATCTGTTCTTATTTTACCTCTACTCATTCAACCTTCCTCAGGTTTTTAAGAGATTTATAACTAGACACTTGAGAAATGCTATCAAAATATGCAGTGGAACAAGAATAATAATTACCATGAGAGCAACAGTGAAAAGGCTTGTTGCCAGTTCCACAGACATCAACTAATCAGAGTAATTTAAGTCTTGGACACATTTCAGAACGGCCATTTATATAACGACTCCAAGCGAACTGTCTAGCTTAGGAGCTCTTCTCTCTCTTGCTAATTTATCAGCTTTCCTTCTGAGGAAAACAGAAGATGCTGCTAATAGTTTTAAAGAATTCCGTAGTAAAGACCACAGATGAAACGTAGAGCTTTTATTAGCCAGAGCTGTGATTTTCTAACTAATGGAGGGATAGTTTTTGTTTCTCACCTTTGTGTCATACTTGACAGTAATAATAGCTGTGTTCCACATTCCTGCTGTTCAGAAAGTCCTTTCTGCAAAGTTCAGTGGATGGCCACAAAACAATGGAGACGTTGTTGATGAAAAGCACCCTTTCGATCATTCTGAAACATTCCCTAATTACAAGCCTTATTTCATAGAAACTCCCATCTGATATGGTTTTAGGCTCTCTCCACACTTCAATTAGGAATATTCACACTAGAGTTGAATATATTAATGAAATGACTGACCCGTCCTCCAGGCCTTTGCTACAAGAAAGATCAGCTGAAGCAATCAGTTTTGTTTCCATGAATGATAAGACTGAAATTCAGTAGGCTTTAACATGACACAATGGCACATGAAAAATGGAGAGCTGAGTACCACGTATGTGATGATACTGGGTAATGCAGCCTAGTAGACTAGGGACTTCGTCCAAGAAACACACTTAGCTTTGCCCAAAAAGTATGTCATGAATAGTATTGTACTATACATGTGTTAACTTTACAACCAAACAGATAAAAGGCTTTTTTGGAATCTGTTGTGTAACTCATATGAACAGCTGCATTAGTGTCAAGCAGATTATCTGCAGAGGAAGAGCTACAATGCCATGCTCATACAACATTAGAAACATTTTAGGCTTTTAAAAGAAAACATTATCTTAAGTTGCACAATAGCAAAGGGAGCAAGTAAAATACTGTCATAACATTCTTTCAGCAATGAAGCTTTGGTACTGATTGTATAATACATTAATAAAGAACAGAAAAATTGCTTAGGAGACAGTATGGGGGGGGAAAAGAGTTCAGGATAAAATGGAAGGGAAATAGGTATATTTCGTTCTGTAGCTATGGATTCTGTAATACTGAAAGTAAACTTAAAGAAAAGAGCAATTCTCTGGTCTCATCTGAGAACTCAGACATTATTACACATGCATGACACATTAGTAAGTTGTCAGTTTTCAAAAGTCAACTGAGACATGCTTACTGAATTTGCAGATGAAACAAAGGTGAGGGGATTAAAAGTACATTGGAGGGCTGTATTCAGGTTGATCATGACAAATGAGAGCAGTGGTCTGAAAGAAATAGAACCAATTCTATGTGAAATTTTGCAAGAATAGTAGTGACTGCACCATTACAGGAATGAGAAAGATGGGTGAGACAGAGGATTCATATTTGAGGTTCTAAAGGCTAAAATAGATCCTAAGAAGAAAAAGAAGATAAGGCTATTTTCTTCTGAACTCATATAGCCTCAGCAAAAATGCTGCATCCAGGCTTGCACATTGCATCATTCAGGAAGGATGCAAGCCAGCTAACTAGACAGAAGGAGAGAGCAAAGAAAATGTAGCAAATGGGACCTACATGTCTGGAAAGTGTGGAGAAGTGTTTAAGGAGCTTAGTTACTAAAATATCAGCAGACTAAAGTGGAACCCAAAATTATTTTTCAGGTGCATAAAACATAGTTGCAAAGGGGAAGGCAATAGTTTTTTTCTCCCTGTCCATTGTCTATAGGATAAGCAGTGCTGGCAGCAAGGTAAATGAGAGTAGGGGCTTAGGGAAACCCTTCTGACTGTATGAGCAGTTTAAGCTCTACAGTAAATTGCCTAATGACATGAAAAATCTCCACTAGTAGAGGTACTTGAGAATGTATTAGACAAATATCTGACGGGAATATCTGAGTTATAACTGAGTCCACTTCCATGCAGAGGGATGTGGTAAGTTTCTTCTTGCTCAATTTTCTAAGCATTCCGTGAAATACATAAAACCTTGTTACTTTGTCTTTGCCAAATCATTTTAATTTGAGGCATTTTGGTTGATTCTAGAGCTGAAAGACTACTGCTGGCCAAATCTTGCCTGTTGTTCCTTAGATGGACCCTGTGAGTGAGGAAGAGGAGTACACATATTCACCCTGGATGTCATCTCAATAGACCCAGAGCAAAGATTAGTTGGAACAGTTGCATTTGAGTTGATATCCTAACAGCTAGGAGTGAAGTTTTGAGACAAAACTGAGTAACAATTTTTATGTCTTTGTCCTTCATTTAATTTTAAAATGTCAGCTGTGACTCTCTGTGTCCATATATAATGTCAGAAGGGTCTTAGAGTAAATTTCGGGCTCCCCTGAATCAAAGGACTTTAACCATGTCTTGCATGAGGTCAAGCCTTTATCTCCAGTCGTTTCTTTACCTCCTCACATAATAGTGGGACCTTTTTTCGTTTGTATTCTTTCCTTCAGAATAGTAGATAGAAGTCCAGGGACTTTATGAAACCTGAAACTCATGGGAATTTTTCTGAAAGTAAAAAGAAATAAATCATAACTGGATCAATGTTATATGAATGGGCTTCTGAGAGCTGGCTAGACTAATGGCAAATGCCTTGTGCTTATTTATGATATGGCCTAACACTGGAACTTAAATGTTCAAAGCTTCCAGATGTGTTCATGCCTTTTCCTCAGAATAGTGAATAATGAATATGTTTGTGAGTGTCCTTCAGATGCTCTGAATTCCAGGTTGTGTAACCACCCTGAGTTTCAAGACTGAGGATGAAAGTGCATATTAGAATTACTCTTCTGGGATAATTGTTGTTTTCTTGAAAGGGAATTTTGTTGCTTTTGTTGCTCAGCCAGTCCTGAAGTACTAAGCACTTTAAGTAACAAATAAAATAATTGAATTCATATTTTGTTTAACAAGTGTGGTACCTTGTATAATCCAAAATGGTTTTGATTGGACTCACATTCAGCACCACCTTTGGCTCTGAATTCAGGCAGCTGTCCTGGCTCCCAACTTTTACCTGGCAAATGTGGTTCTTCAGAAAGCCAGAGTTTTCAAGGACTAAGGAACAGGACAGAATAGCTGCAGATCACTACATAATGTATCTCCCAGGTCCAGTCGTTTTTGGTTACATGAGAATTTAAGAAAATCCTAGTCTCCCATGCATTAGTAAATTCAAAATTTGTAGATTCAAAATTTTTGAGGAGTTGACTGATTCAGCATTTGGTAGGTCTATCCAAAAGCTGTGAGAGATGGTGCAAGCACCATTCTTTATAGATGCAATTAGCTCATTTGCTTAATTACTATGCTTTCCACTAACAAATAGTTATAGTGCAGGTATTCTTATTTGTACTTTGTTGGTACTAAAGAGTCTTCAATTAAAGCTTTTCCAAGTCTTTTCTAAATGTATTGTTTTATTTTTTCATCTTTGATCCTCCTTTGGACTCTTTTTGTTCTCTGTAGTTGACTGAGGCCTTCTTAAGACAAAAGAAACCATATAAAATTTAAAAAAAAATAAATCAAAACCAAACAAACTCCAAAAACCCAACCGTTTCCCCCCGCCCTTGGAGACTAGTGGTTAATTATGTCAGTAGGTTCATCGTTTGAAAATTAATCAGAATTTGAGTTCTCAAACAAAACTATAATCCAGGCAGATTTTTTCCCTGTCACCATTCAAGCCATTAAGAATAAGGCACTTATTACAATCTCTGCACTGTAGTTGTATATCTGGCAGAGCATCTGTAGCATCCAAGAAGTGTCTTACCCCGTAGTTAGTGGTTCAATAATGAAGACAGTAAGATATTACTTGCCTTTGGGACAGAACTTGGAGTAAACTCTTTTTTGAAGGCAAGCATGAGAATGCTTGAATAGGACATGACTTCTGAAAGCCTGAGCTTGTGAAGCCATCTCCACTATGTCTAGCTGGACTTCAGACTCACACTGCAGTATATTCTCTGTTTCATTATGCTGTTTCTTCAAACTAGACAGGGGAATTGTGTTGAGGTATATTGCACTAACAGAGACCTTTTTTTTTTTTTAATTTAGTAACCAGTATTATTGGTTTGCTGTATACAAAAACCTGAATGTAGGTTCTTAGACCTCTCTAGCAGGTGGGTGATTTTAACCTAAAGCGTGTGATTCTTTTACCCTATTTTTTCTTACTGTTTTGAGGGAATGAATTTTGTTTCAATAACTTTGAAAGGCATTCTGTCTTTTTTTGGATTAGTCTTGACAATAATGTCTATCTAAACCATTTTGAACCAAAAGAAGCCTATTTGCATCTCCTATGTTGTATGGCAGTTTCATGACAAAGCTATATAATACTGTGTTGTAATTTGCCAGGTCAAGTTGCTTCATTGTTTTAAGGCAGGAAAGCTGGCAATCTCAGATTTCAGTTTTGCCACATATATGATTATGAGGAGGTACAATGCTTCTGGGTGGAGAAAAATAATCTTTTTTTTTCCAGATCTGTGTTTAAATGTAGTATTTAGATAGAAAATCATCCAGACTGCTCATAAAGACCTTTGGAATGAAGAGTCATACTACTCATAGAAACCAAGCTTTGCACATTTACGTATTTTATCTACCTTGGGCATGAGAAGGGAAGTCTCTGTGTATGAAAGCTGTGTCTAAAATTCCCCTCCCTTTTTATCTCCTCTTCCTAGAATATTTAATATTTACTCAGAAATTAAATGCTACAAATTGTAAAAAACCATACTTTTTTATGCATACAAGAAAGAACATGTCTTTCACAAATTTGAGTTACTGTAAGATCTTGAAAACAGGCCTTTTGGAAGTTCTGAGAGGAAGGGTTATTTTATTTTACTCTTTCATCACCATTTCTGTGCAGTTAATGAATGATGGTCATTCTTTGATACTTCCTATGAATTATTACTTCTGCCCACAAGAGTAGATATAACAGAGGAAAAAGGGAAAAAATCCCCAAAATGTAATTTTGCTTTCTTTCAGTATTGATTTATTACCTAGTAAATACTTTTCTTAAATTAAAATGGTAATCTTTCTTACATTTGGTCTGGCATAGAATTCCTGGGGATTTAATTTGTCTGAGTGAAAACAAGAGTAAGTATCACCTAAGGTTAAACTTTCACATAGTGGCATCCTAATGTGTTCCTTTTGCTTGGTTCAAAGATGCTATTTGTGCATAAGTTTTGTGTGTCTTCCGCTGTGAAATTCTCCATCTAAGCACTCTTCAATGCTCAATTAGTGTATTAAAACTCAAATATCAGATTTTATAAAAGAAATAGGAGAATTGCACAACCTTCCATTCAACTAGGTCATTATTGTAACACTTGAATATACAAGTGGCGAAACCATCATAAGAGAAAACAAAAAATCAAAAAAATCAATTTATCTTTACCAATGAAGGTGCTCTGAAGAAAATTATGCATCTCAGCATTAGACATCAGCCGGACTCAATGATCCTTATGGGTCTCTTCTAACTCAGCATATTCTGTCATTCTCTGATTCTGTGGTCTGAAGGATTTTGCTGCTATTAGTGCCAAACTTTATATGGCAAAGTTGATAGTACTTCAATTTCATTGTTTGAAAGCAATCTTTATTGGGGAATAACATAAAGTTCACAGCAGTGAGATTGTAAAGACTAAAAGAACATAGTCAAATCATCTTAGGTTGAAAAATTGAAAATCTTTCTGCCACTTCATTTGGATTTTATTTAATCAATGCGCTTTTTTTCACATTTGGGCTTTAAATACTAAAGAAATTTAGAACCAGGTTTAATATCTGGTGCCTGTACCAGCTGTTAAGGCTTCCTACTCGTATTGCTACTTGGTTTTACTTCTTTGAACCTGTGAAAAGCTGCTAATCTGCTACCTCTTTCAGGCATAGAGAGAATCTTTTGGGGTGGAAGCAATTTTCACTTTTGTAAAGGCTAATAGGAAAAGCTGTAGCTAAAATTGCTTAAGCTGATGAGCAGCTCCATCTATATCCATTTTACATTTTGTTTTTGAATAGCTTCTGAGGAAAAAACGAGAGAAAAAAAGTGCAAAATTTTCATTGTTAAAGGAATTGTTTTGTGGGCTTTTTTTCCTTGTCTTTTCATTTGTTCTCCCATGAACTACATTAAATTACTTATTTTTAAGGTTCTTGTTTCATCCCCCATTGGACATTTGTGATGTTTATTGACATAAACATTTGAATAAATCCCAGTTCAAAAGAAACAGCTGCCAGTTGACATCCTGTCACTGGGAGGCTGGAGAGGCTGGAATACACCTTACATTTTTCCCTTTCTGCCTGTTGTATACTGAATTGTCCAGAAATTGCACTTCATGTAGTAGAGTGAAAGATTGGGCCAGATTTTCTAGGCAGCCTGAGCGTTACTGACTTCTCATTAATGATTTAGCATGATTTTGCTCACTCACTAATCATTCTTCATCCAAAAAAATCAGGAAGCTGTACAAATCTTGCTGATCCGTAGAAGCACCATAACTGTGCGTATAAGGAAACAATAGGGGAAAATAAAGTTAATACAGTAATTTTTCAACATTTGACAACTGTCTTGTCAAAGTCTATTGCCAAGCATACTCAGAAGCTGAATCACTGATGTTTTGGGGTCTTTTTACTTTCAATTACAAGAGTAAAATTGCAAGTTTTTTAAGCAATAGCATTTCAATTTAATAATTGCTTCATTCTTCCTTATTCTCAATTTCAAAAAGTATATGAGAGGATACCAGGGGGACCATAGGCCGTAAGAGAAAGAGGAGAGACTCTTCTTTCTCTTTTAGATGAGAAAGATTATGCAACACTATGTTTGGGTTTTGTGCATGTATTCCAGAGCCAGGAGAACATTCTGTTTTCAATGAGGTAATGGTGAGAGTGGTCATGGACAGACATCAGGCATTTCTGCTCTATACAGTAGTTAAATCCATGAATTTTTTAGTACAAGAAACACAGCCCTTGTTTTATTAGATTTCATAATTCGTTATTGCTGTATTCAGGCAATGGCACCTTTGCCTAATACATGGAGCAAAAGGAAAGGATGTAGTATAGACCTAGATAATAGTTGCCCAATAAAAGTTTAATTAGCAACTAAGGCAGTGATTAGTGCTTGACAGATGAAACAAAGGAAGAAAGAGAGAGAAAATGTCCATCAATGCCTTTTAAAGGATAACAAGCTAATATGTTTGTGTTCAGTTTTCGAAGCTCAGGATGATGAGACGAGATTCATGGCTGTTAGCTAGTATGTATTTATGGCTTATGTATGTCTTTGTCATGAATGACATTGTGAAAAAATATAAATTAAATCTTTCGATGTACTTGTAATAAAACAATGATAAAGCATGTATTATTCTGTCAAGATTATTTTTACTTGCCCATTCATTCAAGGTAGGGTAGAAGATTTGGTCCTTAAACGCATAGTGTAGCATCTAAATTCATGACACAGTTTGAGGTTTTGGTTTTTTTTTAGCTTTTGCAAATCATGTTGTGAGTCTGAATTTGACAATGTAAAGACAATGTGAGAGATAGCTACAGAATCTATCTGGTTTACAGGCGATGTGCTTGAAAACCAGACAATTATCTTTCAAAATTGTCTACTAGTAAAAATAGGGCTTCATCTGACAATGTTTGATAATGAAATGTATAGATCTCTAAATCAAAACACTCACAGTGATCTTACTTCACTGAATCCAATGTTTGTTTCTTGGTTATTTTAACACAAGGTAGCAATGAACAAAAGCTGAGCATTACCATCTTGGGGCACAGTGAGAGCATTTGCTGAAAAAGTCATTCAGGTTCCATTTGAGATTACATTTTAGTCACTCTAGTTCTTCCTCAGAGTTGTCCCCTCTGTCTTCTGGGTGTTGGTGCTCCACATACTGCCACATCGGTGATGCAACAAAGAGGTTGTGAGGAACTTTGCCTGTAAAATGACAGCACTGCTTCAGAGGGGAGAGAAAAAATCATTATCTAGAGAAAAAAACCTGTGACATTAGTTAGTCTCAATCAAGCAGACTTTCTGCAAATGCAAGCTCAACAGAGTGTTTTATGCTTGATGTCACTTAGGCCAGTAATAGACGTGAGCCAATGCTTTGATTCTCACCTTCCATCTACTCACAATGAATGTAGCAGCCCTGATGTGCACTGCTAGGCACCTTACCTTTCCCTGGGAGAGGCAGTTTATGAATTTTTCTGTCATTTATTTAATAATTTATTAACAATTTATTCACATTAGAATAGTCCCAGTTGGAAAGGGATGATCATCTAGTCCAACTGCCTGACCAATTCAGGGCTTGCCAAGTTAAAGTGTATTATTAAGTGCATTATGTAAATGCCTCAAACACCAGTGTTTGATCACCCTCTCTGTAAAGAAATGCTTCCTAGTATCTAGTTTCACTTGAAAATGAAAGCCTCATGCCAGTTATCTAAAACAAGCAACATTCTAGTGTTGACTAGTTGTCAGCAAAGTATTCTCTTTGTCTCAATTATGGGAAGGTATTTAACAAGTGAAGCAACATTAAATCATGCTGTCATTTTCCGTAGAAAATGATGTACTGAAGTAACAGTATGTTGCAAGTGTATACCGTCCATGCCTATAGTGGTGGACAGCTATTTTTCTCATACAGCTGAAGAAAAACTAGAGGGGCTAAACAGTGTAGAAATGTACATTCAGAACAGTTTAAGCTGAAAGGAACCTTTAAAAGTCATGACAAAGTCCAAACACCCTCTAATAAGCAGGGACATCTTCAGCTAGATCAGGTTGCTCATCATGACTTGATCATCTTGACTTCCTTGGGGAAAACGCTAGAGTAATGTTTTTGAATACCACTATGTTAAATTATATTATTCTATCTGTATTGAAAGAGAATTGTGATATTATTCCCATAACTAGAAAGACTTAATATGTTGTGTTGCACTTTGGAGTTTGAGGCAAAACTTCTGAATAAAGTTTGTTCAGGATATTTAAATCTGCTGTACACGCACTGTTTGCTGCAGAGAATCCCAAACTGTGAAGAATAGCTAGTACCCTACTCAACTTTAATTGTATTTTTCTATTGAAGTGGACAAGGAGGTGATCAATATGCATTTGAGAGTATATAGCACAGTACAATAGTACTCTCTGAAAGGTCAATGTTTTGACTTTTTGCCATGTTTTCAAGTTCTTCACAAATCAGCATAACTGAGTCATAACTGATCATAAAAAAAATCCTGGGGCAGAGAAAATGACTGATCCATTTAGAGGAGTGAGAATTTTTTCTGAAAATAAGGAAACTAATGAGAAAGCTTTTTTGGGTTTTGTTTGTTTTGGCTTTTTTGCTTCTCATTGTGTACACATTTGATAATTATTACTTTACTAAAAAAGTTTTTCAACTAGAAAGTTTTTAGAAGTCATATTTTACATAAGAAATGGCAGTTGCTCCAGCATAGCTTGGAATGCCCACTGGGGATTTTCCAGCTCACGCTAATGGCGCCTTAAGCTTACAGTCAAGCTTATTCTTCAAGGGAATTGATGGCTGGGGACTATTGGAAAATTGCTTTCTGTTTTTTTCTCAGTATAAGGTACAGCATCATTTCCCATAAGGAACCTTTGGAAATATAGGTGAGTAATGGCCAGGGAAGAAAAGGTTGATTTTAGATTGTGCATATATCAAGGCTTTTTCCATCTTAATAAAATCATAAATATAATGGGTCTTTGCCATACCATATGAACTCGAGGTCGGACTGCAAGGTCTATTTGTACATCTCAGTCATAGCCTTTGTACTCTTCAGGGTCTTTATTATGTCATATATGTCGCTTGCAGTAAGAGACACCTTTGTAAAAACTGCTGGGACTCCAATGAAAAGATTTTCTGAAAATTTAGGTATTGCTGCTATTAATATAATAGCATGTTCTGAGAAGTCAGCCGTGGAGCAGTAGAAAAATGGCAGTCTAGCTTTTCAGCCTTAGTTATATAAAGTTCATACCTTGCACCTGGGGAACGTGAACACACTGCTACAAATCTAATCAGGACTTTGGTTCTTCATATTTTTAAGCAATTTAATACCTTCTGGGAGGTCCAGGTCTTATTTAAATCTTGGCCCAATTTCCGCAAAGTGCTTTGCAGGGAACTTTCTACCCCCTTTTGTGGGATTCTCTTTGTGCAGGTGCCAGCATCAGCAGGTACCCTGAGGCTTCCCTACTCACTGGTATCTCTCCCAGAGCTCTCGGTGGAGCAGGGCTTGCCTGTCTGCAGATTAGGTGTCTGTCTTTTAGTAGATGGGATGTTAGCACACCTTTGAAAATGGTGTCTACTCTTCTGCGTTTAGGTATTGTGGTAGAGAAAGTGTAAAGCAAAACAGAATGTAGACTGCTTAGAAGCCTTTATTACCGGCCAGCATTGTTGGTTAGTGTAATAGAAGTGAGACTTAGTTGGTATGTATAATGATTTGCCTTTAAGTCAGAAAGCAGGCAGTTGTTTATTATAATTTGGCTAATAAGGCAAATACATTTCTTTGCTGTTACCTCAGTTTGCCAAGCCAAAGAATCTTTGGATATGAAGAGAATAAATAAAGTTTGCTAGCACACATTTTATTATATAATTAAGGGAAAATTTTATCTTGTTTTTTTTGCTGGGGGAAACCCCCCCCCCCATTATTTGGTAGACATATAGTGAGTGACACTGGTCAGAGAAAGACTTGGCAAACGTCACCTGCGCCTTGGTTAATGTAAAATTTTGAATTTGGCCACCAGCAGTTGATAAATAATTGAATTGCAGAAGGTAATGTTTACTCCAACTGATAAATTGCAGGCTTTGGTGGACTTCTGGAGCAGCGTTATAGAAAAAAGCATATACAGTGAGAAAGGCATGAATGTGTAGTTCATATGTTTCCAAGGCAACAAATAATTTTTACTCTACATTTGGACTTACAGCTAGTTATAAAAGCAGGAATTGTAAACACAAGATGAATTAGTCAGCACTTCTGCATAGTTTGGTTATTCAGTAGGGCAAAAAATCTACAAAGGGGAAGATGAGGTAAAAGATAATTTCTTTAGGTTTTTTGTATATGCATTTGCCAGTCCTATATGTGGTATACGCGGTGTTACTAAAGGCAGATTCTGTTGCTGTCACTGATTTCTTGATCTCCTGTTGACAGCATGTGATAGCAAGGAAAGAGTAAAATTTGAAGGATATATTTTGCTTATAGATTTCTTCCAAACAGTAAGGCAGAGTTCTTAGAACAAGATTAAAAGGACAAATAATATCTAGATGCTTTGGAAAAGAATAAAAATATCAGCTGTTGAATCAGATAGATTCCAAATATCTTTTTTTTCTTAAAAATTTCATTTTCACTGAACTCACCTCATCAATAGTTATCAAAAATGCTGAAAAAACTTAATTCCTCGTATAAGTCTTTATTTATCCTACCACATTATGGGACTGTTTGGCTCTTTAGAAGATTCATGATCTTCTGTTGCAGAGGGTTTGAGAAAGGAGAGGTTTTTCTCCGAGCAACAGGGTGAACAAGCTGTGAGTGTAGGAGGGTTCAGAAGGATGTGCTATCTGAACAGACTGCCGTGTTCCATGGAAAGCTGTGGTGATTCCTCTGGGTGTTCTAGGTTGCGCAGTGCAACAGTAAGCACAGGTACTTCATGAATAATGCCCAGGCATCATTGAACCAGTTAATAAGTCTTGATAACCTCTCCCTCCAGTGTGTTCCACTAGGAACAGTGGTTGGAACCAGTAGTTCAAAGATGGCCCCTCTTAGGTCAGTTGTGGCATCTCCTTGATCTAATAACACTATTTACAGTTGTATATGTGCCCAGACCTGGAGCTTCTAGGTCTCTCTGACCTTAGTCCTGCTGCACAGAGGTCACAGGCTCTCTGAGGGACTTGCAGAAGTTTTAAGAGGAAGAACTTGGAGTAGATTTAAACACAAGTTAAGGAAATTGCAGGGAGCAAGTGTGAGCCTTCTAAATAACAAAATGGTTATGAGCCTTTCCTTTTCTCTGCATAAACTGGCTCACAAACACATATATACCTTGTGGAAATGGAAGCTAACTCCATTCTTTCTAAGTGATTACCACTAAATTTTTTAAACAATGATACTTAATTTCTTTTTTCTATACTTTGTGTAGAAAAATGTGAGACTGTAGTACAAGGCACCCAACAATCAGCCCTTGCTATAGGAAGCAGACCTTTATATCCAAGTCTTCCAAAATGCATAACTGAATAGTTGAAGGTAGAACATATTGAGAAGCACAGAAGTCTATCTTGAAAAAGTCTGTTGTCATCCTGGACTGTGTACTTCTTCCCTTGCATCTTCAGTGAAACTTGAGAGGTGAAAAAACTCAGCCGCGGTATTGTGTGAGGAATAGTAGACAGCTATATAGTATACAGAAATAATTGTAGATGCACTGTGCAAGCACACTATGCTGCAGATGAGAATAAAGTGGTGTCAGTTCTTAAGAAAGGGCACTTTTTGATGCTTTTGGAAACAATGTGGAAAATGCACAAGAAAGAGTGATAGAGGCAGTTTTTTGGCAGCTGTAATTTGCAATTCAGAGTGTTTGGAGTGGAGACTTCTTGGCCAAACTAAATAGTGTAAAACAAATTAAATGAGCACAGTAAAAACAATGAATAAATACAGTAAGAGCGAGAGAGGCACACATAATCAGTGCACATCCACCATGTGCACTTGACTGCATGGACAGCTGAATGAGATTTTGGGGAGCAGTCTGGTGTCAGGCATCCTGTTAATTTCCTTAGATTAATTCCTTCACCTTCTGCACCTTCATTGACCATATCATCTGTTCCATCTGGCAAAGTCTGCCCTGCTGAGTAGAGACTCTGAGCATGCTTTTGTTTTGCATTTTCCTTTGTACTTCATGGTTTATCTAATGGCTCACTGTCAAATCCAAAACCTAGAGGCAGAAAAATATGGATATTAACATGGCATAGGCTGTGAAAATGGAAATCCATCACTGCTGTGTGGAATCTACATTAACATATTCAAAAGAATATGATAAATATTCTATGATTCTGTAAAAGGATTGCTTTTTTTCATTTACCTTTCTGTGTATACTTTGTTCCATTGATGTCAATAGAAATTATGTCTGTGGAACTGGGGAAAACTATGCCAGAACTTTACTGACCAAATTATGCAACTGATTATCCCATTGGAAACTTCTTATTTCAAAGCTAACACTCCTCACCCATCTTGAGTTGTAGACCAAGGCGTATGTGTCCCTGAACGGAATTTTAATGGTAAAAGAGTTTTACAGAAGTGTCATCTCTCTATCACAATGTTAGATACACTTCAGATTGCTTCTGGTCCTACAATATCCAGGGGAACCTTTATGTGGCCACAAGTTGCACAGCACCTGATTCAGAAAGGCAAAAGGAAGAGAAAGTACGTGTGTGTCTCAAAGGCAAGAAGCAGTTACATGGCTAGTTCTGTGTCATGGTGTGCTGGGGACTGGACTGGTTGGGGTCGGCCACTGTGCTTTGTGTAACCCAGCAAACCTGGTCTCAGCAGCTCCCTCTTGACATTCTCAGATTTTGTGACTGATTACTTCTATTGCCAACCATATACTAGGAAAGTACCTGCTTTGTGTTCAGCACAAGAGAACTGCTTGGTTTGGAAGCCACAAATCAACCATCTTTGTGCTGTGTGCTGTACTTTTTACATCTTTGTACTGTGTTAAAGCACTTGTTGAAAAAACAGTGAGTAATAGGTCTGAAGCACTGCAATATGAATTCTTATTTCCAGTATTGCAAAATACAAAAGGACAGTAATATTATAATCCCATGGCATATTTTATTTTTGTAACTCATTTCTTATTATTGTGTTGTATAAAATGGGACAAAGTTTATTTTAAGATTATTATCACATTTTGCAATTAGATCATTTCAAGGTGAAAAGAAAATAAAAATAGCACATTTTATTATTGCATAATTAACCACAGTGTTTGGTAGACATTGCTAAATCTGTCTGGGACTGTTGTCCACCTACATCTTAGCTAAATCATGGGTATTTCTTGCACAACACAGCATACGATATGATCAAGGAAACACTTGGCCTAAAACTGAGGCCCTACTTTTATGCTTCAGGACTGTGTGTGACTATTCTTGAAGACAGAGAATAGGCCAGACTGCTTTAGACTGTTTTTAGTTTCTCATTTGTAGAAGAGTCTTACCATGACCTCAGTCCTTGTGAGCATCTTAGTAGATCCATTGCTTTCATTAGGCTTTCTTATGTGAATAGCACTTACTTCTGTGAATAAGCATTTGAGGTGGTGAGCTCTTAATCTAATCTTAAAGTTGTGCAGTTGCCAAGTGTTAATAATGCACAGTGTTTTTTGCATGCAGTTATGCTGGTGTTTGCCCTCAGCATCACTGGGAAACTCCTCCATTGCAAGTGGTAAGACAGTGTACTGGCTTCCGGGACTTCATTTACCCATTTTACCTTTTCAGAGTCTTCTAAAGTGATGCTTAATTATAACAAACATTTGTTGATGCCTTCCCTAAATTGAAAGGATTGCATTGAGATATTAACCAATGAAGGAAAGCAAAATTGGCCTTTGGCTTTCTCCAGCCTCATATGGGAGTCATGTTACTGAATCCTTTCTGTTCCTGTCAATTCTCTGCTTGCATTGGCTGGATGGAAATTTTGAGTGAATGTAATCTATGCACAGTAACAAGTCCAGATGCAAAGTGAAAGTTTCTGGTTTGCACTCATGTTTGGCCTCCTGGCTGTTCAGCTTCTTCTTTCAATATTGCTCTCTGTGGAATTTTGTCGCTCACAATTCATCAGTTAATATATTGGATGATCAATAGTCTTACTTGTGGCTTTTATAATTATATGATGATTCATTTAGGAGTAGGGATAGTTCACACCTCTTAAATAGATGTATTTGAGCTATGAGAGTACTATCATTCAGCGATATGTCAAAGACAGTAGGAGAATACTTAATTAAAGAATCTAGTAACTCCAAACTTTCAGATTATAATTAAGAACGTGCAGTGTGTGATTGTTCGCAGTATGAAATCTTCTTGCTCCTGTTGTGATAAGTGCAGGGAAATCTGACCTATTAATAAAAGAAGATTACTTTTTTGTCTACAATGGAGGAAAGGAGACTCTTGTTTCCTCCATTCTAACTCCAGTGTTATTTGTGTTCTTACATTATCAGCAGTTTGACATGACTTTGACTTACAAAAGAATTGCTAGAATTTAGTAATCTTGCTTTGATTTTAACCTCCTCTGTATTTGTAGTAGCATTGATTTTTGCATTTTTTATTTGAAGAAGAGTCAAATTATCTAAAGGTGCTGAGAGAAAAGGTAAGTAAAAATGCAGCTATTTGGGGGTCTTCAAGTTAGTGCACAACATGCTGCTCTGCATTGGAGCAGACATCAGAACTTTGTCATATTGCACCGTGAGGTAGTGAGGGGGAGATCAGCATGTCTTTAAAAGCACTGCTGTGAAGACAGTTAAATTGCTTTTCTTTGTTTTTGGTTGTTTTTTTTCTTTAGTAATTCTACTTATTTACCTAATGAATTAAGACACAGTAAGGTGGAGGTTTTTAACTGTAACTGTGTGGGTTACTGTGTTTTTTTTATGACTGCTGATTGTTTGTGCAACTAATTTTATTTGTTTTCTTTTGTTAATTACTATTGAGAATCACTTGAATGGAGTTCATAGAACTTCAGACCCACAAACCACAAGTTAAACACTGAATTCAGTTAATTTGCTGTGGCAGAACTATGATTAAATATCTACATGGAGCTTGGTTCCTAGTACTTTTTCATGAAAGATAGAAAAAAACCCATGGTATAAAATTCGTAATAGTAAATCATATCATATTTTGCCGGGAATAACTTAGGAACACCCAAGAGTGTATTTTTGTATCCGATCTACCTCTGTTTGTGTAGTTATCTTAGGAGACTAATCAGCATTTTCATGTTGTCAGAGAGACATCCTTTATTAATTTGCAAGGTGCAATAATAGAAAGCTCAAATATTTTATGACAGTGGTTTGGGGCTAAAGAACATTTGGTTTGTTGACCTGCTAAGAAGTCAAAGTCTGGCATAAAGTTTTCAACAGGATTGGCTGCCATTTTGCTCTTAACATACTGGAAAACTCTTGGTTTTTAAAAAATTGGAAGTTTATATTTTCATTTTGAGCTGCAATTGTCTTACAGTAAGCAGTAAGCTGCTTTTGCACCCAACACACAGTGTGGCATGGGGAGTTTAGCTGTATGTTTATCTGTGATTGTCAAGTAGGTGCTGCTTGACACATCTACATGCTTTGTGCTCACAGGACAAGCCACACTTATCAAGCAATGTGTGTGACTTAAAGATTAAAATCTCACCTTTCTTTCTTGCAGTCCTTTCTTTAAAACAAATGTCATTAGGAAGTAATTGCTAAAAAATTGCTAAAGAAATGAATCTAGGTAAGCTTATATAACTGCAGCCTAATTCATAGCAGGTATTGCTCTTGTTTACTGAAGAGTATATGCTTTTCTCTCCTTCTGCCTAAAGTGAGCAAGCAGGTTATGGCAGTGCATTTAAAGTTTGGAGCAGGTTGCTTCTCCATTTTATGCTGTCCATAGGCTTCTCAGAGTGAGAGTACATTTCAGGGTCTGCCGTAGGGCAGCACAAATGGATCTTATCACTTTAACTGCAATGTATAATGTGGGGTAAAATATATACAAAATAACATTTAATACTGGGAAAGTAGTAGTTTTGGTGGATAAAATGGTGAACATGATTGCATCTTTCATATTAAGAAAACCTGAGCAGTTTGTTATACCAGGGCTTGTTCTGGACATGGACAAAAGCAGGGCAGCTAAGTACCAAGGGCATCCCAACATCATGGCTGTGCTCTCTCCTTGCTCTTCCCAGAGGCAAGGAGGACCTGGAGGTCTGCTGTACTACATTTTAGGCAGTGGGAGAAAGACTGGCTCCCTGCAGTTTTTGCCCTTTCTGCCAGGCATTCAAGCTGAGTACTTTGACTCCAGATTTTTGTTACTGATATAGCAAAGCTGAGTTTTGCCTTTGTTGACAGGAAGCCTTGATCTGTCCCTGAACCTACTGTGAGAACAATATCATGATGGAAAGGCACCAAATATGCAGCCAGTGCTTAGATCAGGTTACTCTAACACTTCTTTTAAAAAGTTCATTACTTTTTTCCTTTCCCTTGTTTTGAGGAAATACATACTGACGTTAAAGGTGGGGAAGAGTTGTTGGCTTTGAACATACCTAGGAATCAGAATGCCTCTGGAGATGTACTTGCTCATATGTATAGGCAAATATTATTTTCTTCTGTTGTTTTCTCTACTTTGTACACAGATCCTCACACTGATTGCTTTCTTTGTGCATTGTAAAACTGTGGTGGCGACACTGGTTCTGACCCATTGTAGAGAGTCCTTATGACCTGGCGGGAAAGGAGATGTTTCTTCTTCTTTAGCCAAACTCATGGTAATACACTTCTGTGGCTTTCACACAATCTTGTCCTTTGTGCTCTACTGAAAACATAGGCTGTACAGGATAATATGCACACTATCACTAGAGATCCATGGGAGACATGCTTATATATAATGTGTTGCTTTTATATGCAAGACAATCTGTCCAGTCAAAACAAGATTTGGTAATAATTTCTTTCTTTTTTTCCAATGTGCAGAGAGCAGTAATGGCATACTATGATGTGCAGTGCATCAGACTGCGTTTTTTAGAATTTCTGATGTCTGTAGATTTTTTTCTGATTCTAAAATTTTGCAGTGATAGGTTCTGTATTTCAGAAACTCTCCACCCCTTTCCCCAGCTCCACATGGATTTACCTAAATTACATGTTGTTAAAATTTCCTGCCTGTGTTGACTGTTGTACTCAGCCGAGTTTGACAGCAGCTGGAAACTGCTGCTTGCTGCTCACCCTGAGCAACTTCCCATGTGGGTTTTTTTCAGTGTAAAGCATAGAGTAGCACTGCCTGGATTCTGCATGGGAAGATTTAGGGCTGCTGAAAACAGAGACATGAACGCTAGTGACATTTGGGCAGAAATTTAAGTTCTCCATTCAGGAATATTTCTGTTAACATGATACCATCCAGCATTGGTATGGGAAAGATATGCCTGAGGGGAAAACTGTTACCTATTTTAATATAGGGTTAGGTGAGCCGGGGGAGCTGACATGGTGGCACACCAAAAGGGTGATGTTCTTTCTACCCATTTCTTGCCCCCAGGTCTGCCTACCTGGCCACAGTCCCTCTTGTGCATTGGCTTCTGACAGATGATTTGACTCTTAAATGAGAAAAAACATCTAAGAAAAATCCTTTGCAGCTTGGTGAGGTGATTTGGCTGGCCAAGTGGTCAGGCTGAAGTTAGAGTCAGCACAAGGGTGACAGGGCAGGACCACATGACCAGGACAAGCAGAGAGAGAAGGGTTGCTCTGGTGACAGAGACCTCAGAGCTCTGTTCATTGGTCTTATCAGGTCAGGCTCTGGGCCATGGAAGCATCTGCTGCCTCCATCTCCGCCTGTCATCTGGAAACAACATAAGAGGGGTCCTACATTAAATAATGTACCAGCTCTGTGCAGTCACTGAAGATGAGGTATGCCTCAGAACTCGTGTAACTGTGTATTCAGAAATAAATACTTAGGGTTAAGTAAGTTTACATTGGCTTTTACTTTCTTTGTGAAGGTTTATTGGCATAGAGCATATTTTGAAAGAAAAAGGACAAAAAGGAAAAGGTGAGGAGAAGCTGAGAGCTGAGGAGGCTGGGATTGTTAAACCTGAAGAAAAATTGGTGAGGGATGACCTCACAGCTATCTGCAGCTAAAAATGAAAGGTGATAGAACAAGTAGAAATGGACACAAGTTGCAACAAAAGAAATCTACTTAGATTTTAAGTTAAAAAAAAATCACAACATCGGTCATGGTTTGAGTAAGAGATTCAACCACATTACCCTCAGAGGTAATTAATCTCTGAGTAATGATTCTAAGGGGTTTTTGTATGTTATGTCACGTCCTGATGACCTGTTATATTTCTCTGATAAATCATGATGGCTCCTGTTTGTTTGCCTTAAAAACATAATTCTTTTTAGTCTCTTATCCTTTCTGCTGATCTTGGTACTTGTTATTTTTCTTTTTAAAAAGGGAAAAAAAGCTTTGTTTGTCCTGCAGTATCAATCCCATAATTGTGTCACACTGTAAACTGATCATGATTAGTCACAGACAAATTCTTTTGTACTGCAAGTTCATCAACTTCAATGTTACATAATATTGATGTATCAGGATTATTAGATTGCACACATCTGGCTCACTGAGTTATGGTTGTTGATGGAGTTTGTCTGACAGGTGTCCTGGCAACTATCCACATTCCTCCTGTTCTGAAAAACAGAGGACATGAGTCTGCAAGTCTGCTGAGCCAAGTGCTTTTGTAACCTTTACATTTTCATGTCTTTAGTTTGCTAAGACATCAGCAATTAGAAATCTGAGTTTTTGCTGACAGACATATATGCTAAAATTCAAATCTAAAATATTTATTACTTTCCTTTTTTTAATGTTATTAAATATTCACAGCTTGATTAACTATACAGTTGCAATATAGCTTGCAAAATTACTTGGAAAAATGATGACAAAAATTTTGGAGGAAATAAGAAAAATTGAATATTAGAGCTCAAATGGTTAAATGACTATTCTCAATACCAACCCAAAAACTCAGCTGTGTTAAATCTTTGACTCCAATGTGATCTTAATTTTCAAAAGAAGAACAGAAAACATGGAAAAACAAATTTTTGGCAGGAACATGACTAGACAGTCACTTGGGTAGAAAAAAAAAAGAGAGTTCACTCTCTCCAAAACATGTCATGATCTCACAAATGTCACTAGTTTCTTCACTGTGCAGTTGACTCTGCACAGAGGTTAGGAGTGCTGTGGAAGGCTCCCCATAGAATAATGAATAAGCTATTTGAAGAAATCTCTGTGTGTGTGGGTCACAAAAAGGCTAGAAAGGTCTTGTTCAGCTTCATTTGTTTTTCATGACACTTGTTTTTTGGGAACCGAGTTCTTCCTTGGAGCCTGCAGAGACATTTTTTTCCTGCTATGCAGAGAGGAGGGAGGGTTTTGAAACCTCACAAACACTGTTTGCTTTTGCTGATCACGAGCTCCCTGGGCTGTCTGAGGGTGGAGGAAGATCTTGTACTGCCTGTGAAAAAGAGTCAACACTGAAAACAGGGAGAAGATCTCATACAGTAAAATTTGTGGCACTGAATCAGGCTAGTGTTTAGTTTCCCTAGCTTGACCATTTTGATATTTGATGCCAGCTGCTTCAAATGTAAAACCCATTATAATGCACCTTACATACCTGTTTTTTCTAATTTCAATATTTGATGAAGTTATTTTGTTTGGCAATTTTCCCCCTAAATTGTATCTCACTAATTACTTTTTAAGTCTTTAATGCCTACTTTTAATTTTTTTTATTTAATGGCTCAAATACATACTATCTGTTTGGAAAAAAAATGAAAAGGGAAAAATAAAACCTACAGAGCTAGCATATGTTGGTTTTTTTCTTGGAAATAAAAGTGGAAGCATACCTTGCTGATTAGTAGCTGTTATGCAATAGTAGTTTTTGCAATATTTACCTTCCTGTTTCTACCAAAAGAAATACACTTTTGGATGCAACTTAGCATCTTAAAAATAAGTTAATACGCATGTGAAAATGTGAAAGGAGTGCCTAAAGATCCCACTGTGACAGGTTAGCTCTAGCTATGCTTTTTTCTAAACTCTGTAGGATAATTTAGGGTTTGTTTTTAAACTCTCCTCAGCAAAACTACATAACAATTATTTTTTCCTAATACTTTCCTAACACTTTCAGCAACTGTCATCTCTGCTTTATGAGAATCAGAATCATGTCATGCCATGGTCCAAACGAATATTTAGAAGTTCTGATATAAAAACATTGACATGCTGGCATGGTACAAGTTCATCCTGCGGGCTTCAACTGAGATCACCAAAACATATGTTTAAAAGCTATTCTGATGTCCCAGGCCATTTCAAACACTGGTATCATCTGTGAAGTCCTGTGTTGTAAGATTTCTGTATTGATCTCTCCTTTTACTAAAATGTATTCCCTTACTTGCTTTGCTGCTGCATATAGGTTAGACTTCATCAGTGAGTCTTTGTGAGACCTGGATTTTTTTACATCAGGAAATTATTCGAAAAACCATAAAAATGAGATATAGTCATAACTGTGCCTTACAGTTTAGTTTACCATATCTTGTCTGTCTGTATGTCCTTCATGTGAGTTTTGTATTTATATATTTTGCATTCTGATCTAAGAGGTGCAGAGAACCTCTCTCTTCCGACAAGATTTTACAATTACCTATAGTCTTAATTAAAACAATTTTTCATGTTAGCACCCTTTTTAGGTTATACTAAGACAATCCTGCAGACTTAGCTATTATTTCTGTTAATGTTAAGGAAAGCCTTCCTATCTCTGCCCTTCCTTTCCTACCACTTAGCCATCATCACACTTTCTGGAAGGCAACTTCTATTAGGAGCAAATGAGTTAAACAGGAATTGAAAGGATTTACACAAAAGTGTAAGAACAAAATAATAATTGCTTTCTGGTAGGAAAGAAAAAGAAGTAGCTTTTAATAACCACAGTTAGACAGCTCTGACAGGGCATATGTCATTTTGAAACAGAGTTAAAGCTGAAACTGCTAAAGGCATAAAATAAACAAGACATTTGGGGTCTAACATTATTTCAGCCCGGCCTATGTTCTTTCATGTCTAATTGCTTAATTACAGTTTACTGTACATTTTAATGGCATAAACTGAATCAGTGAAGCTAAAGTAATATATGATGCTGTGGTGCTCACTGCATTTTTCCAGTCTAAGAGGAATTCATTAATGTGCCTAGTCAGGCAAATGAAATGATCTTTTGTGCCATTTGCCCTTGTTCCTTCCTGGTTTTCTCAACTGCCTGTCATCTTTGTGGGGGCTAACAGCTTTGCAATTAAAAAAAGGAAGGGATAACAAGTGAGTAATGAGTTGCTGCCTTTTTTTTTTGTAGTGTTGAAATCAGCAAAAATATTGATTCACAGTACAGATTACTTCAGCATTTAGCAGAAAAAAAAACATTTCCATTTTTCAAACACAGATCCAAAATTGGTTGTCTGTTGATTTAACTTGACCACTGAAGCATGTTATAGTCTTAACACACTATTGAACTTCCAGATAGTCTTTCAGGGTAGTTTTAAAACCTTGTTGATGTTCAACAAGTTATTTCACCATTAACTAAACTGTAAATCAGTAAGTCAGTTCTTACCACCTTTTACTTTTATTTCCTTTTATTTTTGTTTTTCCTTTTTTCCTCTTTCTTCCATTTCCTTTTCCTATCTTGTTCATGAAATGGAACACAAAAGCTACATAGCCTGTTTTGAAATTAGCATGCTTTTGTTTGTAGTGAAGCCAGGATTTCAATATAGATTATTTACTGCTACAACTAAACAGCTAGGTAGGTGGTAGGGAAGTATTTTTTAGTATGTAATGAACTTACCAGTTGTTAGTATACTTTGGTAAATCATGATGGCTGCATGACATTACAAACGAGAGTTACAATCAGATTTCTCTTTTTCTGGGTTCTAGAGATTTTTAAAGTGCTTTACTTGAGGTCATAATTGGTAGAGTTCAAATTAAAGCTTGGCTGTGGTCAGAGTGATAAATATTTGATAGCCATTCATTAAAAGTGTCAGCCACTGTTTTGGATGACACACTTCAGAGAGAAACAAGACCCACTAGTTGTGGAATGAAGAGCTTCTTCTTTCTTTGTCATTAATCCATCAGGTGTGCCCTAATCAAGGAAGGAAAGGAACATAAAGAACAACAACCTCATTGAAATCAGGCATGGAAGGTAAAGTGTTTCAAACTAAACGAGCAGTAAAACTATATTTGACTTCTATGGGACCCCTCTGGAACCTGTAACAAATGCAAAATTATTTTCCTGAGTTTTCTTCAGAGGCTGTGGATGGTCTCCTGCAGTTGAGCTGGTTCTGGAGCAGATTATGGTCTGTAATTTTCACTAGGAACGGCCTAATACTGTTACGCAACATTAGATTGTGCTGTCTGCATTGGTTACTTATTCCTTCAAAACAGTACTCAGAGGACTGGAACTCTGCTCAAGTCCCAGAGAAAAGCAGAGGGTTAGAGCCTGAAGAACAGAGCAGTAAGTGGGGCAAGGCTGGTCCCCAAACATTCACATTAGCGCTAGCACTTGGAATACAACTTTTCTGTACTCCATGGACTCTTCCTGCCTTGGACCAGGGTCTGAGAAAGTTTCTTGCTGAGAGACCACATTTACCTGAGTGGTAGATGCTTTATTTTTGCTGTGCCAATGACTGACCCACAGACTTGTAATACTGAGCCTGGTGCTTGCATGCTTATTTTATTCCCTCAGGAGCAGGACATGGGTTATGAAATGGAGTTACAGAAAATAGAGGTATAAGTTGGTGCCACAGGTGTGAATGAGAATCTTTGCCTCTTGCCAAACTTAAATTGATGGTGGAAATCAGTTGCTGTTAGAAAGACCAATTTGTAAAAAGATATTTTCTGTCTTACTCAGGCAACTTTTTATTTTTGCAACTTGATCACTGCAAGAATGATTTCTCAGTGCTGTCAGTATTTTTCTCCCAGGACAATTGTCAAGTGCTGAAATGAACAATATTTTCACTTTGAAAAAGTATACAAACTTTTGGAACTGTAGAGTTAAATAAAAGTGAGAACAATACCACCTTACAGATGGCTGCTTCAAGACGTAATCTATTTCATATGAAAAATACACCCTCCTCTTTTCTTAAGAGTGAAATTTTGTCAAGAGCAGTAAGAGGGAAAAGACAAAACTCAAGAAACTACATTAAATAGCCTCTTCTGTTTAATAGAAGATCAAGCAGCAGCAGAGTGGTATTTCAAGAGTATTCTTCATCCATAGCTATGTGTAAAAGAGGTATTCTGCCCTTCTGATTCTGTGGGCAGGCAGAGGACTGAAATGCACAGTAGTTCTGCTATATATATTTCTTTTAAAAAATGCAATTTTTGTACTTTTCAGCACCATGTCTCTTGAGAGAGACAGAACAGAGAATTACTTGATAACTTACAAATACATATGTACCATAAATACAGGAACTGTTGCCAGCCCTAGGTTTCGTAGCGTATAGAATCTTCCTCTAGCTACGGTAGTGTAAATAGTACCCAGAAGAAAAGTATTAGTGAGCGGTTAGGGTTTTTTCTCTGAGGTGATTTCTGCTCTGATGTAATAACTACAGCTTGATTTCACAAGCACAAACAAAGAGTAGTTTTACTCGAGCTTTTTTTGAGCAGGTGAAGCAATTAAATAACCAGATACGTTTGAGCTTTCTTATTCCATGTCTATACACACATTTTCACACAGAGGCTACAAATTATTTCTCAAATGTAAATAAAAATACTATAAATTCTGGCCTGTGTGTGCTTCTGAAGGCTCTGTTAGCTCATGAAGTTCAGAATACATCTCTGAAGCCCAGAGGGAGCAGGTGTTGCCTCTGTACATCCCTGATCATACCAGTAGCAGAACGCATCCAATCAGAGAGGCCAGTCCTGTCGCTGCTTGTTTCATGCACACTGCCTGTCTCCTGCTGATGAAAATGGGTGCCACTGGTCCCTGCCAGTGCCTCATATCCCCTCAGTTAGTGGTTCTGCCCGAGGAGCTCAGGATCATCCTTTCCATTTCCCGTAATGTGCTCCCAGCTCCAGTCTAGAGGTGCGCCTACCCACTCCTCTCCATTTCCTATGAGCAGAGATACCTCTTATATAAAGCAACAAGTCAGGGCTTTCCATTTGTATTTAAACTGTCAGGCACTCACATGATCAAAAAGTGAAACAGGATAATCATTCTCAATTTCCATTTTTAAGTATAGCAGTCACATACCTGGTAGATCAGTGGAACAGGATAGGATTTCCAGCACACAACACAAACAAAATTTAAAAGCATCACACCTATTAGTGCAACTGGTTTGGCTGGTTTTCTCCCCACTGAAAATACATCTATTTCATTCATCTCAGATCCACTTAATTGCTGCTTATGACTGAATTTTTGTTAAGTATCAAACTCCAGTTCTGCCTACCACAGTGTAATGCTGCCTGTGACCAGACATCAGAACAAGCAGGATTCCTTTGAAATGAAGGTTCGCTTCCAGGAAATCCAAGCCTGTGGTCAGATATTTGGGCCAAAGGTACTGGCAGCTGTAAAATTCTCTGGTTTTAAATCCTGGCATTAAATTCTCTGCTGTTAAAATCCTTCAGTAAATGAATGTGAAGTCTCTAAATATGTTCTCTGTATAATTTTGCTCAGTTTTTGTCAATCTCAAAAGATCCCTTAGCATCTGAGAAAAACTAATGATATTTCAAGTTCTATTTCTTAATGGCAGTGTGGCCAAAGTGCCCCTTGGCTTCCTCTGTGTCTCATGAGCCGAGATTGTTCTGTGTAATGTTTTGAAGATGCTGGTCTGGTTTATCTTTTGCCCTGAGGAACTGGCCCTCACCTTCTTCACTACGGAAAGTAAAAATCCTGTTTTTGGTGTGACTGACAAATGCAATCGTATCTTACTAGTCACACTTTTGTAGGCTTTTGGTAGGCTTTGGCAGGGAGGATTGATTTAGCACACTGTCTGTGGAAGGGTTTTTTTTTTGCAACAAGTATAGATTTTTGCAGGAGCCCAGTGTTTCTGTAGCTTAAAATCAGAGATGAATTTCTACTCATCCTAATCCTTATGCTGTTATCTACAGGAGGATTATGTGCTCTTTCAAGGGTAGGGGCATAAAGGAAAGTACTTGATGTTGACTAGACCTACTGCAGTGGAAACCAAAATAATCATTGTGGCTCTGCTGCCAAAGCTCAGGTGACTGTCCAAGGCATTATGATAATAATGAACTGGAACCACTTTTTTAGGGAGAGTATTTTTGGCCAAAGAGAGCCTATATGACATCAAGTAATATTGCAGCCTGTGTCATTTACTTCTCTTGTATGACTTTGTTTTGTATTTCACTATGGCTTTATTGATTTAATAGCAGTTATGTCGTGACAAAATCATATTGTGTACATAGGAATCACTCTGAAATTCAAAGGCCACAGACTTGTTCTGAAGATCTGAGCACATTACTGAACACATCAACGCAATCAAATTGCAAAACACATTAACAAATCTATAGTTTCTTTTAACTTTAAAGCCTTGAGGACTGTGAAAATCTTTAACAACGAAATAGTTGTGACAGTATTGCTGTCCACATGTTAGCAAAGTCTCAGTAATTTCAAAAGCCAAAAGACGCAGTACTTATTTAATGTACCATAACTATGAAAAAGAGAAAGGGAAAACTAAGGATAATTGAGAGGCCAGAGAGAATACATTAGCCAGAGCAGAGTAAGTATTCAACTAATGTCAGTCTGCCAGGATAGGAAAAGCTCTAAATGCAAATCCACATAATTCTTTCAGATCTCATCTACAAATTCACATTAGTCATGAATACCAAATACACTGATTTAAAAAGTACATCTGTAAGCTAAGTAGGCTGGAACAGAAAAAGCCCACTGGAAAGACAGTCTACTGGTATTTGCGATGACATAGTTTCCAGACCAAGCAAACAAAACAAAACAAAACAGGAAAAAAAGTGAAATCTGCTGGAATTGGTCTTGCTTACAACCTCTTAATTCCTAGCAGGCATTCTTTCCCATGGTTCTTTAGAGAACAGATGGTGTCCCCATTATTAGTCAATTGGTTGTAGTACTGCAGAAATTATTATAGCCCTGCAAGTGAATACATTTTAAGTTGCACGCTTATATTGCACCAAGTTTGTGCATTGTAACCTCGACAGTCATCCATTTTCTGATGTTATTTATTTTAACAGGTTTTTATTTATTTATTTTTAGCTGGGTTTTGGGTGGCTTTTTTTGGTTGGTTGGTTTGGTTTTGTCTAATGTAGGAAATGCTTGTTCAAAGCACCAATGTCCTGACAAGGCTGGTGATATATAATGAAAGTGAGCTTCAGTTTAATCTTCATTCTTCTGTAGTTTCTTTACAGAGATAGTTAGATACTTCATACGTACGCTGAGAACAAATGGGAATATTAATAGTAGGGTTTTTTCCTTTTAAATTATTACATGCTCAAAGTGACAGACTGCATAATATTATTTGAAATGAGGGATAATGTGCTAATGCATACTGGTACATAGGGGAAACTTTAATAGAATTTCCTGGCAATTCAGAAAGGTATTTTTGCCCATAGAGCTTTATTTATTTTTTTTTATACAGAGACTTTTTTCTCTGCAGTCTCCTCAAGTTCTTCACTGAATACATAGAAGAAAAACATGATGTTATGATAGGTTTCAATCTGAAATAGAGATACTTCAAAAAAATCAACATCATCCAATGTCACTAAAAACAGGGTCACACAGAGAGAACCTGTCTAGAAAAGAAGGTATTTTTAAAAGTAATCACTCTAGGTTGGTTTAGAAGCTTTGGTGGTGACCAGTGTTATATAATTTCCAATGTGATAAGGGGACTTGGAGACCAAACACCATCTGCAGAAACATAAACCACCTGAAAGGGACTAGAAATAATATGCATCATTAGAAACCATCATACTCTCCCTTTGGAAATAATACTGATAAGCTTGAAAAGGTTGACAAAGGTGATGTTTCTTGCAGTGAGAAGCTTGATCTGTTTAGCTTATTAAGGAGTGAGCAAAAGAGTGACATTTCATGTTCCAGGGAAATCCTGCTGAAAACATTTATTCTAGTAGAGAGGCATCTAATTTAGCAGATAGGCATAAAGTGTCCTAATGACTGAAGGCCACAATCTAACATATTAAAACTTGAAATGAGACATGATTTTAAAATGGTTAGAATAGAAGAGAAACAGAGGAAAGCTTGCACAGGTATTCAGCAGATTCCCCTTCACGCTACATCTTTAGAGTTGTTTGCATGTCTTTCTGAACTGGAGGTTGTGGGCTTGATCCACAAGATAGAGATGTGTCTGCACACTGAGCTAAACCTGGTCCTCTGGCAGCCTGCCTGTGGGGAGCACTCAGAGGGCATTAGCTCCCTGTTAAAACCAGAGATTCGTGGTCCTCATGGTCCATGTTGCATGCAGTGCATCTGCAGGGCTGTGCAGTGTCCTGTCCCAGGGCCAGGCAGGAGCTTCTGTCACAGGTGGTGGGTGGCTGAGTTTGCCCTTCCCCACAGCTCTCACAACCTGCTGAATGGGGCAGGAGCTGCCCAGTCACACAGTATGGGCGGCTGCAGCCCCTCCTTTCCTTTTTTGTTCTTTTTCCCATTCACAGCAAAGCTACACTTTTCTTTGTAAAGATGATTTCTGGCACTTTTTATTCTCTTCAGTATCAGAAAATACCATAAAGCAGTGCTATACTGTTACGGAATGTCAGTGAATGAATGAAAGACAGTGCTGATTTCATTTTAATTGAATTCTGTTCAAGGCAGCATCAAATGCTGTTTTCTTCCTCGTTCATTCATTGGGATATTTGCCGTGGTGTGTGTGCAGGGCACTTGATTGTAAGCATTGCTGTAGAAACCTGCATGAAATGTGGAGGGAGGGATGGCTGTGGAAAGAAGAAAGTTTGGAAATGTGTGCATGTGGCTTGAAAGCACACTGTGAATGCAACTCTTAAGGTGAATAGCTGCCTTAATAAGGAGCTAGTTTGGATTGATTTTTTCTTCAGTAGAGTGTTTCCTTGTACCTTTCTAGCACTTAGTTCTGGAATCATGAGAAGTGATGTCAAAAATTACTCTGGTCTAAAGCTCTGTGAAGTAATGGCAGATAATTTTGAGTTATTTCGGTTTTTTCCATGACAATAAAGGCAGTGGTGGGATAAATGCACTTGATTGTTATCAAGTACTGCAAATGTGAAGAAGAAAATCAGTAATTAAATTAACAAAAGTATAATAATAGGAAAGAAAGATGCCTCTTCCTTCTGATTGATTTTCACCACATCCCTTTCAGTCACAGAAAAATGTAATGCTTTTGTTTTGCAAATATTGTCAAGATCATTCAGTTACCCCTTTTAACTTATCACAAGGCCTTCATGCAGTGGATTTTTAATTAAAAAAATACAAGGCAAGAGTCAGCCTTTTTTATTGGGATCACTCTCTGCATTTCAATCTTTCCTATAGATGCCTTGATGAGCCCTTAGTTACATGTCATTTACTGCCTCTGAATCTACCCCTGAGCATGGTTTGAAATGAGTGGAGCTGTCTCTTTCAAATTCAGCAGAGTTTGCCATCTAAAAATTCCCACACACCGTTTTCTGCAATCCGATTGTAGAGGAGCAGAGAAATAATGCTTGCAACAACAGAGGCAGCTTTCATGAAAAAATGAAACTAGGCACTGATTGCAGGAGATAGAGCCCACTACAAGCCACTTTAAGTGATATGGTTCTCACTGATTTAATTCTCGAAGGAGGAAAGAACTCGCAATTAAACTGCGTGAAAATTGGAGGTTCTCTGTCGTATGTGGTCTCAGAGTTATGTAGCAACATTTACCTCCCTGCTGAGTTTTCACTTCCAAGCAGTTTAGCTGTACATGTGTGTCTAGTTTATTGCTTATTTTATTTTTTCTTGCCTTTTTTGTTTTCCCCAACCTTATTCCCCAGTATGTTTTTTCTGGTAGCAGGTTGCAGGGTTTGGATGAATGACTCCACGGGGGTTCTCCTGCTCAGTATTCTGCAGGGATTCTCCTCAAAACCCTTTACAGCCCGCTGGCAGAGAGCAGACACAGCTGACATGTGACCTCACGACAGCTTTCCTCTGGCACAGCACAATACCCTCTGGAATATTGTTACTAATTCTTATTTGTTAAACTCTGACACCAAGCCAGTTCTGGCTTCAGAGAGCCTTAGTCCAGAGAGACATAAAAGGGTAAATGCATGAGGATGCTGAGGAGGGCAAAAAAAATTTATCCATAGGTGTGATGTGTGTGTTTAATGCATAAACATCCCGTCAGAGTCCCCTGACCATACAGTCAAACTTCCACACAGATTTATAGTGAGTGTCTTGCAGTGGGTTTAGCGTTTTTACCTGAATAAAAATGTTAATAATCAAGTGGAAAGATGCTGAATGAGAAGGAGCTTAACAGCAATAAGACTGCACTTTGATGAGCTGGCAAGTACTCTCCTAATAAGTTCAAATCAACTGACTACAACAGCACAGTTTTCATTTTGTTTAAGTGGTGGTGACACTCCTGTGTCTGCTGGGGCTAGTTTCATTTGCATGACACCAAAAGCTGATGTCTTGAGATTTTGCAAATCTTTCATTTGAATTTTAATAAGCCTACGTTACCTTATTTCCTTTCAGAAGTGACTGCAAATTCTGTTTATAGCTCTGCAATACATACTTTTCACTTTCTATGCAAACTATTTACAGGTACCTATGTAATGACCGCTATTAATCTGTTAAAAAGATAGAAGCATATGCCACATTTTCTTTTCAATAATTCATCCTGTCCACTTGTCTGCTAGCTCTACATTTGCTCTGTTTGTGTTCTTCCTACTCTCATTATCGGGGAGTTTTTCACTGCCTTGCAAACAATGCTAAGTAGCTTGACAAATGTTTGTCATATGCAGTTCATTCTTTTTCTCCCTCTCCAGGTGGGAGATTATTTATACAACCGTGTTGTACTTCAAAGGGGTTCTGTAAATTATGTGTACATCATATATATGCTACAAAATATTGTTTTAACAAAATCAAAGTGTTAATATTGGGGAAAAAAACAAAAAAGACACTGAGGTTTTTCGCTGCCACAGAATTTGTTCTGGTCTGAAAATTGTCTTCTGCGCAGCTGAGTCTTATTCAGTTGTGATAGACTCTTTTTCTGACTGTAGCTATAGCAGCCTTGTTATAGAAGGAGATCATTAGATTTCTTCGCTAAAAGAAATAGCCCATGGAAACTGAGATGGCATTTTAAAAGTTGTCACTGTAGAAGCAAAGATCACTGCCATTTTTGGATTAGTTCCTTGCCAGTTGATTGCTTCAATTGCTCTGTTGTAGACCAGCTGGCAAGAAACAAATTTGGGTCATCATTTAGGAAGAAAAGAAGACATCAATACATGTGATTTTTTTCATCTATCCCTAATCTTGGCAAATGCTTAAACATAATTAATTTCATTGTCCATTACTTTCAAAGTTCTGTATATGATTAGGAGATTATTATTTGTATGAGTATCACTTCTGTTTTTCTAATACTGAGCATATTTGTTTGATGTATGTAAAATGTGTAGTTTTATGTTCCATTCTTCATGGGATGTAAGCCAAATCTTTAGGAAAGCTGCAGAGTCCCATTTCAGTAGTATCAAAATTTCTGTCATCTTTCTCATTCTCTTGGCAAATTACAGTCAGATTTTTTCCTGTGCTACAAGAAGTACTGGTTTTAGTCATCATCAGTTTTTTTTTCCATAGTTGTTCATTGTGAATGCATTCAGGCCCCTGTGGAGTAAAAGGAAAAAAAAACTAAAAAGTCAGTTTACACTTAGCAAGCAGAGAAGAACTTACTTTAAATCATTTCTACATTGAATTTTTTTCAGTAATTTTTGCATTTGTTTGACATTTTACCTTTTGATCTGTAGGGCAGGGACCACAGTAAATCTGTTATGCCTGATGCCAGTAATTCATGCAGAATGAATGGACTGTGATGGATTACTTTGTTTCAGCAATTGAAGTAAACAGATGAAAATTTCTACCTTGAGACCTAATAAGAGATGATGAATGAGAATTTCTGTGGAAAAAGAAGGTATACTTTCCTAGGGCATACTACAGTGCTGAACAATCCCCAGGAATATGATGAAAAGCAGGCAAGCAGCTCCATGGAAATACACACTTTTCCAAACAGAAAGTAAGGCACTCAGTGAAGCATGACTTCATAGAATCATAGAATATCCTTAGCTGGAAGGGACCTAGAAGGATCATCAAGTCCATTGGTGTACAAAGCGATAATAGCTGGTCTAAGCAAGACCTCCCTTTCTCTTTTGCTGTACTTGTAAGACTAAAAAGAGAATAGCTCTTTCAAATTTCAAACTTAATTTAGACGGAACGGAAAAGGTGTTAGTATTGTTAGGCTTATAGGGTTTGTCTCTTCTGTGGGGAAATGATTATCTAAAATGCAGTTTCAGGCATTGAATTTCTGCTAGTTCCAAGCTGGGACACCATGACATTTTAATTTTAGGCTCTGTTAACCAATATCTTGCAGTTCTGAAATCCATTGAATATTTTTATAGATTTGGGGTCTGGCCTAGCTTTGGCAAATTGTTTCCAATTATATTCTCACCACCACAAAACATGAAGGCCAGCGTTGTCAGGCTTGCTCCTTGCTAAAAGCACCTGACCATCTTTTTTGCTTATCGGAACTGAGTCATGTATCCCTGAGCTGAAAGTCTGTTAATAGAGGTTACAAGAATTTGCACACATTCAATACTCCCACTACAAATGCTATTAAACTAAATTAAATAAACACTTGTTAATGAGAGCTAAACGTAAACCACAGAGAAATATGCCAAATTTCTTGGAGTGATATAAAAGGCTTAGTGCATCCCTGCAATATCCCAATATAGGTGGAATTTACTCAGTTAAATCAATAGCCTGCAGTCTATGTTTACAAAATGGCAATCTCTATTAAATGAATCAAATTGTCTTTTTTTTTATTCAGCAACAGTCAGACACACTGTGCGCAATTAAATGATTTCTTTAGAGTTATCTCTGTCTTTTTTCCTTCCTTCTACTCCCACCACCTCTTCTTATTTTCCTGTAAATTTGATGAAAGGAATTCTGATTCTTCTTGCAGCATATGCTCGGTAGGAACAGTGAGTCTCTCAGTCCCTATTGAAAGGCACTGCAAACTGAGGAACAGAACTTTCTCTTCTCCTCCTGGTATTGTTTGATTGCCTGTGCTTTGCCCCGGAACACAGTGAAAAACACTTCTGGTGGACTGACTGTATTCATTTGCACATACGATATTTGTAACAGCATTTTAAGCAGAGGATGTGTTCAGCATGAAGCTCCCTCAATTAATGTATCTGAAATCACCAGCTTTACTGCAGCATTCAGAAGTGTGTATTCATTAAAAAAATTAATAACTTGATGGTACAGCTTTATGTGCATGAGTGGTTTAGACTTGTACACATGCCTGCCTCTTGAAAATCAAACCTGGCACACTCCCATGTGTTCGTAGTGATTCATCCTGCTTTTTTTTCTACATTGTTGAATCCAAGGCTGTAGGATTCAACGTCAGTGTCTTCAAAACCAAGTTTTAGCTTGTGAAGTTCATGAAAATGAGATGTGTCTGAACTGTTTTGCTGAATAGGAAGAGGTATACAGGAGAGATTATCAGGAAGACAGGTTGCTAGTTATCATCTGTACTGCATATCAGGGTGCACACCTGCCTGTCTCAGTGCTGTGATGGATCCCTAGCAAGGTAGATTTTTTTACACATTCAATCAAATTCAAAAAGCAAAAGAGACTTCATGGGCCTGGGATGATTGGTAGATGGATCAGGATCACAAGTAGTGATTTCCTCTATCCTTTGGGTAACAGAGAATAATACTGATAGGATTAGGCAGATCCATCCAATCAATGCGTGACTTCAAGGCTGGAATAATCAGAAAAATTTGGGCGTTTTTGACCATGGGATGATCTACTCAACACCTGATCTACTGGCACCTGACAAGACACAGCTATCTCAGAGGGGAAAACGAGTTCTAGCACAGGAGTAGCAGAGCTTGTTGATAGAGCTTTAAAGGAGCTTGGAAGGGCGAAGGAGGCAAAACCAGGCTTGCCAATGATTAGCAATAGGATGGTGTGTAAAAACATTAAGCACCCGAAGCACTCGTAGGATTCCTCAATCTGCTTCATGAGGTCTTGGCTACAATGTACCACACCTGAAATGTTTCTGCACCAATGCATGCAGAATGAGGAACAATGAAGAGGAGCTGGAAGCTTTGGCCCAGTCTCTGAGATTTGACATCATTGGCATAAATGAAACTTGGTGGGATGAGTCCTTGACTGAACTGCACTGTTGGAAGGTTACAGGCTCTTCAGGAGGGATAGATGGGGCAGAAGAGGTGGAGGGATGGCACTATATGTAATGGAAGGGTTAGCATGTATGGGGCTCACAGCTGGCAATGGTACAGTTGAGAACTTCTGGGTAAAAATTAAGGGGCAAAAAAAGAATGTAGAAGTCATTGTGGGAGTCTGCTATAGACCAGCCATCCAGAGATGGGATAGGATGACACCGATGAATTACTCTTTGAGGAACTATGGGACACTTCCAAATCAACTGCCTTTGTCCTTATGGGGGACTTCAACTTGCCAGAAATTATCTAGGAGCTTCATACCCTTGATACAACCCAGGCCAGAAGATTCCCAAAAAAACCTGGATGACAGCTTTATGGAACAGGTCCTAAGGGAGCTGCCTTTCTTAATCTGCTGCTTGCCAGCAGAATGGATCTCTTCAGCGAACTGGAGATGGGTGGCCATCTTGGCCACAGTGACCACGAGGTGACCGAGTTCAGCTTTAACCAAATTTAATGCATATAATTCCGTATGCCTTATTTTCAGAAGCTTAGGTAGAAAACCATTCTTGTTTTGATAGGGGTTTTTTAGTTTTGTGCTTTTAGTTTTGTGGTTTTCAGGGTGGGTGGTTTTTTTGTATAGTTTTGTTTTGTGGGGGATTTTGTAGGGTTTTTTTTTGTTTGTGGGTTTATTTGTTTGGTTGGTTTTTTGTCTTAGGTAAGTCTTAGAAGCATATTCTGTACGGAAATGCTTCCTCAGGGTGTGTTATTCTCAGAGACCGGGGAATGTTTGGGAGGCTGAATCAAAGAAAATCCAGTATTTTTTTTCTTCCAAATTTTAGCCTATTTTTTCCTTTAATAAATACTCTCTGATTAATTTCATTTGCTTTGAAGAAGAGTACTAAAGCATAAATTTTTTGCCCTTAATGATTGATTGTCACTATATTGTGACATATATTTATTCTAAATTTCAGGAACGTTCTTAAATTGTCTTCATATTTTTGTGCTGTTCTAGAGGCTGGAAGAATGGGTAAACTGTACGAGTTCAGTAAATATACTATTTAATATCTGATGCTTGATTTAAAATTACATTAGTAATTCTGGCTTTAGGATTCCCATCACAGTTACATTACATCTAAATTGCAACATTTTCCATTGCTCATACAATCCTAGAATGTCTTGGGTTGGAAGGGATCTTAAAGCTCATCTAGATCCACCCCCTCCCAGTAATGGGCAGGGATACCTTCACCTTCATTGAGTTACTCAAAGGCCCATCCAGCCTGGCTTTGAACATTTCCAGGGACATCCACAACTTGTCTGGGCAACCTGTTTCAGTGCCTCACCACCCCTCACAGTAAAGAGTTTCTTCCTAATATCTAATCTAAGCCTATCCTCTTTCAGTTCAAAGCCATTACCACTCATCCTATCACTACATGACCTTGTACATTCATATTTAAGCCATGGCTTTATTTTTCTTCTTGGTTTTATTTCTGCTTTCTTTGAAAGGGTTGCATTCAGTAAAACACCACCACTTTTAAGCCAAGTGATGCTGGCTGTGGTTGTTGATGCTTAGAGTGTGACCGATGATGCTTAGCACCAGGCAGAATCAGCTCCCCTGCATGTGCTTAATCTGCTTATAGACTATTTAATCTGCAAGCAGAGCTGTTATCTTTTAGCAGGAGTTTTCTTCAGGTTCCAATTTCTAAAAGCAACTGCAAGAACGGATGAGAAATTATATCAGAGTAAAATAAGAAATGGAGAAAGAAAGAAATGAGAATTAAAAAAATGGGATATGTTGTAGAAGAGCAGATAAATATTTGAAAGAGAATAGTTATAAAATATTAAAAATTACATTCTTATTCTTCTAAGTCTTACAATAACAGATCTTTTGCATTTCTGTTATTTTAATATATAAATTAATGCATACAGAAGCTTCAAATGAACTGATGATCTTGCTACTAGAGGCAGTGTGCAAGCATATCAGATGTGTTATTTATCTTAAAGAGCATGCAAGCTAGACAATTAATCCAGTAGAGAAGTTAGTATTACAAAAGGAAGTTTGTTCTAGTCTACTTTATTTTGTTTTATGTAAAGCATCTTTACTTAGGTAGAGCTCTCGTGTTTTGCCTTTTTTAGAACTGTTGGTTGTGAAACCAAATCTGTTGCTTTCCCTTTTTCCAAGTTCAGTGCTGGAGGCAGAGGGATGTCTAGTGATAGATAGACTGCTGTTCTCACATCAGTCAAGTTCACTGCATAAGATTCAAACCACAGCATATTGCATGTAGATGCTTCTTAAAAGGAATGTGAACTCCTGAATCGAGCTGTCATTGCTCAGCCTAATGAGAAGCCTGTTGCAAAAGGGACAATGCCAGAGTTATGGAATTGAACAGTATGCTAAGAACAACTTTCCTAACACTTTCCAATCTTGGGGAGAAAATAATTTCTTGTTTCATTGCCAGCCTATTTTGTCTGCAGTCTCATCCTGAGGTGGGGATATAACATGAACATTATTTACTTTCCTGATGAAAGCTTAATGCTTCAGATCATGAAGAATAAATGCAAGCTTTCTATTATCTAGAAAAAATATTGTTGGTTGGTTCCATTTTTTTTTATTTTTAAAGTTATTTTTATATAATTTGTGATTTTATGTGCAGTGGGGAACACTGCTTAACTGTTAACATAGAGTAGCTGTATGTTTCTTTTATGTAGTGTGTCTATAATATGCCATAATTTTTGCTACCACTTACTTTTCATTGTAAGCAAAAATCTATTCTTCAAAAAACTGCAGCCTTGTTAGATATTTGGATAGATGATGCTTTGCATCATGGTAGGAGAGGTTAAGCACTTGACCTCCTGGCCATTGTTCTCAGCGCTTTGTCAACACAGTCCCTCATGATGTTGTGTTCGGAATCTGTCTTCTGATTTAATAATAGAAGAATTTTGTTATTATGTATTCTGTTCCCTGAGGAAGTGAGCTATGCAATGATTAATAGCCTCAAACATCTATAAATGTTTACTCTGAGTATTTTGCATTGATTTGAAAATAGTAAGTTCCACAATATTTTTTCTAACATACTTTATGTTAAGTATTTTCTGCTTATCCTTTGTCTTTGAATCCTTCCTGCTATGTTCTTTACATGCGGCTAAAATAAATCCCCTAACATTATGTGTCACTGGAACCCCCTGCATTATTCTTTGAATAACATTAAACACTAAAGATGATGGTGACTGCCCTTTACATGGCCATACACAAGTTCAATTTAATCTCATTAGCAACCATGCCAGTAGAAGTGCTAGTGCAGCAAATTCATTGTGATCCCAGAATGCATCGATTCCAAGCACACCTCTGGAGCTTCCTTGTTTTTGGTAACCTATCTGGCTTAGATTAAAGCCATCATGTTCCACAACTGTAGACAAAAATATTAACCCTCAAAATTAATTTTCTGGGTAGACATTTTGTCTGTTGTGCTGGTTTAAAGGTAAACCGGCAGAAGAAATGAACCCACCACTAGAGAGATTATAAGTCAGAGTTACAATTTAATGAAAGATATTACCATAAATGCACTGACACAAAGAGAAAACTGCTTTCAACTCACCAAAACCCAGCAGTATAACCCAGTGTCCCAGGGCACAAGCCCAAAGGGGTTTGTTAGCCGTGGTGCTGAGACCCGTGTGGTTCCCCCGAGTCCAAAGCAGAAGGAAATGAAGAACCTGTTGGTGCAGATGATGGCTGTGGTCTGGTCAGGAGTAATGGTTGTAGTCCGGTCGAGAGTGGTGGTTTCCTCCTGTCGAGGTCCTGCTGCTTCTCTGGATCCAACAAGTCATACTCGAGGTCTTCTGAGCCCCATTTATGTACCCTCAGGGAGCACCCAGTCCCTCTCCCAGGGCGGGGACTCACACAATGGGTGATTAACTCTGTGAGTCATGGGGTATTGGTGAACCGGTGATGGCCCATTAGCAGCCACGCCCCCTCAGGCTGGGTGTGAAGGTGCTAACAACTTCCTGGGCAGATACTGCAAATGGTCCATTGTTTTTGGGAAATGAATAGAGGGGTAGAATACATAGCTTTGATCACCCCCACACAGTGATAACTGGTCCCTCCTGCTGAACTAGGACAGCTGTGTAAGCCCACATGCACCATTAATGCATACATAGGAAAACTCATTCAGATATTAATATTTTCCTATTAATATTGTTGTTAATTTTTATTTTTCAAAAAAAACAACCAAACGAACAACAAAAAAACCAAACACCCTTCACAGTAATTTTAATACCCCTGGCTCCCAAACATTTTTGGACATCAATTGGATTTGCATCCCTAATGCCATTTGTATAATAGTGTGAAAGTATTCAAATCAGCGCCAGAAACACAATTTCTACTCTTTTGGAGGATGGATCTAGAAATGAAGAATATTACATAGACTCTTGAATAAAATACTGTCGAACTCACGTGTAAGTGAAATCAGAGGTTACTCCCAGGCATCAAAATGGTGATTCTAGATTTTAAATTCAAATTTAGTAAAATTTAGACCTAAAATTGGTCTAAAATTGTTGGATTGAGAATCTTTTGAATCAAATTTTTATAAAAACACTGGACTATGCTATTACTTGACACATGTCAAAGTAATATTCCTAAAATCAGATTTTTTTATAGTACCCAACCTGAAAGAAACAGAGATTGGGAGAAAAGGAACAAGGGTGGCACATCTACATAAACATCACCTTTGTATTATAAAAGTATTTTATCCATGCTGATATGTATGTGGCAGACAATCCATTCAGATATTAACCTTGGCAGTACGTAGGACCACGTAAACAGTATAGGTTAACAGCTTAGAAACTTTCTCTTGCATTACACTATGAATTTGTTTGTTTGTTCATTTATGAGTATCAAGCACAGAGGTTTTATTCTTGTGTTTGTGTTTCAAACAGGGAAGTAAAGTATGTGGCTCCAAGACAGAGAAACAGATACCCAAGAACTTTAATGCTTAGGTCCTATATATGCCATAAAGATCAGACCTTCAGGTGTTTATAGTGCTGGATCAGGAAATCATAATCTAGGAGGAGGCCTGGCAATGTTCATCATTTTAGCTAATCTTAGGTAGTTAGAAATTCAGTACAAATAATTGTAAAGTGATGCTTATGTGGGAAGAAAAAAAACAAAAACACCTAACTTCACAAATGACCTCACCATTGTTGCTGAAGGGTTATGGTGGATAGTTCTATGGAAGACTCAGTTAAATCTACAGGAGTGGTTCTGTAGAATTAGAAAGATAGGGCTTCTTAGGAAAATAACAGAAAACTAAACATGACAGCGTCACTGTGCAATTGCAACATTCCACACCACAGTTTTACACTGAGTACTATGTGCTATCTTGGTCTCCTTCTCACAAAACAGTGCAGTAGAACTGAAACTTTTACCGAGAAAGGCACCGAGGATAATCCAAGGTTGTTACACTTGTTAATATATTTTCATTTCCTAATGTTACCATAGTGTCTACAGCAGGATGACAGATCAAAATGGCCTATGTTAAAGCCAAGAAGGAGGTTATTTTTTAACTGGTGGTTTGACACATTAGTTTTATGATAGGAATCCTTCTTCATGTGTTTTCTAGATAAAGCTGACACTAAATATCTTCTGCAGTAGCTTCTCAAATGAAGTATTTGCAATTTCAGGTACTGTGCATCAATTGCTTTATCCTAAACAGGTTATCAAGCCATATCCTGACCACATAAGATGGTTTCTTTTCATCTTTTTCAGAAAGCTTCATTCCTCTTTTCAAAATTTTTATCTGTGAGTAGGAGGTCTCTAAGAACCTTGTGTATTTCACCAATGAAGCTTCGTTTTTTAATAATTGGGCTTACAAAAAGTGTTTCCTATGAGATTGTGAGCTTTCAAATGCCTGTGTTTACACAATTCAGTTAGAGACAAAGATGTTTAGCTGAGTGGTAGTGGTGTATGCTTTTAATAAGTCTGGCTTTACTTTTAGCTGTAAATTTGCCATGAAAAGAGCAAGCATCCAAGGAGCACATTGTTAGCAGAACACCTCAGGGGCAGGGAAGATGTGATTTTCTACTTAATAGAAGCACCAGCAGGCAGAATACTCAATCTCTTTTTGGTTTGGTTTCTTTGTTTGTTTTTTCTACTCCTATCATTTTTTCATCAGACTTAAGAAATATAATAAGCAATTACTAACAAACATTAATTGTTTATTTTAATGTTCTGAAATAGATATTTCAGACAAATAATACTTTTGTCCCCCCGAAATGTACAAATTTGAATGAATATGTGTTATAGTGAAGGTTGCAAAATGCTTATTTTAACTCTGGCTTATATTCTTGTAATTACAAACCATAACATTATAATGTGCTGGTATGGTCCTATGCACAAGCACCTTCTGAACATTTGTTTTGCCTAAAGCCAAGTCCCAGCAAAAAAGAAAAAAAAAAGGCAACAACAAAAAACATATTTATGTATACTGTGTTTGAGATAGAAGCTTTTTAGAAAGGTATCTGGGTGACCCACTGGAAATCATTGGTCAGTTGATACATGGACCACCTGAAACATAGGTTTGCTGAAGTGTAAAATGAGCTTCTGACAGAAATATTCTAATCTTCACAGGAAATATTTTATTTCAGTTTATTCAGTGAGTTCTGTTCACTGATTTTTTTCCCCTAAAAATTGGAATTGGAAAACCCTGCAAGTTGGTCATATTTCTAATTTTCAGTCTATCATTAAAATACAAGAGAAGTACTGCTTACTAGTTCTGAAGTTTTAAAGACTGGGCTAACCAAAACCCAATGTATTTAATTGCAAAATATCCTTTGCATTTTAAATAATTTTATTTATTTATACTTTAGGTAAATTTTTCTCATGTCTTTAGTGAACTTAAGTATTTAGATTCAATAATATGAGTGAGAATCATTCCACCTTGCATTCGTTGTTGAATTCCAAGCAAAAAGTTTGTCTTTCCATTTTAATCAGATGAAGAAGAATGCACCATCACCTCATCATTAGAAAGTGGAATCACAGGCTAACTTTGCCTCTTATCTCCACCAACTGTAAACATAACATACCATACCTGCCGAAACTGGGTACTTAACTTTTAGATGGGTGAAGTTAAGTGAGATTACAGCCTTACAAAGTTAGTTTAATATTTTCTTTTCTGTTTAGCTGAAACTGAGATACAATCTTCTGTCTGCATGCATAGAGCCAAATAGAGAATAACTATTATCTTGTTAGTAAGAAATACTCCTCTCCCTATTTTCATACTTAATAAAAAGTAAAACTTAAGGATTTCAATAAATTTTGCCAGGTGACACGGTAATGTCAGCTACTGTTTATGGGTGTATTTGGTCTTTTGTTCCCTGGTTGCAAGAAAAGAGGAAAAAATTACACTAGCCAGAAAGACTCTTCTTTAGAAAAAACTCTACAAATGGAAAACAAGATTAAACTTGAAGATTTAAGTGAAGCTCTTCTGCTGACTCATTTAACTCCTGATTAAATTTGGTGATTCCAATAATTTTGATTTAGGTCTGTACACTCTTACATGCAGTGAATTGTCCCATTAATTTTAATGAGTCTATTTTATGTGCAAAACAAAGTGCCTGCACACATCTTTGCAGAGAGTAGACCTTGGAGCATAAGGTTTCTATTTTAATTATTAACTAGTCTTGTTTTTAGTATTAATTTATAGTTTCATATTTTCTTTAAAGGGATAGCACATATATTAATCACTTCACCTGCAAATTTTATGTCAGTAGTGGGATTGTTAAAGACTTTTTTTTCTCCGAATGACTGAAGTGAGTCACAGGAATATTTTGCTTGATTCCTTCAACATCTGGTCTGTGAACTAGGCAGAGCTTAAGGAAAGATGAAAGTAAAGAAGTGGAGTATCTGCGCCTTTATAAAATCACTTCTTTGACTTCTAAGCCTGTTAACAGGGAAAGAGATTTTTTTTAACAACTATCATTTCAGTACCAAAAAGTGCCAGTATGAAATGGCTGTGGAAATATAAGTTCATGCTAGGACTGGAAGCCAGATTAATTGACAGGTTATTTGTATTCTATTTCTGATTCAAATAAGTTAAGTAATGTTGTGCATTTTGCAGGATTTCCCACTGGAAGAGGTCAAAGGACTAAATCGATGACAGCTGACAACTGTATGTATTGTCAATATGCTTGCTAGTACTCCTAGCAAGCCTGCTAAACTTGGAAGTAAAAATTAATCTACTGATAATGTCGACTCTTTTAAGAAACCTTCAACAAATGCACTCACTTGTGTCATTGTCCTGAAATATTTAAATTTAGCCTTTTCATGCTGGCAGTGAGTAGTCTAACATGCTAGTTTATTATTCCTCTGAAAATAGCAGCTAGGCAAGTGTAGGAGAGAGAAAAGATCACTTTAGGAGAGGTTCAGACATCCGGTAGGCAAACGTGTATTTCCAAAACCTCATGTTCAAAAAGTAGGTCAGGAGAGGAAAAATAAGAATTCAGAAGAGCCATTAGTAGTTTACTGTATTTGTAAAAAGTAAATTAAAAACATCATCTAAGTATGGGCTCAATAGGCTTCCATTATTAAGCTGAGAAAGACTGCAGGATGTGTGCATTCAGAATGTCAGCATGACTTTATCAGGAAAAAGCAAAAGAACCTTTATCTCTTAAACTGATACAAAAGGGATGGTTTTTACTAAAGACAAACAGGATTTAACACACTTGCTGGTATCTTGGTGTGGCACCTGGCATTCTAAAGGTTAGAAAAAGTAGTTTGAGCTATGAGGACTTTGAAGAGAAGCATTTTTTAATGTAATGGAGATTTGATTTCTGAAACTGTATTTATTTTTTTTATGATGCATCATGAGAAACCATTCTGAAAAGAGTTCTAACACAAGTTGATAATGTTTCGTTTTCAGCCCACCCATGTGAATGAATAGGTCTTACTCAGCTCTTGTTTCCAAAGGCAGCGGCAGCAGTTGATGTGAGGAGCTGTGTATTTGGCACCCAGTTCTGCTTTCTGTTTCCTGCAGGAAGAAGTTATTCCCCTGCCTTACCAACCCTTGGGGAGTTCAGGTCATGCAGCAATGTTCTGCCCCTCTTATTTTTACTTAATAAGAACACTTCAAATGATTGAAAGAAAGAGAGGAGGGGAATGGTCCTCATTTATTTTCATACAAATCCCCCCAGTGTTCAATATCTTTAATCATTAGTGTTGTGGGATGAACTACAACACATCCTGGAACAGCACTCCTGCACGTGAGGAACAATATCACCGCTCCTTATGTGTTAGTAATGGTTGCAATTTCCTGAGACATTTCTGTTCACCTTTATGCCTACTTTGCAACCTCCTAAGCCTTGTTAAATAACATAAGAATTTCCCGCTAGATAATCTCCAGCAGTTATAATCTGAGTATATGTGTCTATTTGTGTACGTGCCTTTGAAATGCAAATCCATTCCATGGTTTTTAGAGTCCAGAGGTTATTTTATGTGACCACCATTTAATCACTATCATGCTTGAGCTTCACTGAAGTTGGCAGCATTACAGACGTTATTTTATGTGACCTGCATTTAATCATAGATGATCTGTGAGTCTTGTTAAACATGGTAGGATCACAGAGATCCTATTTTAACATTCTCTAACATAGTAACAATAAACCTTTGTACCAGTGAGACGTATACTTACATTTTCTCATTTCCTTCATCTAACTAATTAGTTTATCCTGGAAATTTCAAGGGAAGGATTCCCTATCCAACTCCTCCTATTTCAAAAATGAATATGAAAACATTTTACTTTCAGAGCTGGTCTAGATGTAAACATTCTGTATCCCTGTCTCTCTACTTCTCCCTTTTCCTCTCTCTCCCACCCTCTCTCTCTCTCTCTTCCCTTCTCCCTTTCTCTTCTTCTCCCCTTATACACAGCTGAAATCTAAAAAAAAAAATCTGTTATATAAAACATTTTTTACATCTGACATGTCTGAAAAGGTACACACATTTTTTTCTGAGCTCTTCAGAAAATATAGAAGTATTTTTAACATTTCATTTTTCTTGTTATATTTTGTTGATTATTTTACAGAAATTCATTTTAAACACCATTTATTTTTGTTCATGATGGCAGAAAAACAGCATTTTCTCTTAAAACAAGCCTTGTTACCCACCTGTACTTAAATGACCCGAGGATTGCAATCAAATGGCATATATTTATGCATTACACTGTACTGCTGAAGCTGTCATTGACAGATTCACTGGGGGTTTTTTGTGATTCTGTGTCACAAGTCAAGTTCAATAGTATCTCTATAATTATCGTGCTCCAAAGGTTTGCGTCAAGGCTACACTCCATGAATGAAGTCATTTAATAAGTTCAGCAAATCCTAGGGCCGTGCTTACACTTGAGAAGGATAAATTCTTGGCGGTACGGAGCAGGACCTTTCACATGTTGGGCTCCTAGGTAGCTAATTTAGCTGGGGTGACTAGCTGTCAGCAATAAATTTTGATAAAGTTAGCCTCATAGTTCAGAAAAGCTTGCTGCCTTGTTGTTTACTCTCCAAGCTAAATGCTTCTAGAGTTATTACATGATGTGGATCAACAATACATACTGCAAAATCAGAAAGTGTTGCTTTTCTGTATTTGATTAGAAGACTTGTATAGCATTTAATCAGATATGTGCCTTGATTTATACTCCTTGTGAAATGAGATTGGGACACTTATATTTTTGGTCTAAGTATGAAATGGATAAATATTGTATCAACCATATTTTGCAATGATGTAGACATCACTGGTCTACATTTTTTAGAATAAAGAAAGCAAGCCTGAATTTTTGAGTATATTCCAATTCATGCACTGCTACATGTTATCAGTCTTATCAGGAGAAAAAATGAATTTGTTTTTAAGGCCATAATGATGAGCAGAGCTTTAGTCTCTGGTTTGGGAGTGGTCTTTGCTCACACTAATAGTTTCTTTTTTTCCCCACATTTTTTCACTGTTGGGGCTGGAAATAGATCAAGGCATGTTTCCAGAACCTGCTGTAATAATTAATCTTATTTATTCTTTTTTAATATTTTTCCTTCATGTTCATCATTTACTTTACATGCTTTACAGCTAATGAAAGCTTGCTAAAACTTTACCTGAGCTGTATGCACAGTATGTTGTCAGGTAGAGTGTTGTTGAGAGTGGGAGTGTTCATCGACGCTCCACAGCCTGAGGTACTCTGCAGGGCATGTGCATCTGTGTGTGCATGTGAGCATGTCTGCTGTATACCTAATGTCGGAGAAATAGGAATCATAAGGGCCCTTCCTAAAATGAGAACAAGTTTTGAAATTAGGAGAGAACTTTTAAGCAAATCTCATGCCTTTATTAAGATATAATCTGCTTCAGAGTGGATAAGAGCTTGGAGATTAAGTCACTTAATCATATGCAGTTCTTTTTCACATTGATCCATTGCCTCATTTTGCCTTAGTTGCCTCGTAATTGTCACTCCTTACCTGTACTGTCCTTTAGCAGAGGCTTTTATTCCAGCTGGACACAAAAAGTCTTTCTTTTCTTTGTGGAAAAGTTAGAGAAGAAGTAAGACCAGTACTTTTTTTTTTTTTGAGCTTCCTGGTTTTTCAACCAGGAACACTCAGGTTTAAGTTCCAAAAAAGTTTCCAGTGTGGCTTGTTGAAGCCATCAGAAGGATCCCATGCCAGGAGTGAAAGAGAAGAAACATAGAATAGGCTGCAAAAGAGGGAGGAAGGTGGATAAAAAGAAAATGTTGTAGGAGTTCTACTGAATAAATGGTGGGAATTGACACACGTTTATCCATGTGCCATGATCAGAGGCTTCACTGGAGGATGAGACCAGCTGAGGTGTTTACATTTCACAGCTAAACCAAGTCCTGTGTTTCCATGATTCAATCATATGTGTGTCTCTATGTCCTGGATCTGTGGTTTGAGGCTAGCAAAAAAGAATGGTCATTTTCAATTATGCTTTTTTTTTAATTAAATTTCATTAAATTTATCCAAAAGAAAAATTCAGAAATTGGTTATATTTGTATATAAAAATCAGCAATTAAATAATCAGCATAGACATGTGGACTCTCAGTGAATGAAGTTACAGAAGGACAGTGAGATAAATCCTGCCAAGAGTACAAAATAAGTGTTTCTATCCTAATTTTGTATTAAAATGAGGTCCTTTCTTACATTTTTCTGCTCTTACATTTGATACACTGCCATCTCTTTAAGCTGCAGTCTCAAAGACAGTGTTCACCTTTAACCAATGTGAAATAAACCAATATTTTTTCTGTTGTAATATCACTGCTATTTAGTATTACTTTATCTGCTTGATGTAGTTCAGCAGGACCAGTTGGAGCTGCGGACAAAGCTGTTAGGAGGAAAATAGGAAAGCACACAGAACAGTTTCAAACATGAAATGTCTCCAATAGAAAAGTGAGGCCCTGTGAGAGTAGAGGGACTGCTAATAATGGGGAAATGTCAGCCTCGATCTAGGTGGGCTAACAAGATGATAAGGTTTAGGACTGAAAGACAGAGAAAGTTTAAAAGTGTCTCTTAACCCAGGAAAAAAGAACATCAGCCAAAACTTCTGGAAATATTTTTCTGATAAATTGATGAAAAGCTGTCGCAGAGAGGTTAGGCTTCTTTCACTCCGATTTTACCTCAGCTTCACTTGCAATGAAGGGACAATATTTAAATAAGAACTTACAGCCTGAGTTATTAAATGCATTCCTTTTTTCAGTGGGAGCTAGTACCCTAAGTACTGAATATTCTAAATATTTCTGAGATTCTGAACCAAGCTGCCTAGGCCAATTACAATTTTAATCCTCATTGAGTAAATAATATATTATTTTATTGAAACACTTGCAGTATCTTTAAAAATGCTTGTGTTACAGAAGGTAGGAGCTTTCTTTAAGTAGAGTATCTGAGGGGACTTCTTTTCAGGAGTATTGAACAGGAATTCTTTCTGGTTCAAGCCAAGAAGAGCCATCAGAATGGATCTTGCTTCAGAGTGAAGCAGAAGAGTCCAAGCCTGCCAACTGAGCTAAGTGGTAGGGAGTGAGTGAAGGGATCTAAATTAATATTGTGACGTAACGAACAAAGTGTGTTGTGACCAACATGTGAGTAAACAGCAGAAGGACCATGATGATCATCTCTTGAAAGAGATGGACAATATTTATGGAGAAAGGTCATGTCTTGAGAGAGACAGGACAAAAAAGGCAACACCAGAAGAACCCATCACTTGAGTTTTTATCAGCTGTTCAACATGTAAAAACTCTGTTCATGAGTATTAAAAATCTTCTGTGTCCCAAATGGTTTTTGGCTTAGTTTAATAGCTTAAGCACAGTGATCAGCAATCATAAAAAAATAAGAGCACTGCACTTTGTTCAGGAAATATTAGGTAAGACAAACCTGTCAGTATGGCCAGTTTCCTGTATCAGTCCTGTTAATCTAATAGTGCTTTTGAACACTGGAAACACAATTTGTATTTTCTTTGCTCTGGTTAAGTTCCAGTCATCTGAGAAATGTAGTGCTTGTTCCTTTAAGTGTATTAAACTATTCTTGTAGAGTTATTTACGTTGATAGCTTGTTTTCTTGGAGTAGAAGACAGCAATAAAATGATTTGTGATCTTTATTTTTTTTAAAAAAATGTACTTCAGACATCCAAGAAGTCATGATTTGTCCAACATGAGGCCTTTTCACTTGCACGCTTGCTATTAGCCCTTACCACTGTTTGTTTTGGTTTGTTTTGTCATAGTGTCCCTTTTTCACAGTCATTCTAGGGTGAAGTTTAAAAAAAAAAGAAAAAAATTCTGAAAAATATGGTGAGGTCATCTGAATCACTTCATATTCTTATAAACTGATCCTTGGGACTTGTGTGAAGAAGAAAAAAGCTGTTAATATATGTAAAATTAATTCTGATGAATTATTTAACATGTAGGAATATAGTGTATAATCTCTTTGAGCAATCCTCCCTTTTTAAAGCCTTCAGTTCTTTTGGGATTGAACAATGCTGGCTGATAGTACTGAGGGTTGTAATACATTCTGATATGTCCTGTCTCATTTCAGTACAGGTAAATTAAAAGCAAAGTTAATTCTAATTAGCCAGATGGATTGCTCAAAGGACTAGGTCTGTGACGCAATATTCAAGCTTTTAATTTCTTGTGATCTGAAATTGAAGTTTTATATGATTGATTATTTGAACATCTGAAAAATTGAGAAAGTCTTAAGTAAATGAAATGGACAGCCTGAGAAATGATGGTAGCTTCCTTTCAGAGCCTTTATAAGATAGTTGTTCACCACAGTGTGTTACAGCATTTAAACAAAGATGTGGTTTTCCGTATCTATTCTGAGCAAAAAGGTCAGTAAGTGCCAGAGCTTTCCAAGCCTAACAGATGTGTGCCTTGGAAAAGTCTATTCTGTATTTTACCTCACTTGTTTGACTTTTTTCTGACTTGACTTGAAAACTTGGCAATGCCATCTTATTGGGGTACAAAATCTGGTTCGGTTTCTGAATAAACCATAAAGCTCAGAACAGAAACCCAGTAAGACATATTAGGGTTTAGCTTCATTTAATGTGCCATAGTTCGTGAAGAAAATTTCATCAGGGTCACAGAAAAAAATATGATCCAATGGTACTGGGATCATAAATTTTGGTATTTGAGGCACTTCTCATGAATGAAAACTAATTATATTGTGCAGAGAACAGGTAAGACTTTTTTCCTGCAGTGCTGCATGGACCTTTGGTCTTCCATCTTCTGGAGGGATTAACTGAAACTGGAAGAAGCACTGAAGGAAGAGCAAAATTAAAACTGTCAAAAAAAGAATAGACTAAGATGCCTTGTCTTGTTTAGCTTTCTAAAATGGAAGCTGAGCTGGTTGATTTTTCATGCATGATTATCAGAGTGAATAACACAGAGGAGAAGATCCATTTAAAGTACAGACTAATATTGGCACAAGAACCAATACATACATATTATTTAAAAATATGTCTAAGTCAGAGTTTAGGAGAATATATAAGACATTCTTGGATAGCTTTCTGCTAGGTCAGTAAGACCAAGCTACCGTTTGACTACAAATATGATCAATTTATGAAGGAGCTTCGGGTCATCTTAATTTTTATTATGCACTCAACTGGACATATGAGGCTTGAGATGTTTTCTATAAGAGTTTGCTGATCTATGGAAATGATCACAGGTTTACTTTTCTGAATTCTCTTTTATTTATGCTAGGAGTCTGATGTACAAATTAAGCCACCCTTCTGTTCCTTTTCCAAGCGTCTTTTTATGTCCAAGTGCCTTTCAGAAACATGCTAATATAACTGTAATGCATCATACAAATTATTCATTCTCATAGTCTTACACAGAGGCACACAAAAATATATGGGAAGTCATGCTGAAAAAAATGGAACTTATTGTACCATATGTGGGTGAGGTGTTGGGATTAAGCAGATTTTCATCCTGAATTCTTTTATAGAGATCAGTGTTCAGGTCAAGTTATAGGAGAAAGGAATATGGAGCATCTTGACTGTGTTCCTCAAACCAGTGCCTGAGGAATAGCTTTAGATACTCCAGAAATCACTAAGGCTCATGTTTTCAAAGGCAAATGTGTCAGAGTATGCAAGCAGGCATACTGGGACTTTCAGAAGTATTTTTGTAAGCCTTTTATTTTAGTCAGCTGGAATTGAGCAGTGAAAATTGAGCCAGTGATCTGCCTCATTCAATGTGTGCCTAACTTGGCAAATTTCTTACCAAGATCCTTAATGAATAAAAATAAAGTCAACCTGACATGATATTTTATAAGGAATCAGCATCAGGAAAGAATTAATGCTTATAAACTTCTGAATGGTTGGGGTTTTTTAATTATATGTTTCTGCATAGTTTGGGTTGATACTGCCTACTGATTTAACTATCGTCTAAAGGAAGATGTTTGCAGCAACCCGTATTGTGGAGAAAATGAAATGGTTTTGTTGATAACAGCTATAATCTCTTGAGAGTGCATAGTTGCACATTTCTGTGGTTTTCAGTTCTGTGCAAAGCTGGAATAATAAATTTATGTATTGCTAAGCCCAAAAGATTATTTGTCAAGACAAAGAACAGTGTCAAGACAAAGGCAGCATTAGTGATAGGATGTGTGACTTCCAGAAGGTGGTACAGAAACACATTGTACATTAAAAGACAGGTATTTTCTTAAATTCCACTTCAACTCAACCATTGTTTAATGGATAGTGACACTTAAAAACAAATGTCAGAAGAGCAAACTGATTGTGAGCACACCATTTCAGACTATCACAACTGAAACTGTCAATCCTGGTTTCTGTACGTTTTAGGCATGTATTCCAGAGTCATGTAGAGTTTAGGATAGCTGCCTAAGCATTAATTCTCTCAAAGGCAGATTGAAACAAACAGATACAGTCCTGGGAAAAATCCAGGTACTAGTCAGCTTCAATAAAATCACCATTATGACAAAGATTTAATAATGTGCAAGGCTTCATGGAGGATGCTACTTCCTCTGTAACATTCAAAGTAACTAGTACTGACTTCATCCTGAGCTCAAAGACATCTGCATGTCTAACTGTGGTGGCCTCTGTATACCTGTGCTGGTTTAGAGGTAAATCAGCAGGAGAAATGCACCCACGACAAGAGAGATTATAAGTCAGAGTTAAAATTTAATGAAAGATATTACCATAAATACACTGACACAAAGAGAAAAACTGCTTTCAACTCACCAAAACCCAGCAGTATAACCCAGTGTCCCAGGGCACAAGCCCAAAGGGGTTTGTTAGCCCTGGTGCTGAGACCCACGTGGTTCCCCCAAGACCAAAGCAAAAAGAAGAGAAGAATCTGTTGGTGCAGATGATGGCTGTGGTCTGGTCGGGAGAAATGGTTGTAGTCCGGTCGAGAGTGGTGGTTTCCTCCTGTCAAGGTCCTGCTGCTCCTCTAGATCCAACAAGAGGTGCTCAAGATCTTCTGAGCCCTGTTTATGTACCCTCAGGGAGCACCCAGTCCCTCCCCCAGGGCGGGGACTCACGCAATGGGTGATTAACTCTGTGAGTCATGGGGTATTGTTGAACCATTGATGGCCCATTAGCAGCCACGCCCCCTCAGGCTGGGTGTGAAGGTGCTAACGACTCCCTGGGCAGCTGCTGCAAATGGTCCATTGTTCTTGGGGAATGAATAGAGGGGGTAGAATACATAGCTTTGATTACCCCCACACAGTGATAACTGGTGCCTCCTGCTGAACTAGGACAATATCCTCTGGGACTATGAAAGGTTAGGCTTAGAGAGAGAGTAAGTGCCTGTATTTAAATCAGTAATTTGGGTAGCACTAGGGAGATATGATACTCATTGAATGAAATTAATTGAGGGGTAGTTGGGAGAAAAATGGTACCTCAGTCTAAAATATGTATTCTTCTGTCTAAGTCAGACCAGCAACAGCATAAACTGCAGTGATGATGTTTCATTAACTGTTTGTTAGTTGGTTTCATATTTAGTGTATGGTCGTTATAACTGCAATTGTTTTGATTGGGCTTGGCAAAACTTAGACTGCAATTTATACTCATTTTTTAGCTTGCTCTCTTAAGTTGCCAAAAATCAAATGAATATAAGTTGAATTCTCCATTTATAAAACTGTAATCTCTAATTCAAGATATTTTGATATGTTAACCTGCTTTTCTGCTGCTCCTCCATTAAATAAAAGATGCTTTAATTTCTAATACTGTCAAACTAGAAATGCCCCCTTCACTGGAATTTGGAGAAAACAATTCAAAGTCGTCAAAAAAGTCAAAAGTGTCAAGAGATGAAAATCTTCTAGATGTGAGGTTCCCTCTCACACCATAGTTTTTGCATCCTGTTTTTAAAAAGTAGAATAAAACAAAACCAGGCAAGTTATCACATTTCCTTTAAAATGAAATTCTGTGAATCTACTGGATAAAATACTGTTTGGTTAAGGCTTAATAATCATGTGCTAAGTCAACTCAGCAAAAAAAAAGTGATAATTGAAACTTTGGTTGTTCTACATATGACATTTAAACAGCATTACAAGCCTGACTCAAAACATGAAATAAGTGAAAATATTATTTTTTTCCTTAGAAAACGAAACAGAACAAAACAACACAACCAACCACCTGAAAAACTTACCTTCCACTCAGCTCAGTATAACATCTTTGAAGAAAGATCAATTACATAGTTTTCCCAAAGTGGTACAAAGCATTGACAAATTAGTTCCCAAAATGTCTGTCCCTCCTCATCTTTCCAAAGACATTTAGTAGATAATATCTTGGGACTGTCAGGTAGTTAATATATTAGCTTCATTAGGTTAGAACAACACATGGAAGACAAATTCAGCTCTTATTAAATTAACTGAAAATTCTCATTAACAAAATCAGTGTATGGCACTTCAGAGTAAATTGTCAATGGAGCAGCAGTTGTGGATTCAAATCTGTGCCTGTAGATTACAGACAGATTTGAACCTATTTTTTAGTTTAAAGAATCTCTGTAAAATCCAAGGGGACAGATATATCTATTATAGCTTTCACACTCTGGAAGGTCATTGCTACTGGGTCCACTATACTAGTCAGGCAATGTTCTGGTTAACTGAAGAAGCAGCAGAGCCTCGCATGTTCAGATCTTGAAAAGCAACATCACGTGCCTAAAATACTGAATCATCTGTGTACGCAATAATTTTGTAAGTGTCATTAACCTTACTCCCTCTACACCTATTGTACACAGATTAATCACCTCAAGAAAATGTCCCACCATTGCAATAAATACCTCTTCAAACAATTTCTCTTTCTTCCACCGCAGTCAGCAGCTATTTTGAGGCTTGAAATAAGCTTTTGTCCTCAGTTGTTTGTCTGCTAATGTCAATAACAAAATTACTGATGACCTCATAGAAAGTAAAACAAAGTCCTTAATACTTCCCAAAAGCAGGATTCTTCTTGTAGCAGTCCCAGATGTTATTTTATCTGTTTTATATTATGTTGCATAATTGACCACAGATAAGTGTTAAGACAGATGTCACTGCATGGTGCAGTGACACATGTGCTTCCAAGTTCTTTTCTGTTATGTGCTGGGAGGTACACGCCGCAGCATTTGTATTCTGTTTCATTACACTTGGCAGAAATAATGGTACTTGGAGAGAAAGTTACATGCCTGCTTTTGGCATTGGCCCTTCATCAGAGCCTGATGTAGAAGGAGAATTTCTCCTGAAGAATGGTCTACTTCTATTGAGATGAAAGACAAAATCATATTGTGTCCCTTTGGTTTCAGGCAGGTGTACTGAGAATAATTTTAAGAAGTAGCAGCTGTTCACAGCAGAGTTAATCTGGCAAATTAGTGCCTGGGTTAGACTAGTCTAGGTATGAAATTCCTATATAAAAAGCTGTCTAAGAGCTGTTTTGTTCAACTGGGCATTGTATTCTCTCCTGTGAAGCAGTGAGGTGCCTAAGGGAATATGTCACATGGTTCCCAGAGCCGCATTTGACTGAACACCTTTGATTTAATTACTTCCTAAAAGTGAAAGAGATACTCTGTTCTTTCTATACCCTAGCAGATGAGAGTTTAACCCACCAGTGCAGGCAAACCATTTCCTGCAGCGTGCAATGCTCTAGATTTCTCTTTGCAGCCTATCTTCCCACCAGTAAAGAGAATATCTATGTTGACTGCTATTTTGGATAACACTGCCTATTATCTTCTGCCTCCTACAAATACTATGAATTGTTCCCTGAAAAGTTGTAATCAGATGTTTAAAAGTTACAGTTTGATGGCAAGATCATAAATTTTGTGTGTGGAAGCCAAAAAGCCTGTTAGACACCAGCAATTACACTGTCGTTTCTGGAATCACAGCCTGCTGAGATGATAAAGGACAAAAGCAGAAAATAAAACACTTAAATAACCAGAAAGTGTACCTTTGATTACTTGGGCATGGTCTAGAAGATCTGAAAATGGGTTGCACACCTATATCTTCAGCGTGAAGAAACCTGTTTCAGGCATGTGGTTGTGACCATGCATATGGAGCACAGCCCTGGTGTGTTGTATAAATTTCCATTTGAGACAAGCAGTTTTACATGTTCTTTTTTGGAGACTTTGTTAAACCCTTTGGTTTGAAATTTCTTTATTCTGTCTCGAAGACTTCTCCTCTGAGAGACTGAACAGAAAAATTCTATGTTAATAGTCAAAGTAACAGGCAGCCCAGAGAACATAAAGCCTGTAATGTGATACCCTCTTTTGTGACCTGGTGCTGGCGTTGCAGTTAGTACAGACCACATCAGAACAGGGCTTGAGGGATTGCTCTGGCTGCTTCTCCCTGAAGCACAACTGTCCCAGGGCTGCAAGGATTTCTAGCAGCAAGGGGAGCCATCCTAAAAGGCTGGGTCTTGACCAGAAGAAGCATCTGAAGTGCTGTGTCCCATTGCTTCCTGGCTGTTGCATGCCAACAGCTGCCTGCAGACCTTACAGTGCCAGTGGGCACTTATGCTCCTCTCACTCCCTCAAGCTCAGGGAATCTGTTAATATCTTTTTTTCCTGTGTTAAGCAAAGTCCTTTGACTTCTCAAACAATCTTTATTTTTATGCAAAGAGAAGAAATAAATTTTGCAAGTAAGTTATTTTACTGTATAAGAGAAGAGGAGAGGAAGTAAGAGAGAAATGTCTTCTCCCTGACTTGCTCTAAAGGAAGCTGAGTTTCACGCTGTAGACATGAATTCCATCACTTTCTCCACCTCTGCTTCTCTTTCTGCTCAGCTTTTCAGTCAGTAAAAATGTACTATGTGATTTATAATAAAGACCTTAAAGATGCGATATTAGTTACTTTGATCTATAACCTGAAGAAGTCAAGGTCCTCTATAATTTGTGGTTGTGTTGGCAATGGAAAATAGGAACTTGCTGAGAGATCCTGGAGTAAAAACTATGGTAGGAGGTCATCTGTCTATGCCATGCTATTCATCTTGTGGTATGTGATTATCAGGTATGAGCAGAATGAGCTCTTGAGCTGTGAGGAGAAAATGGAAGACCTGATTTGCCTGGAAATTTGTTGGCATGTTCAAAGTTTCTGCTTCATCAGATAATCTCTTGCATCATTATCCAGCAATGAGCTAAAATTAGGGCCAGAATAAACAGGATGTTAAAATAAAATGCTGCAGCATACCAGCATTACAGATGTCTGCACAACCCACAGCCCTCATTTCTGCCAGCAGCTGGACACAGGATCTTTAGGGCCAAGAGTATCCTGGATGTAAGAGCGCCTCAGAAGTCTTAGTACCTTGTATCTGTATTGCTTCTGATCAGGATCTATGGCTGATACCAGAGGGAAAGGAAAATATGTTGTCTCATGTGTGTGTATGAATAGCCATGGATAGTATTAATCCATTAATCCCTTCTCTGCCTGCATGCAGAAGTGAATACCAAAATAAAGCCCTGATTGCAGCAGTACCTCTGCCTGTTTGGATCACAGCTGGGTGAAGGAAGAGGAGCAGGAGATGGGCAAGGCCACAGGCAGCAAAAGAACTAATCTCAAGTGAAGAGCACATTAAAAATGTGATCTTACAGCTTGCAGGATTTCTGGATTACACTGTTTCAAACATACTTAGAGATGGGTTTAGTAAATGAGTAAAATGTCTGTGTCTACAATAGGTTATTATTTCTGTCTAATCCAAAAATTGCTCTAAGCCAAGTTTCTATTTAATGAGCCAGTACTAGAGGCTCTTGAAGTTGGTAATAGACAATATTTGTTTTCAAAGGGTGCCATTACGTTTGAATTAGGATAATTATTTTCTTTTAATTTCTTGAATGACTACTATGGTTATATTCCATGCACTTCTTTTTAAAGTAAAAAGCTAAAGCAGATTGCTTCAAAGTTTGTTTGTTAAAAGACGCCTTCAGGTTGAGCAATAATACAGTGTGTTCCAAGAAGAGAAAATGGTTATGGTCAAGTTAAATTCTTTTGTGGGTAGTAGAGGATAGGAAAAAATTGCTTTCTAAGGTACAGAATTACATGTAAGATAACTGTGGGAAAAATAAAATATTAACAATAGGGTTTCAAGATTTTGTTACTTTGATAATATTTTCTAAGTGAACCTAGAAAAATATTGCTTCTCTTTTGAAACACATTAAAATTAATCATAAATCAAACAGGGTGCCAAGACACTTTCCTGATCTTCCAAATACCAAGAGACATTTATAACATTTCCATTTTTGACTTTAGAATTATTACGATCCCGAGCAGACTTTTTGCAGGGCATTATTAGTGTGAAAATCTTTAGATATTGGAAACTAGAAGTGTTTTATACCACTGGTCAGTGTGCCCATGGTGAATGTAGTACATTCATGGAAGTGATGTGTAAGGCTGTGTGAAAGGTTTCTGTTTCTATCCCAGCTGGTATAACGGCACTGACTTTCTTTGAAGTACTTTTCCTGGCGAGAAATCTTCTGTGAATCACTCGCTCCATTGGTCCCTAGTTTCTTTTTTGATATTTCTTTATGAAAAAGCAATTAATGCTGGCAGTGTAGCTCAGCAGAGGCCTTCCCATGTTCTTAATATATCCTTTGGGCATGAATGAAAGAGGCAGCAATTTCCTTGCAAGGCTGCATACTAGTTTTGAGAACATAGATGTTTCTTTTAAAGGGAGAATTTATTTTTTTCCTTCTAGAGATATTTTTAAGAGATAGCGAAATGTCTGTAATCTGTGGCCTTGCATCCAGATCACACCAGAGATTTACTTGACTCAAAATCTAGTGCATAAATACACCATTATTTCAGAAATTGGAGGAACTACAAGGCATTAGAAAATACTGGTGCTATTTAACCATCACTGATAAGTAGTTTGTTAACAGCAACTCACTGTATTGGATCTCACAGTGTATATTTAGCCTTCAGTGATTTGAATTTAAGGTTTATAGTGCATTAAAGAGCACTGTGTATAACTCTTGACAGCGCTGCCAGCTTACCTGTAGGACTGAACTTCAGAGCATGACTTGATGTGAGATCCTCTCACAAAATACGATATCCAGGTAAAACTATGAAATAAAATTCATCACTTATATTCTGAAAAAGTAATAAAACCCACATGATGAACCCTGGAAAATATTTTATGAGACCACTGGATTTTTTTTTTATAGTTTGTTGGGAAGGAAGTGTTTATCCATCCAACCCCAGAATATTAAGAAAATTTTTACATGCTTGTGAGAACTTTGTCTTCAGGTTGTGTTTCCTTTTGCAGAAGTGTTGATTATTTTGGGGGGGATTTATCCAGTTGAGATTCTACCCCTGGGCAATTTTGGCCCTGTTTTTGACACCTTTTGTATATTCATGGTAGCTGGGTGCAATGCAGCATATGTGTGCACATGAAGAGCTAATGAATTTCCAGAGATTTGCTTTGTGTTATCATTATTCAGACATGGGGATGTGTCATGGGAGGGTGAAGGTTAGGCACTTGATACTTTGCCTGTCTGCATTTTCATATGCTGAAGCATGAACTTATTTTGAAAGCTAGAAAATTGCATGGTGTAGGTAAAATATTTCTATTATATTGCCTAAATTAATTTTGCTTTTTTTCTCTCCTAACTAAGGTGAGAATTAATGTTTATTGTAGATGCCATTAGTCCCAGTGCATGTCCAAAATACTCATCTTCATTACTGTACACTCGTACATACGCTATTGCTGGCTCAAATTTGTGCTGTGTGAAAGAAACTGGAAATATGTTGAGTTTGGAAACTTTTAGTACCCTTCATTCTTCATATTCACACCCTTGTTCTTCCGGGCATTAATTGCCTTCTAGTACTTTCACCATGCCAAGAAGCACTAATCCATAGCAGGAGACAGTTTTCCACCCAAAAATTAGACAATGAAAATAGATAGTAACTTGTCTGTCTCTGCAGAGTAAATAACTGAGAACAGATAGAAAATGGGTTTAGAGTAATTTTAGGATTATATACAGCTGTCTATTAGAAAGACAATTTCCTTGAAAACTGGTAATGGTAACAAAGAGCTTTGATGGAGTTTGTGCACTTTTGCTGACTTTGCTTTTAAAATATAAAACTCTCATATTAATTTGTCACTCTTTTTTGGTGTATTAATCCCAATAGACTGACTGCACATTGAATACATTTGAGTTATAGGACTGTGATGGCAGTTGTCATGTTAAACCATCTCTTCTACCTCTGGAAACCTAGACAGTAAATATTATGTTGGTACCCTGCATGCACTAAGTTTTCCTTCTGCTGAGCAAGATCTTCATTTCTACTTTGGTATTTTACAACATTAAATAATAATCATACTTTTTGACACTTGTAGAATGCCCAGAATCACTGAAGTCATACTGAAGATTAATAACATAATTACTGGTAAAACTTGCTTAGCTTGCTGAGGAGGTTTTACATCCTGGAGAATATTCTTTGCAACATTTTCCAAAACGCAGCTGAGCAACTAGATATTAACCTGAAGGATTTTCCCATGCATTCTTGAGCTAATTTAACAGGCAGTCAATTTACACTAATCTAGATTAATTGCTTTACCAAAATAACAAAAAATATTGTTACTTGATAAAATTTCAGCCTACAGACATGAATGATGAGATGCCCTATTCTCAATATGTTTTAAAAAGGTGAGTAAACCCCTGCCTTTCAAAAGAAAGAAAATGTACATAAAAACAATTAAATATAATGACGATATTTACAAAAATTTGGGTTTATGTTGCCCTAATATATAACTCCAATATGCTTGTAACTTCCTCATATGGAACAAAACCCAAGACTTAAGATCTTTATTTGTTGTTCTTTCTAATCACAATCTTTCCATTTAGAAATTATCCATACATCATTACATCCTTTAATTCAGGTCTTCTTAAGTAAAGCTGAAGTTGAATGCTTGGTTTATATATATGATTTCAAGTTATTTACTCAGTGAAATCTAATGTTTAAAGGAATGTTATAAGATTGTTACATTATATAATTGTTGCATGGAAGGTTTGTATATGAAAGGAATATAGCTTTGAATAGAATTTTAGCTCTGTTTGTACCTTTCCTGTTTTTGAAGCAGACAAAGCTGTATACAAAGCTGTGTTGTGAAAGCCTTCTGTCAGAGTCATTGATCTTGTCCTGCAGGCCTCTGATATGCAAATACCGTAAATCTCACTCTGAATCAGGGAAATACAACTGAAATTAGTGACTATATTCATTAATTCAATCTTTTGTGCTTGACCAGACTATACAGTTTAAATGTGGTCACCATTTCACATTCCGATTGCAAACATTAGAGCTCATAGATAATTTATGCTTTTAAACTAAGTGTCTATAGATGTCCAGCTGTGTTTTAAATCTTGGCTTATTTTTTAAAACCCTTTTCCTTTTTCCATTTGATGATACTTGACCAATGAAAATAAACAAGTCATCCATGTATCTGTTACATCCCTTTTAGTTTATCTGTGTTTTTCTAACCCAGAGCTGCAGGGTGGAGGAGCATAATTGTGTAAATTCTAACAGCTTGAACTCAAAAAAACTAGCATTTTTGACATCTACATTAATAATAGGGCTTTCTGAACTTGAAGAGAGCTTATCCAACCAGTAGACAAAAGAGATAACTCTAGATAAAACCACATTAAGAAGCTAGTAGACATGAGGAGAGAGTCTTTGGAGAAGGTCAGTAATGTGAAACTCTGCAAGGGTTTTATAACTGAGAACTGATTTAAAATCCAGATGCAGAACTGGTGATGAGACATTTACTTGAGCTCTTTCACTGCTCCATGCCATTTACCAGGGGGTGCTAGCTGATGTTTTGACGAAAAAATTCTTCCTTCATCCTGATGTCTGATATTGCCCAATTCATTTTCTAAATTTGATGGCTCAGTCCAGCTCCTGGGTTTTCTAATCTTGACCCTGTCTGTCTGTCTGTATCAACATTTTTATTCACATTTCTTATTTTAGGGACAGAGGAAGATCCCCCAGTTTATCAGAAACACATGTATACCTTTATAGATTACAGAAGCTAAAGGAGGAAATTATTTGCATCTTAGCAGAATAGCATGTTCTTGATTTAGAAATAAATAAATAAACAGGCAGAAATTATGTTCAAAGGAAATAAACCACTGCAATTCTACATGGGCCACTACATACAGGTTCTTCCTGAGCTGTTCCAAAGTTTTGCCTGTTTAATGGAGTCAGCAACCTAGTTTTGTTCACCCCAAGTGAACCCAGACTGGTACATGCAAAACTGCAGGTTAAAAGAGGGTTGTACACATGTCGGAATGGATGGGCAATCACCAACCATATGAAGTTCAACAAGGGAAAGTGCCGGATTCTGCCCCTGGGATGGGGCAAAGCTGGATGTTCATACAGACGGGGGAATGAGATGCTCAAAAGCAGTGCCATAGGAAGGGACCTGGGGGCCCTGGTGGATGGCAAGTTGAATATGAGTCAGCAGTGCCCTGGCAGCCAGAAGGGTCAACCCTGTCCTGGGGGGCATCAGGCAAAGCATCGCCAGCCGGGCAAGGGAGGGGATTGTCCCTCTCTGCTCTGCACTGGGGCAGTATCCACTTGGATATTGTGGACAGTTTTGGGCAACTCAATGTAGGAAAGATATTAGAGAGCATCCAAAGGAGGGCAATGAAGATGGTAAAGGGGCTTGAGGGGAAGCTGTATGAGGAGTGGCTGAGGTCACTTGGTCTGTTCAGCTGGAGAAGAGACTGAAGGGAGACGTCACTGCAATTACAACTTCCTTGTGACGGGAAGAAGAGGGGCAGGCACTGATCTCTTCTCTGTGGTTACCAGTAACAGGACCTGAGGGAATGGCCTGAAGTTGTGTCAGGGGAGGTTTACGTTGGATATTGGAATAAGATTCATTTCCCACAGGGTGGTTGGGCACTGGAACAGGCTCCCTACGGAAGTGATCACAGCACCAAGCCTGACAGAGTTCAAGTGTTTAGATGCTACCCTTGAGCACATGGCGTGACTCTTAGGAATGCGTGCAAGGCCAGGAGCTGGACTCCATGATCCTTGTAGGTCCCTTCCAATTCAGCATATTCAATGATTGTGTAGAGTTCTTTGCTGGGTTGTCAGTGGTGTGCTTAATCTGCTTTCTTCTGCAGTAGTGTGGAAGTCCTAACTTGTGAAAGGGAGTTCTGAGGAATAGTAGGTGGCTTTTGGTTTAACATTTTGAACAATAAAGGACATTTCCAATTTTCTTCTAGACAAGGAAAAGGAAAGAGGAATCATGTCTGAAAAACTTCAGGTATGCTAGCAAAAATGTGTGTGTGCATCTGCATTTTTACTGTGATTTTTAGTCTTTTTCTGTCCTGAAAAAAAAAAAAAGAGATTGGATGACGCTTTTGCTTTAACATGTTGAATAAAATGAAAACTAAATCCAAAATAGTTCACATGTAGAACAATACAAAATGGTGGATGCAATAGTTGGACTGGCCTGATGAGAACATTTCTCTCACATTTGAGCACATTTATGTATTTTTGCAGTTTTGAAGGTGTCTGAGGAGATAGTGCAGTGAATACAAGAGTCTCTTCTCAACTATGATGGTGGGTTCTGTACTCATTTCTAACCTCCCAACACACAATACACCAGATGGACAGGTCTGAATTTGGCACGGGAGGGCAGTCGGAGCAAGGCACCCCTGGGACAGGGGCAGACATGGGCACAGCCAGCCTCTCTGTGACCAACAGCCTTTCCTCACCTTAGAACGGCTGGCTGGGATCACAGCCCAGGCTTCCGCTGATGGTGCAAGTAAAGCTCTGTGGCTTCCCTCTGAAAGTGTCAGAGCTTATGGAGAACTTGCACAGCAATGCAGATAAGCAGGAACCCTGGTGAAAATGAGGCTTTATTTGCTTATTGAGGGCTGGCCCAGATCCCAACAAAATCAGCAGAAGTGAAAATATTGGATCTGCTCTTGAACTTGTGTGGGTGTCTTCTTCTTGTATGAAAGCTTGGCTATCATATCAGTGTATTTTATTTAGCCAAATCACAGACAAAAATTAAATGCAAAGATTTCTTTTGTTGTGGCAGGACTTTTTTTTCCTTCCCAGTTTCTAATTGAAATGTTTAGTCTTCAGAAACTTCCTTATTTGTGTTCTACAATTATACTGCTGAGTAGGAAGCAGGGGGTCTTTGCAAAGAACGAAGTGAATTAGTTTTAGCTAGCTGCATCTGAAAAGCAGAACACGTGGTCTTTTGGCCTTGCTGTGAGAGTAACTCAGCTAGTGTTCTGGATGGCAAACTCACTGAATATTAGACCCAGGAAAAAATGTCACAGATTATTAGAAATGGGATGAATGGGAGCAGGCTTTATTGGAAACATTGGCTAAGCTTATGTCGTAATTGCTGTGCTGAAGCAGTAAACAGCTGCTGATCCTGTGATCTTTCTAGTGAAAAACAAGCATTTGTTGTAGTTATTTTTCAGATGTGTGTTGTTGTTTGCACGGTATTTCAAGTATCCTACTTGGTATTTATATTATTAGCTCAGTGTTCTACATTACAATAAATGTGTTTACTTATTGCAGAAGTACTGACCCTTAAAACATCTGCTTCTCAGCTGAACATCCACAGCTCAGTGGGTGTGGGTAACTTCTGTTAGCCATTCTTTCATAATATTTTGCAGTATTTGGCAAGCAGTTTGAGTCAGATTCTGACCTCAGATGCACTTCTGTACAATGGTAATAGCTGTGCTCCAGTCAACAGCATTCTTCTAGTTTTATGTCAGTGTTAACTGAGGTCAGAGGACATCACAGTGAGTGTGCCACACTCCTGTCTAATTTTTGCCTGGTGGAGTTCTTTAAGCAAAATATGTAAAAACTGTAGTGGCTCCAGACTGATGCCAAAGCCTCCCTCACTTACAGAAACTGACCAATAATAAAAGGTATTGCAGAAGCTTAATCCAGTTGTTATGAGGAATAAAGGGTTCTATGTATATCAGCATTAGCACAAAAGCTGTAACTGCAGTCTGATGGGCTTGGAAGAGCTGTGACTGTCTGGAAAGTGCCTTTTGATCTTGCGCTGTTTCTTGTCTCTACCAATACTGGTCCCGAGAGGAACGCTCAAAAGCTTCTTTTGGAGACTATGAAAGGGTTTCAACTGCCTCATGAACTAGAGGATAGGATGGGAACACCTGTCATTTTCTGCAGCAGGGAGGAGGCTATATTGAAATCTCTGCAGTTGGTATTGAAATAGTTGAAAGAGTTTTAGTGTACTAGCAAAGAGTCATCATTTTCCTCCTTCCTTTTGTTTTCAGCCTTCTATTAGTTATTTCTCAGCCCACGCCCTTTTTCTCCCATCCTAAGCAAGTTGTTCATGGTCACTCTGCCCTTGGTGTCTGAGGTCCTGGCTTTCCACCTCTGATAGCCCACTCCAGTGCTGGGGAAAGAGTACCCATCTCTGACCTCCCCCTTTTCCAAAGCCTTGCTGCCTCCTCTGATGGTGGACCACTTGAGGAGAGAGAAGATGCTCACATCACCTCAGAGCACAACCTAATTTAGCATGTACATAAACCTTTGTGCAACAACAGAATGGATGAGACAGTCTTTTTTGCCTGCTTTTGCAGTGCATCTGCCATTCCGAGTCTTGTCAATAGCAAAGGAACTTACCCACTATGATCATACAAGCAAAAAATAATAGCATCAACCAACCACAGACCTTGTGGGTTAGTTTCAGCTGAGACTTCTATAATGCAAAGAGTTCAAAAGTAAAAATGTGGTATAAATTTAATATACACAGCATCCCCTAGAGGTTTGTGCTGCAACTTACAGATTGAATAATCGAATGGTCCTTTTCCATAACTGATTCCTCTTAAAAATACCATCCAGTAATCATTATAATGAGAATTCGTATTAGAATTAGTTTGTAGATGAGTCATGGCTTAACAATAGTGGTGATACATTTTGGAAAATGAGTCTCATTCTAAAATAGAAAAAATGTTTTGCAAAACTATTTAGTAATGTATGCTTTGCAGATTAGTGCAAAAAAAAAGAGTTATTCTGTAATTCTGATCACTGCTTATCACCAACAAACTCTGTTTATTTCCCAAGTGTATTTATTGTCCTTTTTAAGTTAATTCAACTGAGGTATTTTCTAGTACATAGATTTAATGTTGACAGCACTGTTTCTGTTGATTAAATGGGCTCTCCTAAAGAACTGAAGGCCATACAAAATGTTTATGGTAGATAATGGATATCCAAATAAAAATGCAGTGAAAGTTGGCTTGGACAATACATGGAAACATCTTGATATAGTTAATTTCACATATAAATATATCATATTTGCACCCTGAATGAAACCACTTACTATAAAAAGTAACCAGTATTACATCTACAGCTTCTTTTTGATGTGGAAGACAGTTCTGATATTTCCATGCTATAACATTTAGGATGCTTCCTTGTATAAAGGAGGAAACCTCCTGATAAAGCTATTCTGGTGTTGATGATGTCCCGTGGAAACTCATGATTGAGCATGGAGAATACAACAACAGATGTATAGCCCTGCACAAGGTCAGTAAGCTGTGGAAACAAAAATGCCAATCCTGAAATTGAAAACAGGTGGCAAAAATTTCACTTGGAGACTTGACATCTGTAAGTAATCAGTTACTGTAAGAGCCTTGGTCAGACACAAATTAACTTCATTGCTGATTGCATTTTCAATAAATAAAGGAGAAAGTAGGCTGCATTCAGCTAGAATCACAATACAGGATAGAAATACATATGAAGTGCTTAGAAAGACTCCAATTTTGCTCTTTTTTTCTTCTTTTTTAGTTGTGTGTATACAGTTCATAGCATTTTGGTTGAGCAAAAAATCATTTTTCACAACAATTTTAGCAGTGCTACTGGGTTCAAAGCATTTTCTCAGAGCTTCAAACAAATTGCTTCTCACCATACCTACATTACTTCCTGCTTCTAAAAAATATAAATAAATAAATAAACACAGGACATCTGGATTTGATTGGGTCGAGGGATTAATTTCAAATAAGGATATAAAAAAGCTATTTTGACTAGAACTGAACTGTGCTAATAGGGGTGTTGTGTTCTTGAACTTTGTCCTTTTTGGCAAGCCTTCCTTCTCCCCACAAATGGTAGTTACTGACCTGAAAATGCAGATGTCTGATGCTGAACCAATGCTGACTTTCCTAGTAACGACAGGGAATGTTGGAGCAGGCAATGTGTTAGTCGGTGCTAGTTTGAGGAAAATTAGATTACTTGTATTCCAAATTCAAGTTTAGAACACTGTCAAGGCATCTAAAAAGAAGTTATTGTAAGGCAGACAGACTTCTTGAACATCTTCAATACACAAAAGGAAAAACCTTTTGTATTGATCATCCAAAATATTTCAGGCTTAAAGAATTTCAGGTTTGTCAGGACAGAAAAGGTTTGGTCTGTGGAGGAAAACTCACACAGCAACATATTTGGAGCAGCCTTCAGACATGCAGTATTCAAGAGAATTTAAAAGGTGGGGACGTGATCTCCTCCCCTTGATGTTGTATGAGGCAAGTACATTTGAGAGAATGTAGCACTGCCTCTTTCCAGAAATTTGATTTCAATTCAGTTTTCCACAGCTGAATGTTTCAGAGAGAGTACCACCTCCAGTCAGACACCATCCTATACCAGAAGCAGCTTGACATCAAAGGTGCCCTGAGCATCTCCAACTCCACTGAAATCATTAGATCTTCAGGAGGTTGCACCTGCATTTGTATTCCAGAAGTGATTTTAATTCTAAGTCTTGAACTGTGTAGGGATAGTGCTAATATAAGGAAGAAACTGAGCTTACTAATGAGAAGAACCAGAAGATCAAGTGTTGGTAGGTGTGGGGACATATTCTGGATGGAATGATGTTCAGAAAGTGTTAATAGGTCAGCCTGCAAAAATTATGCCTCTTTAGGATGCTTCAGCCAGGCACCTTCAAAATGTGAAATGCTCAGTCATGTTGAGCAGTGCTGGCCAGAAGGTTCACAAATTCATGTTTCAACAAAGATGTTGCCTCATGGGCCTGCTTCCCAGTTTATTTGCCATTGCATAGAGGATAATCCTCTTTCTGGCAATGGAATAGTATTCCTGTGGCATTTGCAACAATTACTTGCATGGAACAATAAATATTAGATAAATATTTAATATGAGTTTAACTTTTAAGTGTTGTTTAATAGCTGAATACTGAGGAAACCACGTGCTTTGCAGAGCACCAGCAAGTATTCCTATTCACTGTAATGCAACATGTATGGCTTCTAGATCACTTCATGATATTTAAAGATACCAATTTATTAGATATACGATGCATCTTTCATCAGTAAACAGAATAATATTAGAATTCTGTCTTTTTCTGAGTTTTCTTAAAGAAGAGGAGCCCCCTTCCACGACTAGCAGTTTTATGGTGTTTCTATATGTTAGATATCATCAGTAAATTACATTCTGCTTTTCCTGGAATCTAGACATCTCACTGGACTCAGCATGTACAGTCATTTCATTCCTTCCCTATGTGCATGCAAACCACTTTGCTATTTTTCCACTGCCTTGACTAAGTGATTTTCTTAGTGATTTATGTCATATTTATTCATGGAACAGTAATAGATCATAATATGCATATAGACTGTTCTGTAAATCAAAACATGTATGTTCTTTGCCCATAGTTTGAAGGGTGCCGAATGAGCCCAGTACTGTTGCTATGCACTTATAATGTAAAAAATTTCTGATATTAAGTTCAGATAAGAAAGGTCCTAATTTTAATTTTTTTAAACGAGAAATAAGGTTCCTTCCATGATACTAAGAAAATATATTGTAGCAAAATAGAGTTCAGGCTTGTCACGTTGCTTTTCAGAGCAGTGATTTTCTGACTGCAGAACTACCTGCAGTCTTACTCTCCCCTCGGCTGTTTTATCTTCCTCTGACAGGTCACTGGAGAGGATAACATCTGATTTCAGAAAATAAGATTGGGAAGAGGTAGCAGGCAAGTGAGGTCAAAGCCTATGGCTGAAGCTACAAGACAGGCTCTGCATGCCACATCACCTTTTTCTCCCTGCTCTGCTCCTCCTCCTCCCTGCAGCTGGGCTAAACAAAGGTGATGCAACATGTGGTCTGAAAACGTGCCTCTTCCTGGGAGAGCACAGGCATCTGGAGGGACCAGGCAGCTGTGAAAAGGGGAGATGATCAGAGTAAGGCTGGAAAGTGCTGATTAACTGAACTGGAGGCAAAAGGGAACCTGAGTAAAGCTGTAAAAGCAGGAATTCCCTGCATTGGTCTGTACCTGGTGGGATGGAGCTGTCAGGGCTCCAGGTGGTGGAGCCTCTAATAAAAACTGTCATTCAAGGTAAGGGAAAGATAACTTTGGTTGGATGGGGAGAGACTTGACTTGGAGTCTTCAGACCGTCAGAGGAAAACCCGTCTGGGTTTTTGTACCCTGCAGGGGGAAGGGGCAGGGCACACAGTGAGGAGTGGGAGCACATGCATACATAGCAGAAGGGAAGACAAAACTCTGCAAGAAAAAGAGAAGCAAGATTCAGTTTGCTCATAGTTGAGTGCATTACAAACCAAAGAGAAATTGTGTGAGCTGGTATTTCTGAAATCACTCATATTTAAAGCTTAAGGTGAAAAACAATATATTGATGAGCCTGTGTTTCCTTCAGAGAGGCTGTATTGATGACACAAAGTTTTCTCCCACAGCTTTCAGTCTATTTTCAGCAAAACTGATGGGAGTAATAAAGTATGTTACTGCTTTTCCCCTTCTTACTGCATTTCTATGAGAGGAGGAGGCTAAATGTGTTGTCTCCTCCAGGAGTAGGTAAAAAGTGATATATGCTTCATACTTTCTTTACAAAGAAATGATATTGGACAGATGCTTAGAAACAGCTTAGCTAAATCATGTGAAGAGATGAATACACTATGTGGAAAATCTTCAAGTTTTGGTGTGACCAGGCAGAAATGAGACTAATTTGAGGCACAAGAAGTTGTGTGGTTTTGGTTTGCCATTAATGTAAAAGAGGAAAAATATCCACCATGAGTTATGCAATAAAGATGTTAAATAAAAGGCCTTTGAAAGGCCCTGGTTCATGGAAGTATCTGGTTTTGAGGGCTCATTTAGAGACAGTGATGTGCCCAAATGCACCAAACTACGAGAAACCTTCACATGACTGACATGGATATAATACATGGGCTGCAAAACCAGGTTTAGTCTTTTAGGCAAGTGTGCATTTGCTGTCATCTGTCATTAATGTTTAGCAAACTCTTCCTCTCAAATTTGTTTCATGTTACAAACGTAAGGAAGGACCTGAGCACCTACAATCCTAGAAAGGTATCCTGCTTTGAAGGTATTCCAGAAAATAGTGAAGGCTAATTTGAGCAAAAGAAAGGGGGCAGGACAGTTTAAAAAACTCTATGGGGATTGTAACTTTCCCTGATGTAAGAAGAAAAGTCTATTGTGAATTTCAAGAGACAGTTCTGTCACAGTGGGCACATATTTATTTTCTGAAAATGAAAAGGATGACCAAGAGAGCTGCACAGGCAGGTAAGAAAGGTGGCCAAACCAGCTCTTTGGTAAGGTAGGGATGTGTAGTCTGCCAGTCTTTTACTGACTGAATCTGACTGCATCCTTTACTGTGTAGATAGCCCAGCCCTTATCCTTGTCTGAAAAGAGACCTGTAGACCAGCCCTGTTAATGGTGGGTTTAGAAGTGATGTGGGACATACTGCACAAGGACAGTCTGTGCAAGCTTAGCAGTTGCTTGGCCAAGACACCTGAATATCCAAGAACTGGTAATTTATCCCTCTGTATTTCAGACATGGATGTATCTGTGGAGACTGAAGTGTCTCTGTCTGAGTAAATGAGATGTATTTGTTGAGGAAGGCAGTCAGCATTCAGCAAGGCGACAGATTATTTTAAGATTAACTCCTCAGTGGAGCGGAACTGACAGCCCTATAGAAGACGAGCAGTTCTAGAGGCTGTTAAGGTCCCATTAAAGTTCACCAGCTTGGGACTCGCATGAGATGTGAGTGCTTTGACAATGTGAATATATGTGTTATTGTGGGAGGGTTTGTGGCCTAAATTAACATCAGCTAATTAGCAATAGAACCAAAATTACTATGCATATGTTCTTGAGAATTTTAAGTCTGATTTCTAGCATCATATTCATTGCCAGGAATCAGGTAATTTTTCGTGTTGAACTCGTACAACACTGAACTAAGTTTAGCTGTTGTTGAATCTGTTCCCTGTTGCAAGATGTGAAGAGTTGGTTTCCAAACCTTACTGTGGCTGCTCTGGTTCTGGATAGGCTGGTAGCCAGTCTGTGGGTTAAAACTGTGGCAGCAAGATGCTGTGACATAGAAATATAAGACTACTGCAAAAGATGTCTTTTTGTGCAACTGACTAGTGCTTTAGTGTCATTGACTCTCATGGGCAGGTTATGGGGAATCATAGCTGACTGCTGGCACTAGTCTTCATTTGGAAAGGGAAAAGACAGCACATTGAGACAGCATTATTATCTTCTTCTTAGGAAAAAAATCTGTAATGAGGAGAAACACAGGTGATTTTTCAAGTATATTTTACAGATATATCAGTTGCTGCTTAACAACATAGGCTATATTTTGACTGACTTATTTTCCCAAATCATTCTTTACATGGGTATTTTTGTCTTTGATTAGAAAGTAAACACTCAAATGGAATTGTTCAGTGATAATAAGGAACCTGAGCAACAGCTGGAGCAACTGGCTGAATAGAAATATAAATGCTCTGCCCCATAGTGATTACCCAAGAAGGAAACAAACAATCTTGTGAGGAAGGTCTCTTCCTCATAGAGCCATTCCTTCTGCTCTCTTAATGCACTGGGTACTGTTTGCATGCATCTACCTAATCACTGAGTCTACAAAATTTGAGTTCCTATAAACTGAGGTTCATTTAGAAAATAAGCTCCTCCAAAGCACTTGGGCACATTTGTGGGTTTTTTAAGAAACTGATCTCTCTTGTTGCATGTGTCACCTCTATTCTTTTTACCCTCTGAAAAATAAAATAACATACTCTTCATGTGATGATTAATGTGTAATGATCTTCACACATTACATAATGTTCTCCTATCTTCCCCTTATAAAAGCACTGACACAGCAGGGAGTTGTAAATCTGTCCTTTACTAATTGTAAACTGATGTAATTTGAGCTGGCTCATCCCTGCACAGCTTCCAAAACACTATGTGCTTTGCAACACAGCAGTATCTATTTCTGCCTTCTTTTTGAAGAAATGCACAGGTGAAATGTACGTACAAGGCAAGGCCACACCAGCAGGAGTGCTGCAAAGCTGTGAATGTTTTTTCTTGGAAATGTGGTAGAATTGGAAGGTGTATAATAAAGAAGAGGAAACCCGCATTTATTCAGTCTTCTCCCAGAATGTGTCTATCCAAACAACTAAATACCACGTAAGTTCTGTGTATTAAAAGTCAACGTGGTTCCCTCATTTTATTTAGCCATGGTGGGAGTACATGTTAACAGTGTCAAATGTGGCATATATAAAAAGCTAGACTTTATCTGTAAATTCTAAAATGCCTTTATACAAATTGAATCCTTATAGTTCTGTTCATCAGTTAAAAAACTGTGAAATCCTACCCTTCCTGCACTTTTCTCCCCAGATCTGCACAATCCACAGTACTAGTTTGTCTGTCTTTTGGGAGAAGACAAAGACAATATTCAATACTCCATGCATTGGGCAGTCCAATTAAACATTTGCTGGATAATTTCATTGCTTTGACAAGTTTCAAGATTGATGCAATATTTTATCTTCTGTTTCTCCAGTATCTCTGCCAGTTTTCAAATGGATTATTTTATTTTCTGCCAAGCAAAGAATGTCTTTCTATCATTCATATCTCAAATCGGCTTAATTCTTATTTTTATGTCTCTGATTCTTGATGGGTTTAATACGGGTTTAATACCGCTGTTCTTTGACTCTAAACACATTTCTACAGCAATCCTTTCTTAATGTATGATTTACATATTTTTTTTTGTTCCCACATCAAGTCTAGGAAGGGAGATTTTGTGCCAGAGCTTAAAAACAATCTCTGCTCTAATTTCCTCTCATTAGTGTGCTAGAAAATGATATTGTTCTCCAGCAGATATCCTGATCTAGGATTTTAGCTGATTTTAGCTGAAGCTAAAACAAGGATTTCTCCTGAAAATTAAAAAAAAAAAAAAAAAAAAAAAAAAAAAAAAAAAAAAGAGCTGAAGGCATTTGGACCCGTTGTAATTTCAGTGACAATTTTAATCTTCATTAGATAAGACAGAAAATAGTTTGCCAACAGAAAGTCTGAAAGAAATAAACAGTGGCCTTCCCATAATAAAATAGTGTGTAGCTATTAGCTAGTGCTTGTCATCAGTAACACAGACTGTGTTTAACAGAGCATCACTTTCTGCATCTTACAGTTTGCAAAGTAGCAGTATCCATTGAGCTATTGTGAAAATACTAAAAAAATAAGTAACCTGCAATTTCACAGCACATATTTGGTTTCTTTTATAGAATCCACCTCTACACCATATATATTTACCATAGTTAGATTTCTTTTGTACTTCCTAGAAAGTAGAAAGGTTCTGATTTCTCTAGTGACTTTTCTTAGAGATGACCATATCTATGATACTGAGTTACTGTACTGGGCCAGATAGGACACCTTATTGTTTAAAATCACTACTATATTTTCAGAAGTCATTAAAACACTTACTTAATGCATATGAATTTTATACAGAAATGTGGGGACTGGGTAAATATATAGATACATTTAAGTTGAAAAGCAGTTGCAGGTTGAGGGTGAAGAGACCTTGAGATAAACTTCAATGTCTTTTTTTTAAAAAATACCATTTTCATTTCTTTACCATCCCTTCTCTACAAAAAAGGTGTGAAGGATAAAACTAGTATGCATAATTCAGTGTATCTCTAAAGGCAAGAAAAGTAGGTAAAAATTATCTTGAGAATTTTAAAGTATTAACATTTAGTGTAGTTCTCAGTCATTGATGACTTAAAACATATAACCCTGCCATATAAGCCCAGTGAAACCACCTTTATTTTTCCTGACTCTGGAGCAACTCTGCATTTGAACCTACCAATTTATTTCTTTTAGTTTTGCAGGATATTTTATGAAAACTCTGTCTTGACACTGCAGTACAGTGAGTTCTGGCACTAAGTCTTCACTGTTTATTGAACGAATTCATTACTTCAGTAAATGATCAGTCAATTTACTTGTATCTGGTTTAATCTTTCTAAATCCTGAATCACTGTTGGTCCAGGAAACTTTTGTGTGAAGAAAATGAAAGATATAAAATTTCTTTATTTAGTCCATAGTGAAAGTGAAGGGGTTTAAATTTTAAGTTCTGTCTGAAATCAATGTGTGCATTTAGCATTGAGCTGAAGAAAAGTTTATGTCTCCAGAAACAGTTGTAAATTTTAATTTTCCCATCTTCAAAAAACTCTCTTTTGCCAGTCCACTGAAAGAAAAATTGCAGCAGCTTTTTTCTTCAGCTTTTATCATATCAGATATTATTGTATTCTCTGCCACACATTTCTGGGCAACAGCAATTGCTTGTTCATTTTCCAGTTTTTCAAATCCTGAGCTCTGTGAAAATCTAATACTGCAAACCACTTCCTTTCCATTCCTGTGATGGCGCAGAGGGAATTGAGGGCACAGCAGGAGAAATGCACCATATTTAAGTCATGCTGGGCCTACATTGCACGATCTGCCTTTCTTTGCGGTGTCCAGGTCAGGCTGACATCTGAGAAGTTGCACTCTTTATGTAGGCTGTATTTTGTCCCACTGCCACAGACTGATTAATAAATCTGTTTGAAGCTAGTAAAGGGCTTAGGAGTTTGGCCCTGTTTGCAGACAAACTTACTAACAGGCTGATTTCAATCTGTTGAGTACCCCTGACAAGGGAAGAAAGGAAGTCCTTCATCTGTATATCCATCAGTCTCTGTTGCACCTGACAAGGTGTTATGCCACCTTTGCTTTCTTATTTCCAGCATGGCAGGTTGTTCAAACTTTATGCCTGTGGGTTGATGTTGTCTATACATGTATACATTGTGCTGGTATGAGAGCCCCATTTTCTCTTTGCTTGAGCAACCAAATCCTGCCTGGTTGCCTTTGGTGCGAATGCTAGCATTGATCCTTGTGCATGACTCATAGTCAGTCTGACAGGGCTACCCAGGAAGCCAATTACCCTCTGATGCTGCTCCAGACCCAACGAGTGACAAGCCTGTGGAAAGCTAACCAATGGTGTCTTGGCCAGAGCACTGTCCCTGGATTCACTGCTCCTTGCCTCTGCATGCTACAGAACACAGAGGCACTGAGTGTGCACTGCCTGTGCTAATCCGTTTTTCAACAGTGGGCTTGCATCTGTCTAAGCCTTTGGCTTTTTCCCAGGCTAAAACTGAAGATAACCCTTCTACCAAAGTTGCATTTGGCACTGACTGCTGGAAAGGGCATAAATTAGCCAAGCTAACACAGTTTGGTATATCCCAGATATTTGTTGTCTTCTTTCTCAACAAGTCATGCAAAAGGAGTTGCAGACATATGCTGCAGTGCAAATTATGAATACCTAGTTCATTTTTTGTATGCTTTTCTCTGGCATCCCTGGGTTGTTCTAGGGCCCAGGTTTGCTGGATCCTTGAGGAAAAATAAAGATGCTTTCAAATTGGAACTGTGAGTTGTACACAATGGAGACAACTCTTATGGCAATCCTACTGTAATCCAGTTACTGATCAGAAAAAACCCTTTATAAACTTTTTTCCAGAGTGTTTAAATAAGGTGCAGCTGGTATTAGTATTCTCTAGAAAACCTTTGAATCAAGTTTGGAAAAGCAAGAATTTGCATATAAATAGAATATTACAGAGAGATCTCCATTTCTCTTAGCAGGACATATTTTGTTGAATTCTTTACTTTTTGCTGCTTTTAAAGCTTTTATTTCTCTGGCTTTGCAAGGTTTGTGATATAGGGAGTTTTGGACAGAAAAGACATAAATTATACATGAATTAGCATTCTGATATTATTGCTATAATGGTTAATCAGGAAGCATCAAATTATTTAAAATGTGTTAATTTCCTGCTTTTCTATGCTACACTTGGTAATCCACAAGTCAATACAGTTATTAATATTTTGAATTGTGTACTGGGGACACAGTAACATCACAGATATACTTCCTTTTGGAAGCTTAGTATGTGCTAAGCATCATCTAGGTACACTTAGGTGTCTGCATTATTAATAATTATTGCAAGTGCTACTGGGAATGTGGATATGAAAACTATTAAAGATAAAATGGTATTTGTGATTATTTCTGCTGGATATGGCCAAAAGGAAGAATCCAAATATTGTTCAGTGTATCAGGAAGCACCCCTTTCCTGTTAGTCAGATGAGATCAGGAGAGTAGTGTTTCCCATCTACAATGCCAAATTTTGTGCTGGAAAGGAGGACAGGAAAGGGAAAACTGGGAAATATTCCTTTAAATAGGCTTAGATCTAAAACTCTACTGGATCTTCAGCTGAAGAAACCTGAAGTTCACTGTTAAAAAATGGTTGTATGTATAGTAGTTAGCAAAGCTATGTGAATTTATACTGAAGTTACAGCAGGTGAGACAAGAAGTTAAAGAAAAGCCTTTACCATTTTTCATTTGGAAAAAGTATTCCAGTTGTGCATTGCATACCTACTTTAGATAGACACAAATAGTACAGTTTTGAATTTTTCTCATGTGATCCATGAGGTCCAGCTCTCTGACCTGATCCACTTGAAAATTCTTGAAATATCACATCAGTAACAGCACATCTGTGGAGTTATAAATCAAATCAGAATTGCATCATTCTGGGTTTTCTGGGTTGCTGAGTAGTACTCGAATTTGCCATGGCTGAACATCTAAGCCTATTAGAGACTTTTCTTTTTCTTTCTTTCTTTCTTTCTTTTTTTTTTTTTTAAGGAAAGGCTAAATCAGAATCGATTCTAACTTCATTATCTCATTATCTGTGGTTTCCTTTCAGAATGATTTTGTCTTCCTGTCTCAGAAAGTGGAGGGTTGAGATAAAGGATTACACTTGCATTGTTAGCTTAATCATAATTGTGTTTTTATCATTCCAAATGTAATAGAATAAAGGTCTGAAAATGTGGACACAGATGTGCATAAGACATTTAAGAGCCTAGTAGATATGAAAGGTTTATATGCCTTCCACTTCTGTTATGATCAGCCTTCCCTAGATTCTTGTCAGCTGTAACCTCAGCTGTGAAACTAACTTAAATCCATCTAGAGTGTGTGTATGAAAAAAATTAAGCATATAAAAATAGAACACTTTTTTCTTTCCCTTTCAATTTATTCTTGTATTGGCTTCAAAATCTTGACACTGGCTAGGTTTCTGGTGATGACTGATATCACAGTGTAATGACTAAAATTCCTTTCCCTTTCCTTATTACATAGCACCTTAAACACTGCAAGCCTTCTTTGAGACATAAGTTGTATTTTTTTTATTCTGTGTATCCAGTTAGCAATAAACTTAGGTCTTGGTCCCCGAGTGGAACTGATGGTAAGAATAGCAAAACAAATCCATAATAAGCTATAAAACTGTAATCATATTGCTTGTAAATTCAATGTGCATGTTAAATTATTGTGTCTTTGTAGCTGGAGAATATGAGTAAAGCTGGAATTAGACAATATTTCCTCAATGTTGATGTATGCTAATCAAAATAACAATATCATTGCCAGTGGATTCAGACCCTGAATTTGCTTACACCATTTTAATATACCAGTATGAATACATAAATAATTCTGAAATGAGAGTAAATCTGTTAATTAAAAAAAAAAATCCAGGCCGTGCCAGTTATAGTTATGATAAAGTTGTACAAATGTGGTAATATACCCTTTGGGACCATGTGTGGTGGTGAAAAATAGTTATTGAATAGGAAGTGGTTGCAAAGGGAAAAGTCTGAATTCATATTGCTGATAAAATGGATGTGTAGGGAAATCATCAGCTATCTTATTACCTTTCCATAATACCTATTATTATTGATACTAACTCTGTATTAGACATGAGTCTTAATTGCTACTTATTGTATAGTTGCTAGGAAAACATACATAAAGGTAGTGATGTTATTATTTTAGACATTATTTGTTATTCTGAACATAGAATTCAATACCACTACAGTGAACATCATCTTCCATCATTCAGTATTTTGTCATTGTTAACCTCTGACTCCCTTTGCAGGCCACAGAAATTCTCACCCCTTGTTTGGTGAAAATATGCATGCTAAGAGTTATTTTCCCATATATTATTACAATTCTTTTAGCAGTTTCAGCCAAGCTTTAAAATGAAACCATGAGGGTCTCGTCTTTGTGGTTTTTAAAATCATGAACAAAACTGACACAGCTGTTTGCATGCAAATTGTCACTGCAGGGTAGTTTTTACCAATCGTGTTATTTTTTAATTTGTTAAGAAAATGATCATATTGTTATCACAGACATACTGAAAGTCAAGCTTATCTGTTATATCTTTCCTAAATTAAGGTCAGAAAGATACACTTGGTCCTAGTCCCATGAATCAGGTACAGCAGAAAAAGAAGTCTCTATCATGCTGAGCTGTTCAGAGGGAAAATTAGTTTAAACCAGAAATTTTTCTTCTTATGACAAGTATGATTGATTTTTGCTGTGATATTAGTCATTCAGTATATGACCCCTCTACTTGGAGAATCCCTTCAAGGAATCTTTATGTATTGAAGAGACTATAACTTCATGGTACCAGTATTCATATCTTCTACCAACATTTGTTGGTTTCTCATCTTTACTGAAGCAGTCACAATAGAAATAGACTCGTGAGATGGGCTATAGAAAGTTACTTTAGCTTAAGTAGTATGGCAGCGTTTCTGTTCCTTGATGAATAAATTTGTATATTTAATATTTGATTTTGCTGGAATTTGGGCCGTGGCATATTTAGGAAGCTGATAGTATATCTCACAAGCAATCAGTTGAATAGAGGTTTCAATGTGTGATTATTTCTAGGCTTTCAAAAAGAAAGTCTTGTTGATTACGATGAATTTAGGAAATTAGTCAAATTGAGGAGTCAGCTTAAATGTGTGCAATCACGAAATGTAAATAATGCATGTTTTCCAAAAATGCAGTTCTGATGTGCTAATACATTCCACAAAACTTTGACCTCATGGAAAAGGGGAGGAAAACCCAAAACCTGTTGAATTAGTGGAAACCAATTTTCATATTTGCCATTCTTTTCCAAGTAAGGTTTCTTTCTCCTTTGGTTACATTACTGTCCATAAAATTATAATGTTTCTTTTTTTCTTTTAATGTGAGCTAGATTTTCCTTATAAATAAAACTTTATGCAGATCAGACTTCCTTACTAAATCAGAACTGTCATACTTGCCAGGTTCTGCTATTGCATTTTGGTTTAACTTGCTTAAATTTTTTCCCTTTTCTTTGAGGGCAGGCTTGGCAAAGCAGAGAACCTGTGCCTCCACCATAGTTAGGGGATTCCTTCCCTTTCAGCAAATCTTTGTTGTGTAGCCCAGAATTTCCGATCTGTAACACCTTGCATATTCACAATATTGAAGTGGACAAACTTCTCTACTTATTCAGTTGTTGTCCACTTTCAGCATTGATTTATGTTAATGATGTGAGTGTTAAGCAGTTCTGTTTTGTAGCACAGGACATACATTTTCTGCCCAAAATCTCAGACTAGCAGAGCCACCTCAAAAGTCAGGTTCTGATATACAAGATAGAGTTTTCAGATGTGTGTCTTTCATCAGTTTAGTTTAACATGGTTTAAAAACTTACTTAGTACTTGTTAAAATGCAGGCTCAAGTATTAAAAAAGCTATTATCTGGATACACGGTGGTTTAAGCAAAAAACTTTCAAAAATCTTTTTCATGTGAGCGTGTAAACCCATACAGAAGGAAATTTGAAGCACCTGTTTTAGATGTGAGCAAAAATGAGTCTGCCTCTAATTTTCACCCATTCCCCTTCCTCAGTGTCTGCTCTAAATATTCTGTACAGGTCTTTGCAGTTTGTGTGAATGTTGCCCCTATTCCCTTAAAGCCTTTGGTGGTCATTCTGATCAATCACATCAACTACAATGGCTGAACTGGCCAACTGTGACAAGAGTTTCTGAACTTGCCAACAGTCACCAAATAATCTCAGAGCAGTGAAAGCTTTTATAGATTTCTTTCCCTTAACCCTACTCTACTGCCCCTCTAGCTTTATTCACTGGAGAGCTTTAATCTTAACTTAACCCAAGGAGGAAAGAGGCTGCAGACGTAATGATTTTCATTGCTAATTTTATGAAAATTTCAAGAACAAGAGCTGAAGGATCAGACCAAAACACATATTCATTAGACAGGCCTGTGATCTATTTTAACTACTTTCTAAATACTGCAATACAATATCAGCCTTCACACAGAGATACTGGCATGCGAGTGGCAAGACTATATATAACACTCTTATGATTTGCACATAAAATATCAGTTGAAAACTGTAATTCCAACTTTGACAGATTTGAAGGTTTATTTTAGTTCTGTCTCTCTGTTCATACAAGTTGAACAAGTTGTTAATAATCTGTGTTTTCCAATATTATGATTTTATTATAAATCCGATATTACAGCATTTATCTGCTTCTTTCCAAATTATTTGAATGACATGTTCTCCTTCAGTGTTAATTTAGGTGCAAGCTCCAAGATCTAAAAGACAAGACTATAATACTTTAGTACATTTCCTCTAAAATGCCTTTTATGTGATACATTAGCTAGACTGAAATTTCAACCAGAAAGATGAAATAGCTCTAACTTGTAAGGTATTGGAATTGTAGGTTTCTGAATGCTTTTTCTTCATGAGCTGCCTTTTAGAACTTGAAGATTAATTTATTGATCCATTATCTGAGAATTTATACATTTAGGTCATATTTACATAAAAGTAAAACATCCTGTTCAGCTCATTTCAAAAAATGAGCATTAGAGATCTGCTGGGATAAACAGAGAGAGAGTATGCTGGAGCAGAGCTGGTCCAGCAAAGCCCATCACCTCTCTCTCTCCATCTCCTGTAGCTTAAAAAAAGGGGTTTAATGAAGGAGGAATCATACAGTACATTTCTCTCTTCTTGTGCACTAATGACTTCAAAGATTTCTATAATGGGGAATGGCATAGCCAAATTTTGCAGATACCATGATTCAAGTATACTGTAAAAGAAAATATGGAGAAAGTTGTGTAGAGTTTCCAAGCCAGTGGAAATGCCCCAATATACTTGTTCTTCTCACCATCACTATATTATTATAATTTAAAAAAATAGCTCGTGTTATGAACACTTTAAAGGTTAGAAACCACATTCATTTCTATTCAGGATGTGGGAGAACAAGGCTTAATTGCTTTCCTTTACAAATGGGGCTTAGTTTGAGGTGAATAGAACTTAAGATCCTTTCCTTTCACATTTTCTATTTGCTAATTTAGTGATTGCCTCAACATGTCAAGCACATATGTTAGCCATGAAAACAGTAGGCTGGAGTGGGAGTGTAAAATATTAATTTTTTTGCCTAAGTGTGGGTTTTGAGCCACCAAGGCTAGTCAGGAAAGGTGGTTCTGCAGAAGGGAACATGTACCTGATGTGCTGTGGCCTCGGCTCCCTGTTTGGAGGCACCCTGTGGTCTAGTGCTCCCCATCTCTTGAAGAAAGTGCTGTGCTGTCTCAGTGGCGCAGACTTGGCTGCAGCAGGAGGGCAAACATTGCCTCCGTGGATCCAGCCTTGGGCACTGCTTATCACAGGCAGAAGGCACCTATCTGCCAGTGTATCTGAGCAGTTTGCCACGTCTGTCAGCTTTCTGATGCCTTATCCCCATAACAGCACGGTGAAGTGCCTGCGAGCTGAAGCAGGGAGAGCTGCTTTGAATAGATTAAGATAAAGACCGTGGAGGAATAAGTTAGGTCATCTGCTGAGCTGTCCCTCTGCATCTGGCTGCTGATTGCCTGATAAAATAGGGAGCACAGCAGCAATTTGTTGGAGACAATGTTCTAAGGCTTTTAAGAAATCCAAGGAAACAGGTTTCAAAATGCCACCAATTAAAAGAAAAGTCTTGTTTCTTAGGGTCTGAGGAAAGATATGGCGTGAGTTTTCTTGCTTTACATGTCTATTAAATTCTGATTTCTCTAGGTTACAAAACACCTTTGGCTCATTGATTTCAGTTTGGTTGAGACTGATCAAATAGCTTAGGAAATAAATAGTAGATTTGAGGGAGTTTGATAACAAAAAGGAACCACCCAGAGCCTAAAGTTCTGTATTGAAGTACTTTCTGGTCTGTCAAGAACAAGGTCTGGCAGATTTTCCTATATCTCTTTCTGCTGCGATGCAGGAAAATCTTTCTTATTTAAACCTTTGATAGGTGACTTTGTATTTTCCCACCTCTTCTGTACCTAGATGACACACGAGATGCTTAGTAAGGACTTTGAAATTGATGCTCAGAAGCTTCTGTTAAAGAGAAGCAAGGGAAATATTTCTGTAAATAATTTGTTTACCAGTCTACCCGTTCAGTATTTTCTTTTACTTTGCCGCTTCTCTTGAGAGTTCATGTTTTGTGTTTTTTTGAAATAGATCACCTTCTTCCCGGCACATGGAAAGTACAGAACATCCCTCTACTTCTCCTTTCAGACCAAAAGAGAGTACAAAAAGCATATCTTATTTTTAAAGCAAAATATGCAAAATTACTTCACCCTTTCTTTTAGATTGATTTTTGGATTGGGAAAAATTAAAGAACTTATGATTTTGTCTGGTGATAGTTTTACAGTTTTGTTTTTCTGATAGTTTTACTAGTATGAAAAAAGTTGTGAATGAGCATGAAAAAGTCCAAAAGGAATATGCAAAACACACCACCAACTGCTCACCCTTTGCAGCTGATATAGTGGGTGTCTGCAGACTTCACGCATCATTCATGTTTATCCCTTGTACAATGGGGCAGCTTTATTTTTGCACTGGAATAGATGTTTATGAGAATTTCACATCTTTCATAATGTTTATTTGCCTTTCACCTTGGCTTCCAAACTCTTTCGACATAAGAGCAGTAGGAAAAACTAAGTTGTACAAGTTTTTCTTTGCTTCCTCTACATTTGTTTTGTTAGATGATTAAAATATTTTTGTTAGATTTATTTTATTTTGAGACAACTGTGGGTATTAAAGTTACAAAAGTTACAGGAAAACACTTTTCCTAGGCATAAAATGTATGAAAATAAAATATTTAGGATGTTTAGGGAAGTCCACAAAACATAGTCCAAATTCCTGAATTTTGTAAAAGTACAATATTCTTTCTATTCTTTTAAACAACTATATTATGTTATAGAAACTTTATCAGAGATATAAATGCCTATTTTATGGAGTTGTTCAGAACCTTTATAAAAAATTCTTAGTTTTTCAATTGTGATTAGTAAACCAGTGTTCTGCTCACTTATTATCCTGGGTTTCTTTGGTTTTTTTTCTTGTCAAACAGGTGTGTTTTATGAAGTTGTTCAGAGCTTCCCTCGAGTGGAGGAAAATGTGCAAGTGGATTCATTTGTAAGCAGCCACAGGTGGAGAAGGCACTCAGAGTCTCTCAAATCAGTCGACACCAACAGAGCCAGCATGGGGCAGGATTCCTCTGAGCCAGGGGGTTTCACAGACCTGCTGCTTGAAGAGGGACATGACAACACCACCCAGATTGAGGTAAATAATCATTCCATCTATTTTTTTATCCAATTTATCTTTGACTTAGGACATTTCCTTTAGTGTATTCAAAGGCTGATGGGGAAGAGAACCTCTTGACTTTGTATTTGGGAACCTGCCAGCACATGTCAGCTGGAGCTTTCTCTTGTCCTGAAGCTGGAGCCTGTCCTTTCTGACATTTGATGATAGTCTCTTGGGAATGTCTATCTCTGCTGGAAAACAGTTAAGGGAAGTCCCATGTTGTAGCAGTTCTTCCTGGAGAACTGGAAAAAGAAGTAATATTAAAATAGAATAAAATTTAATTCTTTTTTAGAAGTTGATGTAAACACCTCAATTTGCAAGACTTTGCCCGTCTTTATGGAGTTGTTTCAGGCATAAAGGGGAAAAGGTTCTAGAGAAATGAGAAATTGGAAGAAAATTCAGGTTAGTCAGTGAAACTATTTGCACATGTAATTTGATTTTGGGTCATCCAAAGAAGAATAACATGGAACAAGTCCATCTGTGGAATACTTGGGATGTCCTCCCTCTATTTTATGGTGTCATTCAGCCTCTGATTTCTTGTTTAAAAAACTTTAACTGCTGGATTTCCCTTTGTCCTGTTTTGTTTGGTTGTTGTTGTGGTTCTTTTAAGTATTTGGTTTGAGGCTTTCTTATTAATAAAATCTACATCCTGTTTTTCAATAAAATACAGCTTGGAACAAGCCTCACTTAACATTTTCATTTTTTAGAATCTGCTCCCAAAGCAACACTGTTATTTATTTTTCAGTTCTGAGAAGTTCACTCTCAGACAAACAGAACAGCTTTCAGATTTGGGGTTATTATCTTACACAATAAAAACCAAAACAATATAAAATTCATCTGTAGAGGCAAAAGCATCTCACAGCAAAGCATGGCATCTCTACAGCATGAGTGCTTTCTGAGAGGTGTGTTTTGTGTTTGTTATATTTCAAGCTTCCCAGTTTGCACAGCACTAATTATGTTTCCTCTTGTATAAACATGAAAGTCACCGGTTGGTAAATTATAGTTTTGCATTGCATGTTACTTTTATAGTTTCTTTCCCCCCCCACACACCCCCCACCCCGTAATCTCCATCTGCCCATACTTGTAGCAATTCATTCAGGCACAACAGAAACCGATCTTGCTTCTACTTATTTTAGCAGCTAAAGTGGAAGATGTCCAAGTTACAGGAAAGTTTGAGTAGCTGATCTTTCCATAGCTTACCATAGATCCCTATGTCTCCATTTAGTTGGGTTCCAAGCTCTTATAAAGCAAAATGGATCAGAATTCCCCCTCTAACACATATATAGCAAGATTTGGCAAAAAAAAGGAAAAAGAAAAAAATGAATGCTTGCAAATGGATATACATAGAACGATATTTTTCCAGGGATGTCTTTCCTGAAGATTAGTGGCCTTACAGTGTCTTAACCTGAGTAGTCCATCAACTTTAGTGAGGTTATTGAATTCAGGTTTTGTGTTCTGTTGCAACCTTCTTTTTCTAAGGTCTTTTCAGCACAATAGGGTAACTGAGTTGTGGTTTTACACATTATCAGATTCTGTTGAAAATCCCTACTGCACCACACAGGCATCTTACAGAAAAACCTTGATGTCTGGCTTTATCGAGGAGATAAAGTGTACAACAGACAGAGAGGAAGAATCTGTTGCAGTCTTCTGCGGCTTGGGAGCTTATTGGTAGTATTGGAGAGAATATTGATTATTTTAAATCCTTGCTCTGTGTGTGTTGCTGTGCTTGCTAAACAAAATCCAGAGCATGAGTGTTACCTGCCACTTACATTGAGCAATGGTACAGGATGAGGGCATCCCTGCTTTACAGATACTGTTTCATTCTAAAATATTTTTTAGGCTTACCATGCAATTGCAGAAGGCTACTTTAATAGGAAGACTGAGAGTGATGAATGTCTTTTCACATATTTTTTATGCCTGTCTTTATAATGATGAATTTACTTTATCTCCAGCTTTAGAAACCCAAAAAAAACCAGCCCTCGCCCTCTCTCACCCCTGCCCTTCCCCCCCAAAAAAGCCAATAAAACCCAAACCAACCCAAAACAAAGCCAAAACAACCAAGGACAAAAGGGAAGGCAGTAGGCAGAAATTTCTGCATGCTGTTTAACTTCAAATATTTCCCATGTTATCAAACAGCCATAAGGTGAAAGATAGTAAAATCAAACCTGTGTGAAACATAACTTAGTTCCACTGGATTTCCTTTTATTTTAAGTTAATGCAATTTTACATTCTTTTTTTTTTCCCCATTAGAATCACTGGGAATTGTTCTGTAACATCTCAGATGCACCATGCTGGATCTTCCATCAGTCCTGATCCAGAGGTTATTTTAATCCCAGCTTGAGAGGGAGCATGAAGTGCAGGTCTTCTAAAGTTCCTCCTGAAAGGGCATTGTAGATTAGTTTGTCTCACCTTTTCAGTACTCAGGGTGGACCTGCTCCTTTATGTAGGAACAATGATAATGGTCAGATTCTCTTTAGAGTTACAGCCTCTCTGGTCCAAGAGGCAGAGCAGTGTAGCCATCAAGGACTCCAGAATATTTGCTGTCACTCTTCATGTCTCTATTTTTCTCCTGCATTTTTTGGCACTGTGATTCAGGAAAGAACTCATGCAAAATAATATGCATATTCGTTGCTTTTTTAAATAAAGATGTTCTCTTGAATTGGACTTGAACTAAATTGCAGAGACTAGCAGAAGTAGTGGCTGTAGCCGTTTGTTGCGCAAAACCTTCAAAAAAGAGCAGGACCTTGGGAATAAGAAGACAAGACCTCCAAGTCCCACTGTGTGGCTGTAGAATAGGAATGTTGAGGTCCACAATTCTTCTTTCTAGAAGGTTTTTTTCTCTAATTCCTGAGATCTCACTGTCTCATCATTTCAAGTTTAACTTTTCTACTTTATTTTTTTCTCCCATCTTTCTTGGGATTTTTCTCTCCTCTCTTGGGGTTCAGGGTTGTTTTGGGGTTTGTTAGTTGTTGTGTAATCTACCACTTTTGTTTATTACCCTCAGGGCATTCAGAAATGCCTTTTACTTATGAAAAATAGATCCTAGGAAATGCACTGTATCAGGTAGAATTTGTTGCTGCAAACACTCTAAGTCCTTGTAAAAGCAATGAGTGTGAAAATACATCTCCATGAATATGTCTAGTTTGGCATGTCTTCTTTCAAGCAAGGAGGAAAATAAGACAAATATACTACTTTCCTTCATATACTCTCATAAAAGTATGCTTCATAATAACTCACTCTTTTTGAGTCAATTAGTATTAATATTGTTAAAATAAACACTTCATGGCCATGGTGTGACAGTTGTTCAGTTGATCCCCAGAGCCCTGTGGCCAAACAGGTAATGAAGGTAGGTATCAAAGGTTCTTGCTGCCTGTTGTTCTTTTGCATTTACTGAAAAAGGAGCTGCTCTCAAATGCATCTAGAATGGACACTGGGTCCCCAGTATTCACCACCAAGATATCCACAAATGCATTTCTGTTTTGTCATAGTATTTGCTAATGTAGGTGAGCACTGGAAAAGGCCTAATAATGCATTTCTATACAATTGTACATTGCATCATAATTTTTCCACAGTTTAAAACGTGCATCACTTTTCAAGTGGTATCCTATGTTTAGGGCTATGTGTAGCTGCGCAAAGAACTCTCCTTCGGCATGCAGAGCATTGATCTCTTTATCACAGATCTTCCATAAAGCAACTCCAGCTGCAGCTGACTTTATAGAAGAGGTCTGGAAAACTTGCTTGATGGTCCTCTGTTTCACCATTCTCTCTCCCTGATCCTTGTGACTGTGGTCACCTCCAGTGCACGGTAAAACAGTGACAAGTAAAATACAGAGAAATCGAAGTGGAAAAGTCTCTAATATATAGTTTGCATTGGCACGAGCAGAAGGTGATAAACTTTGCAAAATAAGTTTAGATCATGTGAATTACTTTCAAATTTGTTGCCATTTTATTGAGATACTACATCAAAACAATAGTCTTTCACAAACTTCAAATATCAAAAATAAATCCAGCAATAAAATAATAGATTAAATCATAGTCAAGCTTGAGCTGAGTGCAGTAAGGTTTTATTGCTTTGCACCAGCAAAAATGTGGGGAAAACATGATTTTTCATATAAAGTCTTAGAATAGAATGAATTATTGGAACAGTATGACAGAAAAAGATTCAGTTCCAAGCAAGAAATAGCAGGCTGAGCATGCTAAATCAAACCAAACTCAACTTTATCTTACCTTCTTCACCCCTTCTAACACAGTACTTGCAACCAATGAAAATTATGGCTATTTCAGTGCAAAATAATTTATTTTTTCTATAGTGAAGTGATTCATTTATTCCTGTGGATGTCACTGGTATCTCCTGCTGCATATTGCTTTTAACTAGCGTTGTTAACTGAAGACACCTTTCCTTCTTTTTTCTCTCCTTTCTTTACCTTCTCTAGATGTTGTTTGAAATGTAAATTTTAGCAGTCTCTGTAGTTTATACCTGAAAAGCATCTTGCCCCTATCAGAACACTGCTGGATTTCCTGCTGAGAAAGGTCTTTTGCTGAATTATGCATTTTGACCCAGAACTTTTGCCCAGAAGAACACTTCTCCCTTATCAGTCCCAGTCACTCATGGAAGTGAAGATGTCTGATTCTGACTGGTAAAAACAACAGAAGGAATTGTGTTTTACAGCCCTTGGGATTTGAGAGGAATTACTCTCAGCTACTGACAGCAGTGGCAGCATGTCCATTGCTGTGTTCTCACTGCAGGTCTGAGCAAGGAAGTAAATAAACAGTTAAGATTAATCTTCCCTCAGCTGGACAAATTATTAGTCAATCCTGTGCTTATCATAGCCTCAAAGTGAGCTGTCAGTTTGGCCAAGCCTACTCTGTTTTTAAGAAAAAAATCTTATTTTCACACAGTCTAATGAATATTCCTGTTCTTTTTCCTCATCCCAAGCTATGACAGTGTCATAGTTTACCTCTGAGGTCTGTTTTCTGACTTGCAGTTTTTAGAGCCTTTAATTACTTATGTAGAGTTGCCTTCTTGTTTAGCTTTTATATTTATAGTTCAAATATTTTGCTTAAATAGTGTTTGTATCTTTCTTTTCCCTGGAGTTAACAGTGCAAGTTAATTCCATGGGCAGCATTTTTCCTATAGTCATTCAGTTTAATAATATTGGGGTTGCTATTGATCTCTGCACCAGGACAGAATTCTTTTAATGCATAGTCACATTTTAGTGTAGATTATAAAATATCAAAATAACGCATGTTCATTACAAAGGTTTAACCAGAATTTAGGCTTTTAAATTTTATTTCAGTTGCAGCAACTGAGGAAGAATGAGGCTTTGCAGAACTAAAATTTTTCACAGAATTTGGTTGACTCATTAGAGAACAGAAGAGCAGTACTTCTGTTCTGAAATCTGTATTTGTAATAATCCATGTGGAATGCTGGGGGAAAAAAAAAAGAAGAAAAAAACCAAAGAAACAATCAGTTTTATCTTTGATACTTGCTTTCTGATGTTGCTTCATTTTGGGGATGGATTCTAGACTATATTATTGAGGTCTAATAATATTTATCCCTTGATAAATGAGGGATATGTCCAATTTTGGTTTAGAATAATTTAAAATTCTAAGTGAATAAATGTAGTTTAACTGATTTAATTACATGGCTGCAGCTGTCCAGGTCTTCTTGCAAAATCTTTATCATAACAAAAATTATGTTAATTCTTATTTTTAATTTTAAGGAAATATAGTTATTTCTTATTTACAGTTAATAATTACTGCATCATCTGATTTTTGGTGTATATATGATTTTTGGTGTATGATTCATTCAAGAGAAGGAGGGAAAATTTCAGTTCCTCCCGTAGGCTTGCAAATACTTTTGCTCCATCTTTGATTAAACTTTGATCTTCTAATACAGCCTTGGAATTTCCAGGGCTAAAACAACTGTGACTAAAAGCCATGGTTTACAGTTGAAGGTGGTGTTGCATCAGGTTTTCAGACATTTCAGACCTGTCTTATGTTGCCCTAGGCCATGTCAGTTGTACTTATAACACAGTTGTCTTGCTGACTTTAAGCCAGGCTAACATAAGCTCAGAAGTCTCTCCTGGAATAGATGCTGTTCACACCTCTGATGTTTCTGTAATGTTCTAGAGGATTAAATAAACATCCCATATGATTCCTCTCTGCTGCACATCATTAAACATGGCAAAAGCTGTGGAACTCATTGAGACTAAATGTTGGGGATGTCAAAATTTACAAAACTAGGCAAATTCATGGAATAAAAAACTGTCAAGGATTATAAAACACAAGGGGAGTTTCTGGAACCTAGGGAAAATGGGAAATTGCCATTGTTTGCCTAGAGTCCCCTAGGCTTCCTGTGCATCACACACACACAGAATCACAGAATATTCTGACTTTCAAGGGACACACAAGAGTCACTGAGTCCAGCCCTCATTCCCAGTCATTTCTGAGGGCCAGACTAAAAGGATGTTTGGCCTAAGAGATTCCAACTCTTCTTGGGTTTTTATTGGTATCCACTTACTAAATCAAGTTGAATATCATGTTATTATTTTCATATTTAGAAGCTTGAAAGTTACATCAGAGATTTAGGATATACTGGAGGAAGAGTCTTGGGATATGCTGGAGTTGCATTGAAACCCTTTTGGCTATATATTTTGCTTTTCTATGTAGCAGAATATTTAGTTGTCATATTTTTGTTGTAAGAGAGGTAAAATTTGCTGTTAAATGATACAATTGATATAGTAATCAAAGGCTAAAATGTATAGGATTTTCTTGCCATATTTTATTTTTTTTCTGCTAAGGTTGCTATTGCTATTTTTAATATTGACACTTTTCAAGAGTTAATTTTAGAAAATCACCTTGTTACTTTGGAGATGGAGAATGTCATTTGTTTTCAGAAGAATCAAATATACATTTTTCGAACTGAGTCAAAGGAAAAAAGTGTTCCTTTTTCATGTGATGAAAGTGAAAGCATTTGAACTTTCCTCTTCATGTGAAATCCTAAGTCAAACTAAAAAGTCTGGAAGTTATTCCTAAATTCAGTATTTAAGTGATATTTTTTAATAACCATAAAGAAGAGCCAGAAAGTAAATTGATCTGGAAAGCAGCACAGATCATATATGAAATAATCTAATTCTCTACTCTTACTAATCACAGCAAATTGTATGTCACCTGCATTTGGAAGCAGAATCTGGGATAATCATTAATTTTTTCACTGTTTTCTACTTGTTCAGCTGAGTTTTTCACCAGTGATGTCACACTTTCTAGCCAGCCAGCAGACTGATATATCACTATCTTGTTTTCCTTCAGGCTTTCAGTTGCAAAGTGGTAAACTAGACAAAAGCCTCATAGATCGTTTTGGTTTTAATGTATTAATTGCTTACTTATATCAAGGTCATTTTAACAGTTGTACTGGGTGTTGCTCCAGTCTTCAGCTGGACTGAATGTATTGCTAGCTCAGTAAAAAGTGTTCTAGCAATAAGCCTGTAAACGTTTCCAATATTTCCACTCTAAACTCAAGAGGTGATGGTTCTGCTAATAATTCAGGTATAGTTGAAAAAGAAAAAGGCAAAGACTGAAGGCAGGATTTATTCTCTATTTCCTTTAAGCATGGAGGGAGAGGATAGGGAAAGAAATGTATTAAAACCTAGATCACCCACTCCTAAGTAAGAGAACTCTATTGTAATCCTGAGTTCATTTCGACATGCTTACCTATGTTGGCACCCAAGGCATTGAATTTAACATATTGATGATAATGAATTTTTATAGCAATGAAGGAGACATTTAATTCAGAATGTAAGGGAATCTGCCTTTGAATTTTCTTCATTATAATATTTTAGATTTTCATATCCTTCTTGATCTCCAACTTCCTAAAGCATATTACAGTTATTCCAGAACTGCTGAACTCATGAAAGAAAAAAGCTATGAGCAGTATCAACAGACCTTGTATGTTCTTTCTGCATTGATTATTTCAGCCATACGTGCCTCAGCCCTTGCTTACAGAAGTTTCCTGAAAATAGATTCAGCTTGTCGAAGTGTGTCTGGGAAGATCCCTCCTTTCCCAGGCACTTCCTTTCTGATCCATTTCATCCTGCTCACCTGGAGTGGCCTCATGAGGGAGGAGACTGGTATTGATTTGGTCATGCAAAAAGCAGAAGACTGTGTTCATTTCAACCCATGCAAAGCAAACAGCCTTAGCTAGTTTATTAACGTGCAGCAAATTGTGCACAGCTGGTTGGAGCAGGGAGTGAGGGAGAACATATTAACGAGCTGATAGTGCAGGGGAATTTGAGTAGGTAAGTACAAAGTTGTCACGCTAAGCCACATCATTCCAGTTTGGATAGCACTAGTCCTTAGGGATACATTTTCAAAACCATAGGAATTCTAATGACATTGATGTATTACTCCTTGCCTCTCAAAGTCTTTTGTGATTCTTTAATATGGGAGAGTCAATTACCTATTATCCCGAAACAATAACAGCTTGGCATGTAAGCAGAGGAGTACTTTGTTTCAGATTTGGTCAGATGCTTCCTTTGACTCTGTGCAAATTTAGTAATTATAACTTCATTCAATGATCTCTCTTCAATGTGATTGTGTGAGTTATAAATACTTTTCAAAGAGAATAATAAATGGGGTAATGCTCAACATTTGTATCAAGAAAGTATCAGAGTTAAGAAAGTTCCATTTGTAAAATGTGCATTTGTCCTTCCAAAAATGCTAGCGAAATTTCAATTGTTGGAGGAAATGCCTTTAATAGCTGTAGTATTTTATACACAAAACAGAAATTAGTAACTAATGAAAATAATGTGGTGTTTTTCCTTGTTTGTTTTCTTTCTTCCGTAACACAGGCATGCATTTATATGCAGCACATCTAAGTTTTCACAGACCATCAGTAATAAACCAGTATATTTATTTGTAGGAAAAAAAAAGTTTGCAATAGAGATCTTGGAGACTCTGCAATAAATTGTACAAATTGCAGTGTAAATAACAAGGCAAAAAAAAAAAAAAAAAAAAAAAAAAAAANAAGAAAGAGAACAGCAAACATATTGACCAGACCTCTCAGTGGCACAACATTTAACAAAAGTAGAGAGATGTGACAGGGTTACTGGAGGTTTACTTCATTCATTTTCATCAAGCTATATGCCTTTTCACGAGTTCCTATTAAAATTTTTAAATAAATCAAAACATCACTCTCTGAGTGTTCTTTCTGTAGCCTTAGCAACAAAAGTATAAAGAGGGAGAAACTACAGATGGAAATCTATCTGTCTGATCTCATATAGGTGGAGCAGGGAAATGTCCTGACGGATAAAATGCTGTGATCTCTCAGAGGTATTCCCCTTTTGCTCCAGTACAGACAGCAAAACAGGCTGATTCTCAGGTTATTCCTTCGTTGGGCAAGTATAGATGCCTCCCTCCTGATTCATGAGAAGTATCTTTCAATGCTAAATTAGACATAATCTGGCTCCAAAGTGCTACTTCTGAGTTTAGCCAAATCCAGGAGTGGGCCAAAAATGTGGCTTCTATAGGACAACAGCCTGATGGGTGTTCATTTTGGCAGTATAACTGGCTGACTGTCACAGTGGTTTTCAGTAAATTTGGTGAAGATACTTGAAATATCTTCCTTCCATAATTATAAGCTAGTGCACCCAATGTCCCTATTTGCCTGGAAAACAAAACAGCCAATTCTTACGGCTGGACAATTACTGACTATGTAGTTGAAATAGAAAGCAGTATCTGAGAATTTATTATTTTTTTCAATAAAAATGGGAACAGAAATTTTATGCTGTCATGTAGTCATTAACAGTGCATAAAGTATTGTTTTTTCTTATATTAGTATATATACTGTTCTAATAATGCATATGAATTTACATTAAATGCAAGTCTACTATGATACTAAAAAAGGTTGGAGTCTGTACAAATGGTTTTCTTTTTAGTTGTAGTTAATATTAAAATGGGAGATGAAATTCAGTTCTTCAATTTGGATACCTAAAGTATACATGCAGTGTAGATGATATGCAAGTTTTTCCAAGGACCTGTAGTAATAGGACAAGGGGAAATGGCTTTAAACTGAAAGAGGGCAGGTTTAGATTAGATATTAGGAAGAAATTCTTTACCGTGAAGGTAGTGAGGCACTGGAACAGATTGCCCAGAGAAGCTGGGAGTGACCCTTCCCAGAAAGTCTTCAAGGCCAGGTTGGATAGGGCTTAAAGCAACCTGGTCTAGTGGAAGGTGTCCCCACTCATGGCTGAAGGGTTCGAATGAGATGATCTCTAAGGTCCCTTCAAACCCATTCTATAATTCTGTGGTCATAGATGGTGGAAATTTAAGGTGAAAAGGACCTAGCTATGGATATCTGATATAATTTTAGGCACTGTGGTTATACTGCATGGTCCATTGCTGCTCCTGTAGGATAAGGGTCTGCTGTAGGTCCGGAATCATAACTGCAAGTTTCAGATGGCCCTGGGTTCCTCCTGTGCTTAGGCAATTATATCTCACCCATGGTCAGTGCAGTCAGAGTGTGTACTCAGTTTGATCTAAACTGGACCTGAAAACTTCATGAGCTGGCAAACCTTCACTGACAGTATTTACTAGGTCTGTGGTCCTGTTAATGAGCGCTTACACAGACAGCCGCACGTGCAACCTAGACACCACCCTTCTCAGCTACCTATTTGTTCATCTAAATCTGAAGTGAAAAGAAATATTTTTTTTATTTTTTTACAGATATCCTAACAATAAATCGTATCAAGCAAAATAAAAATGACCTGCTTCAAGTCAGAGTCAAAATGTTGAGATTATTCCTCTCTTTTCCCACTTCCAATCTCACCCCCCACCCCCAGTAAAAAAAGATTGATTTGGAATACAAGTGAAATCTCATGTCTTTATCTTTCACTCTGTGGAAGTGAGTGCTTAGATGTTTGCCATCACTTCTACTGCTTAAAATTGTGAAAAGGCAGCCTTCAAGTCAAAAGTAATTCTGTAGTGGCTTATATTTTATCTTATAAGTGCCCTGTATTTAGTTGAAAGCCAAACAAGGAAATACAAATTTATGAAACTTTCCACTTTGAGTCACTACTCTGAAACAGCAATATAGATTTAGTAGTTATACTCAAGAAAAAATAGCATCTATTGAAACCAAAATATTGTGTTTAATTTTGAAATATTTGAGAATATTGGAACAACTACACTCTGGGTTAACTTGAAGGCAGTAATGCTTTTCAGAGGCAGCTGAGGGAGGACATTATTTAACATCTTGATCTTGTCACAGTAATTGCTAAGTGCTCAGAGTATCCCTCTTGAAAAGAACATGAGGGCAGATGCTGCAGAAAGCTTGTTTGGAGCCTGATGTCATGCAAAGGCAGTGACTTGGATACGCCTGTCTAGGCACCATGTAACTAATCAAGTATCTCAATTAAATGTGATATCTTACAGTTGTGGCACGAGAGCTCTCAAGGGATTTATTTTTTTGTCTGTGTCTGCAGTCACAGTCAAAAAAGAAGCACTTTCTGTGACAAGTCCTTAAGAAATGTGGCTGGTGAGAACAGTTAGTTAAAACCTATGTTCTTTTCATTGTTTTTATGTAGAATATCCTGACTGAACTCCTGTTACAGATGTATAGAGAAAAATACATGGGAATAAACCCAAATGCATACGTTTTCCAAACCAAAGAGCAAGCTTTCAGAAGAGGAGTAGAAACTGCTACAAATTAACCACTTTCATCGTCACTATCTTTCTCTCTAAGACATGAATCATGATTTTGAAATTTTGCATGTTGATTGTGGATTTCAGATGGTCCCATGTTTTAGTAACTAAATATTCATGTGTGTTGTATGTAAAAGCTAAACTAAAAATTACTCTGGTAAAATAGACTACCAGTTTTGGTTACAACCTTCTTAAACCAAGTGCTTTCCAGAGAAGCCATGGTGATGCAGTTTGTCCTGCAATGCCCAGTGAATGGCATGGCTTTGGCAAAGACTGGTGCTGAGTGGGGTGGACACCTGTAAAAGCTTTGAATTAGGTAAAATGCTGCCACATTAATGAACCCATGCTCTTGCCTGTATCAACTCTGTATTCGTTGTACGTCTTCCTATAGCTGATTGCTCTACAGTTTTGGATCTGAACCCTGACGGATTCCTGAGACACATTTATCAGGGGCTTAGGAACTGCATCACACACCAGTGAGTGTAGAGGCAGCTTCCTGCACTGTCCTATGGAAAGTCCTCATCAACTAGAAACTATACCTGCTAATATTAACTTGGTCATCTATATCTGTGACACTTTTCATACCAAGTTAGATTTGCCATTTTTCCGCCTCATGTGAGGCTCAGAGCTCTTGGTTGGGTCTTGGTTGCACTTTTCCTCCTGTCTCTTCCAACAGAGGCATTTCAAAGAAAGGGAAACAAGGATGACGTAACTCTCCTGGCATTTAAATACATAGTGGAGGGATACATAGGCTACAGAGAGTTTAAAGTTGCTTTAATACCTGGATTAAAAAAAAATTATATTAAACTGAACTTATTATATATTTAGGAGGAGGAAAAAATTGCACAGTGTGACTGTAAGTATGTCAAAGTACACACACTCAGAAATACACTGTTGGTTATATTCCACACAGGAAGTGGATCTTTAAAAGATTAAAATATTAAATCTTTAAAAGCTAACGACAGAAAGAGATCTATGTATGGCATTATCTGGAGTTGTGAGCCCCCAGGAATGGGGCTGGTAACAGACATGGAGTTATAGCCACTAATGTTCTGTAGTCTAGACCTGGCAGATAGTATTTATGTTTTCATAGCCATTTTCCCAGTTCCAGTTTTATGACACTTTAGTCACACATATCTAAAAATGAGAAAATAAACTCTATAACCTGTGTCATAATTACAGCAAAATCAAATTCCTTTTAGGTGTTTTCATGGGCATTGTACTGAAATGGCTCCTGCTGTTTTCTTTTAGTGGAGAGGGTTCTACAGAACAGTGAATAAAGGCTTATTTTAGAATGTCATTTCTCAAAATCCTGCTCCAGCAAATCAGGAACAAAACTGCATAATAAATATTTCCCTACTGTAATTGGTTTTTGAGTGACTTGGTGATTTGACTTTTTTCCTCTCTTAAGTGAGGCATTGCAGAGATTTTTGCTTTTTTGAAGCTTATCGCATATGACAAGACTATCCAAGAGGCTTTATGAGACTGCTGTAATGACCCCTAAATAGGCTGCCAGTATTATAGCAGTCCCCAAGAGAGAAGCTTCCTTTCAAAAGCAGCTGAATTTCATCGAAAAGGCATTTGGCTCCACATTGACTTTTCACAAAGCCAGAAAGACTAAATGGCTTTTTGGATTAATAACAGTTTTATGGCATCCTTCTCTTGCAGACTCACTGTCAATGTGTGTGACCCTCCATTATAGGTGCTGTCAGGAACTCAGAAATGGAGTTTAAAATCCTGGGAATTTAAGATGTTTTAGAGCTGTGTAAAGCCTTGTGTCTACAGAGTGGAAGGATCTGTGAGCTAGATGCCTTTGTTTCATCCCAGCTGATGACATCATTTCATGTTTACAGTAACAACCTCCATATGTAGATCTGTGAGATTCTGGGTGAAGTTGCTTCCATACTGGCTCCAGTGAAAACCTGAGTTCTAGGGCTACTGCACACACACAACAGGTTTTCAGGACCCTGCAGAGCACTCGTGGAGCCTCTTGGAGAACATAGTGTGAGATGAAGTTCTTAACCCCAGTGCACTGAGACACAGAATCTCCTCTTCTGTTAGATTGGATTCCCCCCATTTATTAGTTATTATTAGTATTTAGCTGTTCCAAAGGGATTTTACTAGAGCTTGTGTAATCAACAGTGGTGTTCTCAGGCTGCCTTCAAGCTCTGCTGATTGTTGATGAGAAGTTTGTATGCTATGTTCATATATATATATACACATATATATATATATATTCCCTCAATTCTTTCAACATCAGACGTTTTAAAAAAAAAAAAGAAAAAAAATTCCCCCAAAACAACAAAGTGAGCAGATTGTAGTTTTTTCTCTGTGAAAGCACTTATGTAAATTGCATGTTTTCTCAGTAGAGATTCATACAAACAAACACCTTCATGAGGAATTGAACATCAGAGTTTATCTTTAATGCAAAATGCTTATGAAATGAGATTAGTACTTCTGAGTAGCAGAGTACCTCTCATAATGATCGAGCTTCCTGAGTAGCAGCCCCTATATATGTCCTCTGTAAGACTTGGATGTTGTAGTCCACATGTCGCTTATTTACTGAAATTAGAGCTTTCACATATTGAGAGGCCAGTTCAAATTAAGTATTCCTCAGGATTCTTAGATTATAAGATCCTATAAAACTGTAAAATTGCATCATATCCTTGCTAGGTTATGATTGTAATTACAGCACTCTGTTAAAATGAGTTATATGGCAGCAGCATGCAAAGTGTCTCTTTCCGCATGTTCTCTGGCCTTAATCTTCCCACTGGGACTCCATCTCAGAAGTGATCTTTTCTTGTATTGTCTCATCTCCTGTGCTGTTAGATTACAGATGTTCTCCGTGTGTCCTTAGTACCTGCCTCTGTCTTAGTCGGGGTCTGCCTAAGGAAAATGTAAATAAATGGGGGAAAATCAGTTGCAGCACCATATACACATTTCCCCTGCCCAGGTAATGCAGCGTATCACCATGCATCTCTCTTGCCCCTTCTCAGTGCCCAAAAACGTGCTGTTGAGAGGAGGCTTTCCATCAGCTGCTATACAGAGCTACCTCAAGTCCTACACAAGCTGTTCTCTCTGTTCTCCCCCTCGTGCTGTTTTTAGCTGGTAGAGAATAATAATATTCAGAAATATAAAAGCAATTTTGTAGTAAAAGTCTGAAACAATTCAGAATTCAATTTTGGCTGTATTTTACTGACATGATGGGCACAGATACTGTAAGAGAATAACAAACGTTACATGAGATTGGGTAAGAGTGCAAACAGTTTTGAGGAAGCTGTTTTTTGCTGTATGTGGGCAAGATCACGTTATTGTTGTCTTATATAAATAGAAAGGGTTTTCTTTTTTTACTCCTGCAAAATGGATCACCAGAAATCCATAGGGAAATAATTTTAATTGCTAGTTCATTTCCTTCTGCTAAATATCCAAAGAAGTCTTATTATCTTTGCTTTCCCCCAGAAAAATAGCCTGTTTTAAAATATATAATTGCCTGTCTTCTCTTTTTAGTGTTTCCATTTTAGTCTACAAATGCACCTTTTAGAAAGCATAATTCTCTGATTAATTTCATAGGCTATTAATCTAGAAATGGTTATATTCAGAGACAACTTTCTGAACTTAGTAATTGATGATGAATTTCCTCAAAACTAATTTTTAGGGCAAATATTAGCAGCAATTTCAGTTAATTTAAAAATAGATCTCTTTTGTGTGTTTGGCAATATTTGGGCAATTTGTTAATGTATTTTGTGAAAAATCAGATACCAGCCCTTTCTTTTACAGTGATAAAATTAGGCATCTATAAAGTCTAACACGGTGTCCTTGAGGGTTTCAGAGTTTTTTCATTATGGTGTCACATCAACTGAAGTTTGGAAGTGCAATTTCAATAAATAGTATATTTAAAGGGACAGCAGTTATCAAATTAAATATAGTCTCATTGTCTTCTGTTACACCTAGCAATAACTCATGCTGCTGGATCACAAATATCTGAAGATAAGGACATTTGGATGGGATGATTGATTGACTGATTGATTGACTGATTGAGTGAGTGAGTGATTTTTCATTGGTAATGTCATAAGCAGTCTTCCAGTAGTGGGACAAGGCTGCCAAAACTTAACCTACTGAAATATAATTGCCATCTGGTTGGCTGGTCTATAGTGATTTCCTTTGTAAATGTCTTCCTCTCTTCTTTCAGCTATAGAGAAAGTAAGAGGTTTTTCTACAGTGTACTGTTGTGCAACAGCTCATTCCTGGATGTGCCAGCTGCTTTTTCTCTGGTTGGAGTTATCAGTTTCCTTCAGTTATAACCTTAAAGAGAGAGACCTCAATAGCTGGCAGAGCTTCTTGTTCAATAATGTCTGTGGTTTGGATCAAATTGAATCCAGTATTTAGAAGCAAAATATTCATGCAGTTGGATACAACAGGAGCTCTTATTCCTAAACCTTGTTTGATAATATCCTCCATCTCCTAGACATTTCCGGTACCTTTTAGTTTCTCTTAAAGGAAAAGTGTGTCAGGAAGAGAATGAAACCTAAAAAGTCCCATGTTTACATATGTGATTACATCATCATTGAGTTATATCTTACTTCACGGAGTGGTAATTCATTGTTTCATGTCTGTTTCAATACTATTTTCATGTACATCTTTGGGCAAAATCCTGGTTAATAATTAAGAATATTTTCAGAGGCATAATATAGTTGTTACTTTCAAATATCACATATAGTTACTTTATGCTATCTTGATTGTGACAGATCACCTTAATCTGTCAAGGGACAGTGGTTATTGATGAAATGGGTTTGTGTTGTTTGGACTGTATTTGGGAGTATCCATATATGAAACATATGGAATGCATCTTCAGTCTTTGAATTTGACAAATACTGAACACCAAGAATTTAAAGAAGACTTAATCTTCAGTTCTGCTGAGCTTTTATGAGTAGTGTATGCATTCGGCTTTCCTGAGAAAATACAGTTGTAGTTGGAGAAATATGGGAATATATTCAAGGTGTCATCAGACAATATCTCCTGTGAAAACTGTAAGAAATTAATCTTCTTTGCAACATACAGTAAGATGGTAACTCAGCATCAAGGATGCCCTCAGGTTTAAAATAAGTTATTTCCTCAAAAGAGAAGTGTTATGAGAGAGGTTCTAATAAATATTCCCCTTATACTCACAAAGGTTGCCAGCAGTAATCCTCATAGTTGGTACAAAAATATCTGGAAAAATCCTTTGTTTTAACTGTTCCGTAGAACAAAGGCACTACGTACTTCATATATATGCAGTATTTGCACAAAACTATACGTCTAGAGAAGCAGTGTGAGATAACACTTATATCCCCCACATACCTGAAAAACAAAGAAAAAAAAAACTTTCTTCAAGTGGTAATTGGCATATTCTCTGCTTTCTCTGAATGATCTTCCTTTCAATGATGTGCCTCTATGTCATTAATAAATACTGGAAAAAATTGTTTCTCTTCATAATTGTATTTATATAGAATTTTAGTTATCAGCAGAACTCTACATCTGTGTCATAACTATTAAGATTATTTTCTGAATTCAGTAGTTTACATGCAAATTCAGTATAATTTCTGAAACGTTTTTGAATTTTCTTATGATATAGTACCTGTAAGGGATGAAATGTATTATGAAGCAGGTACAATGAAACAAATCATATGAACAGGTCTGACAGATTGAAAACTCATAGGTATCTAACGATACCAATAAAATCGTATTTATGAAACACTCAGTCAATTCCATTCCTTAGAAGCTATGAAGGCAGTAACTTGGAACACAAGCTTGGATTCTGAAGTTACTGAGAGCTCCTGGGCTGCTCATATGAACTTTAGTAGTTAGCTGCATGTGCTTTTTCTGTGATCAGATTGTAAATTTACAGGTAGGATTAAGAAAAATTTGGATGTGAGCAAGAAATAATTAATGGTCTATTCATAAAATACGTCTGCATGAAGACTATGAAGCTTTTTCAAAAAGTAAGCAGAATTCTTCCTAATAATATCCCAATAAAAGTGAATTTCTTTTCTTCCATAAATATCGAAGGTTATTTAACATGAATTAAGATATGAAATAAGACTTCTTTTTTTATACAGAAAATTTGGTAGACATGAGTAGCTCCTCACACAGTGACAAAATCTTGAGCTGAATGTTATAATTTAAGTGATTTACAAGATGTATGATGAATCTTCTTTGAGTGTGGATCAATATATCATTTAAAGCATTCTTTTAGAGCTACCAACTGGGCTCAGTGCTAGAGCCTTCTAGTCGTCAAGGTGGGGGCTTAGGCACTACTAATTAACAGGAGTAACATTATTAGTTATGAAAAACTGGAAATGCAAAAGCTTTGCACAGTTTTGACTAGAGTTTAAATATTGAATGTTTATCTGAAACAATCTATTTTGGTAATTATTTCTTGTCTCTGGAGCTCTTTCCTTGAGACTCTGTGACACCTTCAATGTGACTTTAATTTTCTGTGGAGATTTTGTCAGAACCATAGATTAAACTGGGAAAAAATATCTTTGTTTTCAAAACCTTTTAATTTACTATACCTCTCTGTATACATGACAGTAATAACTATTTCTGTTGACCATTAAAGGAAAGAAGAATTTGTTAAGGTGTCTGGCTTTTGTCATCTTCCTGACAGTATAGTTTTAATTACTTTCAGTTGTGTGACTACCCTGGAGCTGCTGAAGCTGTTAGAAGTTGCTTCCAAAGTGTCACTGAGATTTACTGAGCATATAAAGTACATTCTGGCATACAAAGTACAGCAGAAGATATAGAAAGTGTCAAGTAGAAAGTAACCTGATTATATCTGCAACAACTAAAGTAAAATGCATCAGTAATGATGTTAACATAGGGTGAAATCCAGCTGAAACAGGATTTATGGTCAATATGTTTAAACTAGGACTTGAATAGTTTTGTCTAAAATAAAAGTCCTTGCCAAGTATATCTTCAGTTCAGGATCACGTCACAAGGAATAGGTTGTGTATGTTCTGGGGAGTGGGCTGTGAGGATGGGGTGTCAGGTCTGCATGGCAGCATGGCCTGATGCAATGGTAGTCCTGTGCTGCTGGCAGGGTATAGGAGGTACTGCAGGAGAGGAACATCTCTGTCACCATTCTCTGTTCCATTTTCTATGGTACTGTTTATTTTCTAAGTTTATTCTAATTTTAAAACACTATCATCGAGGCTTTGTTTATTTTGCTTTGTCTCAGGGGAGGTGGAACCAAGGAAGGAACTGAGATATTAGAGTGTACTACTTCTATAGTGTTACTTGCAGCTATCCATCAGAAAGCTTGCAATTCTGTGGATTTAAATATTTAATGGTTACAACATCTTCGGGTGACTAAAGGAAGACTGGAAATCTGAGATGTGTTTCATTTCTCTCCTCACACTCTCTTTCTCTCTCATACACAGGAAGGTACAGACCTTCACAGTTAGTTAGTAACCTTAACAGAAATTTGCTGTGACACAAGCATAACAGCAGCTTTTGTAACTTTAACGACCACAAGAATTAGGGAACTTTCTTCCAGAAATATGTATGTATTTGTCTGTCTCTCAGAACATTTACAGTAAACCAAGCTTTTGGACATTTAAAATAAAATAGTGTTGTAAGCCTATAGCTATTAGGCATTCTTATGGAGGTCTTATAAAGGATAGTCTAGTGAATTATGTTCAGAAATGTTAGAAACTACATTTTTTAAAGGTATTAAGAGTGAATACTGCTCATTGCTTTGTTAGAGGATGGCCATTGTTACAGGAACTTAACTGGCCATCTTGCTGCAAAAGCCATCAAACATTTTGCCATAGATTTCACTGATATGATTACAGGAACTGTATGGCTTGGATTTGGGGTTAGTGAACATTATTAGTATTAGTAATCATAGTATAAATGATTGGATGAGGTAACTGCCTTGTCAACTGCTAGTGGTTAGGAGCAGAGCTGTCTTTGTGACACATTTGCAATTTGTACTTTTTTCATGTATTACTGAGTTTTGGTGTAGTCCCAGCAGCAATAGCACTCAGTATTTCAAGGGAGAGTTTTATGTAAAACTGAGGTGCGTCTTCCATTATAATGTGTATTTGCTGTGTTTTCCCCCCTTTCAGGAAGATACAGATCATAATTATTATACTTCAAGGACGTATGGCCCATATGATTCTACCAGCCGGGATCTGTGGGTCAATATAGACCAAATGGAGAAGGACAAAGTAAAGATTCATGGGATCCTCTCCAATACGCATCGGCAAGCTGCAGTAAGTTATTATACCATTTTCTTCTTTGACTAACGTGGATATTTTCATGAGTGACACACACAGTAGTATTACTAAGTATTGTGACTACTGTTCAAAAAGCTGTATCTCTGAATTTTAGTTAATCAGTGAAAGTCTTCACAGTGTTGTTATCAAGTGATTCCAAGTTGCCTTTTAGAGCCTGATATAACAGTCCCTTAGAGATGCCTTTACAGATAGAGCTAAAATTTTCCTCTCTTCATAGAGATCACAAGCTATCAAGCAGTAAACTACTTGCATTGCTGAAGTTGGAGAGAATTTTACATTGAGTTCAGTAGTAACAGAGCTGGGTTCACAGTAAAGTTGATGAAGTTTTAAATCTTCCATGGAACGTATCTGTGTTTACACTTCTATTTAACAGAATGGGTCACACTTATTTTTCCTTTTGGGACATCTAAAAAAACCTCATGAGAATGGTGTACACTAACCAAAGTGATGTGATCACAATTTTAGGTTATCAACAAATAAATATCATGGAATGTAAATAACATCATAGTTAACTTACTGTAATCATGCTGCCTGGTAAAATGGATACAAAAGATAATGGGCTTATGTGCTTAGAAGTGAAATCGAATATTTTATGATTTACTCATTGTATTCTCAGTTCTCACCTGTGGCTAGAAGGTGCATACATAAAAGAGCCAATATTAGTACAAATTAAATACAGAAAATTACAACTCAGAATTGTGGTTCATGAGGTTCTTGTTTCATCCATTCACCTAATTAGCTCCAACAAATTCCTTGGATTTTGCCTGTTTAAAACAGATTCCAGTGAACACCCGATTTAAAAATTGTACAGTCTTTAAGGATGCAGATATGTTTAATAGTTTTAAAGCTCAAAGAAAAATCAATTTTAAGTAATCTTTTCTCTTAGTTTATCTGTTTGCTCGCTGGCACAAGCCAGGTGACTGGCTCAGAGGAATGCAAGAAGCAGCAGGAAGAAATACAGTGATATTTAGCTTAGAATACAAAAAGCAGGATGAAGTGATAAATCCAGTACATGTAACTGATGAAGAGTCCAGTTTTTAAAAATATGCTCCTCATAGTCAAAAGGATAGTAAGGAGCAAGAGATAATGTAAAAGTAGAGGGCTCAGGCACTTACGTATTTTTGGGGTAGATTTAATAAAATACTGTATAAACTATTATCTTAAAATTATTTGGTTCTAATGAGGAAAAAATACCTCAGGGCACTTGAAAGTGCTAATCTCTGTTGTCTGCCTTGCCAGCTTCATGTGGGATCTCAGAGCTCGGAGTTGATAGAGAGAATGGAAATATGCAAAAAAAAAAAAAAACACCACCAAAAAACCCAACCAAACCAAAAAAACCAAAAACAAAAAACAACCACACACAAAACTCCCCAAGTAATAAATAAATTAAAAATACCTACATAAGGTAAAACATCTTTCCCTATTAAAAGTAATTCGTGAAGGTGAGACCTAAACATCAGTGAAATTCCTTTGAGAAATTTTAACCTGTATTTAATGATTAGTGAAGACAACACTCTTCTACGTCTTTGTTGTAAGCACTTTTGTTTCCAGTTGGATCCCTGAAATTATGCACCTAAAAATGTCAATTCCAAGGTGGACATTCTGCTGAAATTATTAAAGTAGAGGCAGGTTTTTTTGATCTCAATGTGGGATCAGTGTAGAGGACCATTCAGCATGGCAGATGGGACCTTGGCACCATAAGGGCTTCAGCTGTTTCTTCCCGAAACAGATGGTTAAGACCTTTGTTCTGAACGTCAGGTGCCCTCTCTGCCTTTCTGCCAACTCTAACAGAGAAGGCTGCAGTCCCAGTTTAGCACACTGGTATCTATTTCTTCCTACTTACCCAAATGCCTTGGACTGTGAACTTGAGTGGCTGCAGCCAAGTCTATATACATTTTTAAAGACCTGTTTTTCAGAGGTTTGTTCTCCGTCACTCCTGAAGGATGAAAAAGTACCAGCGAGTCATCCTGTAAGGTTTTATATTTCATTTATACATCTCTACTTGATTTCTTGCATGTGCCTGAGCAAGTGACACCCCTATGTACTACACAGTGAAGTTCTTTAACAGAGAGATGTGCTCTCTATGACTGTGCAACTGTAGAGTCATATATTCTGAGATGATCATACATAATTGAGCAGCAGTCTCTTCCACAGAGATAAACTTTGTCATTACTCTTTTTAAAAGGCCATTTTTCACATCTCTCTGTGACTCAGTGATTTACATGCTGATAATTTCTAAACATTAATCTCCAATTTGACAGTAGAACCAGGAGTTAAATTATTGGATGCTAGGTATCAATCAATTCATTTAACAATGTTGGGGATTCTTTGAATGGTAAACATTTTGCATTTAATTTGTGTGTTTTCCTTCATTTTGAAATATATCATCCTAAGATTTTCCCCAAACTGTCAGTTGGTTTTGCTTCTACAGGAAAAGTAATAAAGAGAAGGTCCATAAGGTGGTTTGACTGTATAAACAGCATAGAAGTTGGTTGCAGAAAGTAAGACACATATATTAATGGAACAATTAAAATGTCAAACACTACAGCATTTATATTACTAGTAGTAAGGGTTGTCTTTTAACATATGGGCACCATCTTCTTAACCATATAGTAAATTTTTAGGTGTCACTTGAATTATTCAGTGTGTTTAGATTAGATGTCTAGTAGTTGATTACTCACTGAACTAGATACCTCATACTTGGGAACTCAGTTTCCTTTTCTGTCAGTCCATTCTATCATTTATGTGGAGAGAAAACATTTTTATTTCAGCAGGTTGAAAATTCTGGTATCTTTTTTGGAAAAAAATGTATGCTTTCTAGCAGCAAAAGTAAAAAACCACTTTTAGTGAGTATTGAAATATTGTGCTTTAAAATATTCCTTAAACCATGTTGGTTCCTTATTACAGTAATATGCTAAACAACTGTCTACATTAAACATTTTTACATTGCGTCAGTTTAAGGCATCCTTTTTTGTTTTAAATCAGTGGGAGACCTGTATCTGGCTGGAGTGGGCATAGGAGCAAGGTTTTATTACAGACATCTTTATACTAATGTTTATATTATAGCAATTTAGAAGACTCTTAAGAGGGCACATTTGAAGAGTTTTCATTTGAAGCACTTTAATGGTTACTGTGAATTCAGAAGGTTAATAGGTAAAGTGAAGGATAACATATAAAGGAAAGAGAGAAGATTTGTTAGTTTTAACAGAGTTTTTGAAAAGTATGTTTGGTAGATCAAGGACAATTTAAATGGAGTGCATACATAGACATGGCATACACTTCAGCAGTGAAAACTTTAGGACATGGTAAAAAACATTTTGTTTAAGTTAATTCATGAGCTGTCTTTTGCATATGTCATTTTGATTAGAAATGTTCAGTTGTACATCCATATTTATGTATATACAGAAAAGGTCATTAGAACCTACTCACTCCAATTAACACAATGCAAATGGATTTTGCATTTTAATTAAAAACAAACAAAAAATGTGCTAATAAATCCTGTCTAAATTCTGTCGTCCACTTAAGTGGAAAGTAAATCTAATTTAAAGTTACTGTAAATCTTCAGCTGCTAATTTCATGCTAAATAATTCTTTAAACATTTCTGGTGGATGTAAGCATAATTCTTCCTGAGAGAAGAAGTACTCAGATAAAATCTGAGCATAATAAACCCAGGACAGAAATAATAGCAGGGAAAATAAAGACAAAAAGTGATTTTCTTTTTCCTCTTTTTTAAAATGTATGGGCTGCTCCACTTTCTTAAGTGGAGACATGAAAGATTAGAATTGAGGGACAGTCACCAACAACACATCTTCACACTAATTTTTACTATAGTAACTCCTCCTAAATAACAAATAATGGACTTCCTGCCCATTTCCTATCGGGGATTTGGACCACTATGGAAGTAATGTGTTTATCATGGGATATTACATTTAAACTGTGGAAAGACCTTACTGGGATTTCAGCACTCCTTTCTGCCATGACTACTATATTCAGAATTTCGCCAGATAGCACATGAAGTGATAACTGTGGATGGCCACAATAATTAACGAGCTTTGGGAAAGTAGTGGAATAGATGGAGAAGGAGAAAGCCATAGGCAGAGAGGAAAAATGAGGTTGCATTTGAACAGTGCTTTATGGTGAGCTTAGTTTAGAGGAGTCTGTTCCCCAGATTACAATTCTCTGCTATGAATTCAGCTGATAAAGAGTAGTCACCTGCAGGCTGATGGGAAATATTTTTATATTTTTATTTTTTATTTTGCAGGAAGTACCTTAAGTAGAGTTTGTTGCTGCTTCTGTTGAATATTTCTTTAAACATCATTTCATCTCCTAGTTGACAGTATAGAGAAGTGTGAGAACTGGTGTCATATGGGTTTGATGGAGGAATTGCTTTCCAGTGGCCAGCCTTCATTAGATAAACACCCAAGTAGCAGCAGGATGTCAGGGAAGCACTTGAATCTGAAGGCACATGTGACAGAGGAGCAAAGGCTCAGCAGCCAAAGTAGCAGACATCCTGTAAAATGTAGGTATTGCTAAGGCTTTTGGTATTGATGGCTCCTCTTAAGAAAGAAGTAAAGGCAACTTTTTTTAAAGGAAAAAGTCTACAAATCTTTATTAATTTTATCCTTATGAGTGAGTTACAGTGGCTGTTCGTGTAATTTATTTTCTGAAGTCTTTAGTTATGAAAATCGACTGCTTTCTAGTGTCTAAGTGCTACACAGAATTGTTTCCAGTTAGCTATCAGCAGTTCCAAATTAAGAATAGCACGGGTCCAGTGAAAAATAAAAAGCAATTAAATAGATATTTGAAGTGGAGGACTGTTCGTCTTGTTTTCTCTTACCTTTCTGCTCAATATTGATTTTGTTTTCTGATGTTGTTCCTTTCAGAGAGTGAATCTGTCCTTTGATTTTCCATTTTATGGTCATTTTCTACGTGAAATTACTGTGGCAACTGGGGGTAAGTGGCTTTCTAACCATTTACTTTGAGTAATATGAGAAGAGTTTCTTGCAGCTGTTTAAAATACTGTGTTTTTCCCTGTATATATCAAGAGATAAACTGCAGCTTTTATTTAGGAAATTTTCCTGTCCACAAAAAGAAAGTCACAAAATATCAATATGATGAAAAACCTCCAGCTGTTCAAGTTGAACTGTTATAAACCCGTCTCATTGTAAGACTTGATAGCATTAATCTTTTTCTATTTAGATATTTCCCCAGAAATCTTGTATGTGTGTGTAACAGTTGTCCTTGTGGATATAGTGCTGGAGCCAAAAGAGGGAGGCAGGCTTAGGGTTTGCCTGCATGAGGGCAGAGGATTTATTGTCCAAAGATAAGAAGTGCTGCTAGAAGCACACAATTTGTCACCTGTAAGGCAGGCTCTTTTCAGTGCATTGTCTTAGCATGGTAGGGCATCTGAAAATGTACCACAGTGTTCCTCTTCTTCTGTGGGTAAGAATGGAGGTATGGCACAACTCGAGCTCCTGGTCTTGTGGCTCTGGCACCACTGCTGTGGCTTGTGGTTAGGGTTCTCCCTCCCACTGCTGCTGGCTGCTACTTGCACTAATCTCCTGCATTAGGAAGTCACTGACACCTTCTGCTCCCCTCCCTCTTCACCTCCTTGAAAGACAAAGATGAGACCAAAGGATAGCGAGATGATAGGAAAGACAACAAATGAGAAACAAAAGGAGTAATGGTGAAAAAAATGAAAACAGGGAGGTGAAAGACAATATCACAGAATGTGCACCCACAGCATCCTCTGGTCCTTGAACGGGTCCAGCAAGGTCCTGGACTGGCTGGTGTTGCTCTGCCTAAAGGTGTGACAGGACAAGCAGACAGAAATAGGAGCCACCATCACGAGGAAGAATCTTGGAGCAATCTTAGCCTGCCCCTGGTCAAGACTTCTCATGCTATGGGTTACCAGCTGGCCAAGATCAGGGGATATTCATGTCCCACTGGAGTCCTAAATGCAAAGGTTATGACTGAAAGATTAAGAAAGAATTGCAGCCCACATCTCAAGAAGAGTAGGAACTGGAGCAGAGGTTGCTGTCATGTTCCCCATCAGGACTTACATTTTGCTACCAAAGCAAAAGAATACTAGAGATGGACAGAGGTGAATAAAGGCTGATATTAAATGGTTGATTTACAATAGAATGATAAAAAAGGATGCAGAATTATGAGATAACTTCAGTATCAGGGTTTTCTTTTTTGATCAGCAATGATATTTTGATGCTGATTTGGATCAGAAGAGCCATGAAACACTGATTTTGAGACTTGCCTGATTTCCATTCTGCTTTGCTTTTAGTTTCGTTTTGGTGCCTGATCATCAGCACCTGGTTCTGTATTCTGCATTAGCGGAGCTGCATTTTGGTAGGGTGCCAAAATCAAGCACATAATCTGTGTACTCTGAAAGAATGGGGTGGGATGGATCCTGCACAGCTAAAACAGTGGCAGTGTTCATTCTCTACATGTCCCCTTATTCATAGTGCTGTACTAGGTTTCTTTAAAACTTCACACTTCCACGTTCACTAATATGTTGCTGTCAACAGTTTCCCCATCTGACCAAAAAACACTCGGGAGCAAAGTTAAGCTCCTAAGGAGGGAAACATTGTTTCTGTCAGTTCAGGGTATTTGGGGAATTTAAGTGAGTTTGGGTCTTGTTTTCTTTTTTTTAAAAAACACCTAAGCATATAGGAATAGCTGCATCTCTGCAGCACTCCTTTCTCTTGCTATTAATGGAACACTGGAGGATAATTCTGTTTTTATTTTGTTCCACTTGTACTAAGTAAAATAATATTGCTGTTAATAGATACATGGATAATTGTCAAGCTAAATATGGCCTTAAAATCAATCCTTTTAATATACACTACTGCCATTAGCATAGACATACTTCTGTCTTTCATTGACACTACCATGCTTTTCAACCTCAAAATTAAGCATGAAAAAACAAGATCTAGTCAGTAATATCTTTAAAAATATTATCTTTATAAAGCCCAGTAACTATAAATCATCCTGTCAGTCCAGTACAGGATGCAATCTTTTCTACAAGACTCCTAAACTCACTTAGTGGAAAAAGGAAAGGTTTATTTCTGTACTAACTCTCTGATAAGTGGGTTTTTTTGTCTATATTTGCAAATTTTGTTGCTAGGCTAAGCACCACACTTTACCAGCAGTGACTTGTGATAAAAAAGGGTAAATGCAGTTTTCATGTGCTTTGTATATTGTATGGTCTACTATTTCTTGGCAACCAGGATTTTACGATGGCATTCCTATTATTAGAGACCTGGAACACCTCCAGAGGTTATTCTGACATCAAAAGAACGACAGAGTTAATGTCTACAGGATTCCCACATGACAGATGTCTACTTCCTGAAGAGCAGGATGTGATTCATTATGCTAATGAAAACACTAGAAACTGTTTTTACATCTAAATCATAAATTAAATAGCCTTACTAAAAGGAAAGTTGAGGACAATGGCACATTAAATCCCTGTCACAATAAAAAGGTCTACTGCAATAGTGTCTGCCATTCTTCATGGAGGGTACATTGTGACATAGTAGGGGTCTCCAGTTACTTAAGATGATCTTGAAATTGCTGGTGTAAATGTTAACTTTTTTTTTTTCTCCCCAGCTAATACTAATTTCCTCTTCTGAATGGTTTTGATGAGCTGACTGTGTTTAAGAAAAGGAAGAACGGGGAGTGAAAATAATTACTTTAAGGGCTTTATTCACTGTTGTCCTTAGATTGTATTTGGAAAGGAGACTTAATTCATAACTAGGACGTAAGTTCTTATAGTATAATTAACATAGTTAGTAGTAGGTTCTTTGTTATATGGACATCTATCTGGCCACGTTCCTAAAGAGAACTCTCAAATCTTTAATAATTGTAGACACGAAAAAGCTGAGTTCTGTTTTCTGTGAAGCTTTGTGAAGTTTGTACTCTACAGGCCACCAGCGTGGTTCATTTTGTAATAAACCACTCAGAGATAGTGAGTTATGTAGTGCATGCCAGGGAGCGGAGTATATGAAGTTTGCTTGTTGCCAGTCACTAATACCCCTCACAGCACTCAGTGGCTGTGGAGCTGGGAAAACCCTCTCCATGCTACATCTTTCCAAGCAGTATCATAACACTTCTCAAAAGAGTCCTTGAAGCTCTGTGACCCTACATCCTACTCATCATGCAGCAAAGCTTCTTCCCTGGTTGTATTAATTTTCCATACACATGGTAGTAATTCCCACTTGTTTCTCTGTACCTTTTTTTGGTTTGTTTTGTTTATGAATCTCTGTTTTCTAGTGCGGTTTTGTATCAGATATTGTAAATTATTTAGGATTTTCTTTCTTTCTTTTATGGCACCTCTCGTTGACATTACATTTCTCTCTGGTATTGCTATGCCTGTAGCAGCGTTACAGTGAAGGGTGGTAAATAACCTAAATTGTTATGACTTTTCATTAAACCTTTTGTTTCCTGCCTTGGATTGTTGTGTTTTAACCCCAGCCGGCAGCTAAACTCCACACAGCAGCTCGCTCACTCCCCCTACAGTGGAATAAGGGAGAATTGGAAGAGCAACAGTGAGAAAACTCGTGTGTTGAGGTAAAGCCAGTTTAGTAGGTAGAGCAAAAGGCTACATGCAGAAGCAAAGGAAACAGAGGAATTCACTTACCACTCCCCATGGCCAGGCAGGTGTCCAGCCATCCCTAGGAAATCAGGGCTCCATCAGGTGCAATGGTGACTCAGTAAGACAAACACCATCATTCCTGACATTGCCTCTTCCTTCTACTTCCCCCAATTTTATATGTAAAGTATGACACCACATGGTATGGAACACCCCTTTGGGCAGCTGGGATCAGTTGTCCAAGGTGTGTCTGTCACCTCCCAGCTTCCTGTGCTCCCACAGTCCACTCGCTGGTTGGGAGCAGGACAGGCCTTGACGCTGTATAAGAATTCAGCGATAATGAAACAAAGCAATAACATACTGGAAATGCAGTGAATACATAGAAAAGGTGTTTGAAATATGACCAAAGGATCTCCACAGGTGAAAATAAAACAAAGGTCTTCCTCAACTAGTTGTGTAAAACTTGGGGTTAATTTGGGTCTAATTCTTACTTAGAGCGACCTTTAAGTATATGGTGGCAGTAACTTCCCTTGTTTGACAGATTATTTAGTTCACTTTAGCTTTCTCTCCCTTTTTTTTTTTCCCCTAGCACAGCAACATCAGAAGCTCCAAAACAGATTAGACAATCTTGCAAGTCAATGTGACCTTTGATTCAGCCAATTATTGAGGAATTGTCATTAAAAGAAAACCATGTGTGCATCACCTAAAAGTGTCCTAGTTTAGTGATAAGTGATGATCAGATTGGGCTCTGTTTTATTTTTGGTACAGGTTTTTCAAAGCCCGTTTCTGTTAAATTTTCTTTTCATCTAGTGAGTGTTTCTAGACCAATTCAGAATATTCTGTCATGACTGGAATTTTCTGGCATTGAGGTTGTTTGCTTTGACCCATCCATCATATTTTATTCTCAAAACCAGTAACTGCTTTGCAAAACAGAAGTCAGTGCAAGTATTAACATGTTTATCGTGACTTGACTCTTGAATCTCTCACTAGGAAATTCATTACAATCAATTATGGTATCAGTAATGAAACAAAATGTTCAGAATTGAAAAAACCTGTTTCTCCTTGAACATAACTCTCAAAAATGTAGGATTAATTAATTTCTGTAAACTAAAAATGGAAATTTGGTCTGTGAGCTAAATCATGAAGTCTGGTTAATTTTTCACTCAGTCTTAACTCAGGCAACTAACTGCTGACTTCAAGGTTGAAAAGGAGAAGGAATGAAGGGCAGTGGAAGGTTGAAGCTTAGGTTGCTCTGGGACAGGAACAGGTAGACCTCAGCTAGATGGACTGTACCAGGACAAGAGGATGCTGACAAGTTAGGGACAGGATAAGTGAGAGGAAGGGGTTGACATTTGGGGTTGGACTGGTGTATTAAGGAGCCAAGGAACCCCAGGAGGTAAATAAGCTGAAAGAAGTGTATACACTGAAAAGGCAGAGTATCAATGCATGTGGTTTCAATTCACAGGGAGCACTGGATTGTAGCAAGGGGATGGTATTATCCTGGAAAAGCGAAGGGAAGAAAAACTGCAGGACAAACATATGGAAGGAGAAATCAAGCTGAAGGTCACTACTATTAGGATAAGTAATGGCCATTTAATAGATTGACAGTTTCAGCAGTAGCTCCCAGTGGGGATGCCGTTGTACTGGTGTTGAGGAACACAGATGACTGGAAGAAGAAAGAAAACCAGGTGTGAATAAAAAGATGAAGTTTCAATGTTACACTTCTTTGGTGCTCTCTGTACTCAGTCATGCAGGTAATTATGTAGGAAATGGATGCATTTCTGCAGGTGTGTAAAATTGGAAACACAAATACTGTAGAAATTACAGAAGAATACAAAGCAAATAATTGTGTCAGACTGCCATGTGGAAAAATATAAAAACCAACATGCTTAATTATAGCCACAGAATTGTTCTAAAACCCACAGAATTGTAGGGGTTTAGATAATAAATTGAATAAGGTAAGAGCAACCACCCAGTGATCTTTAATAGGTAAGGATTGCTATCTACTCTAGCAACCTCTGAACATGTCAGTAAATGCCTGGATATTCCATGAAAAATTCAGTTTGAAAGACACATCTTTATAAGCATACCATATAAATGCTATAAAGAAGTAAAAAGTAAAAGAGAAACAGGAGTTCATTATTTGTCAGCCTAAACTCATACACAGTCAGTAGAGATGCAATCAATATAGTCAGCAGAGTCTATGAACACTCAAAGGAGACATTTAAAGTAAATTGGGCAAATTGCATCGTATGTCCAATTCCCTTTATATGTCAGTGTGTATAAATATAGCTACAAAGACAGTCTCATGTGATCAGCTCATATATATGTGTTTATATTTTTAAATTAATAAAGCTAAGTTGACTATTGAGACATTTTGCCAGCTAGCATCAAGAAGGCTTTGAATTTGTAAGCAAGCAATTGAATTTGTAAGTACTGTATTAAATTCTGGTGAGATATTTGGTAAACCATCTTTCATTAGTGGAGATGCTGTCTGAGCATTTCTACTACTGGCAATAATGGAAGGAGTATCAAACGAAGAAATAAAAAGGCATACCAATAATAAATGCTGCAGTAATTGAATTAGAGTTGTTAATTTTCTAAAATTGAGATCAAAAATTCTTTGTATGATTTTTACTTCCACAGGACACATCATACACTTAAAAATATCTGTACTTATGAAAGAGAGAGGTCTTTTTGCATCCAAGATACACACAACTTTTCAGCAAAACTGCAGATGTCTTACCCTCTATTGACGCAAGATAAAACCACAAGCATTAAAGGTGTTGAAATAATTTTTTTTGCTGAAACCCGATGTTACTGGAACCTGTGCTGATGGGCAGCTGTGAGGTTCCCGAGCATGGTTTCCAAATTCTGACTAGTCAGGAAAACAGATTCAAAGTAATCTTTTATTCTCACAAAAACAAAACATGCTTATTTCAGTATCAAACTGTAAGTGTGCATATGGCTTGTGGGAAAGTAGCAGAGTCAAATTATCTTGGGTTGCAAGGTAACTGGTTAGCTGCTTAAACACTGCAGTTCTATGCAGAGATAATGCACTTTGAATTTCCTTTTGGACGTTAAATGTGTATATAGGATTATGGAATTCATATTTAATTGTATGGTTTTTAATATAGCAGAAACACAAGTACCAAAGTGCAGAGAATTCTAATATAATTTCCATCACATTTTGCAGTAATTTGAATGAAAGAGGATCGATGAAAGAGGAGAGAGCATGCTGTGGGGAAGGAATAAAGCCTGTTGTTGCACTCTCTGAGCTGGGTATTTCTCTATTGGCACAAACAGCAATACCTCTGAGCAGCAAGGAAATTTGTCCACTTATCTGGTGGTGCTGTGGAAAGAGAAGGATCCACAGTGTTAGGATCTGAGCTTGTTGATGGTGAGGATGGTGGTTCGTTTGCAGCCTGCAGTAAGTCTAGGCTGCTGACATATTAACAGGGAATGATTATGCTTAGAGGCATTTTCCCTGAATCTCATAAATTTATTTTCTTAGATTTTCAAAACCAGTGGATAGGTAGAGTGAAGTTTGCCTGGCTCTTTGAGGTATCAGCGTACTGAGCGGAGCATCTTGTTGGAGCCTGCTGTAAATCTCAGTGAAGCTTTTCTGGTTGTTCCTGCTATTCTAAATGCTTCAGCCCGAGAGTTCATCACTTAAAGAGCTTTTTGATAACAAAAATTACCCTATGAGGAACATTTGTTAATGGCAAAGGTGATACAAAGCAGAGTGAAATACAGTGTTTTTAGCCAAAATCAGTGGCTCAGACTACTCTGTGTCTGTTACACTTGTCATCACCAGTGGGCAGCTCACTTTGAAGGGACCGTAGAGGTCTGGTTGTTGACTAGTGCACAGAATTACCTTCATTTACTTCCTCTCCTTCTGATGTCTTACATACAGCTGTTAAAAAAATTTCTCCCTGTAAAACTTCCTTTGTCTGTCATTTCTATGTCAAGTGTCTCTGGAACTGCCTCTCCTATCTACCTTCTATCCACCTTCCTCTGAAACTCTGCTTTGTCTAGCTTCCCTCAATGAACTCTTACAACTCCTTCTGTTCACACCTCCACTATGCTTTATCTTTACAAATTGGATCAGAAACACTTACAGCAAAGATAATAATAAGCTTTAGGAAAAAAAAAAAGTATTCAGTATGCCTTGACATTACTCTGACCTTCACATAAGAAAGCATTTGCCAACTTTAGCTGTGGGGATTATGGGCAGTAGTTGCACTGAAGTGAAGAAGGACTTAAAATGACTACATTTGTGTTTCTGTAAAATTCTGTTTGATAGAATAACAGATAACTAGCCAAAGCATTTGCCTACCTGTAATGTCAAATAAGAATTAAACAAAATTAAATAATTTTGCACATAAGAATCTTAGTAATAAATTAAATGGCTAAATGCTGACGCAAATAGCCTTAGGAATAGGCAGAAACTGCTTCACTGAACTCTAGGAAGTTGTTAGGTATAGGCTATGTCTGAAATGGATCCATCACTTTTTAGAGTAGAATGTTATAGTAGGTTTGTATCTCAAGTTTTTCTTTTATAGTAGCATCACAGTTTCAGTAATATTGTGCTATTACATCATACTAAAGATTTTTAATGCATGACAAGTGTTTATTTTCTCCACCCCTACAAAATATAATGCTTATTTGGTTTGCTGCATGCTTATAAGTTAAAAAAATAAATGTAAATCCATTTTTGCCCATAGTTTCTAATTAAAAGAGAAAGTTCCTGATAAAGAGTGGGAAATATGCCTCTGATGCTGCAAGACAGTACTTCATAAGAAGTATGTATTAATGGGAAGTCCTGGAACTAATGAAATGTATTCAGTTCATAAAGCTTCTAAGATTTGTAAAATAGTACTCGTATATATCTGTTTCATAAAGTCAAAATAAATACCATAACGACAGTTGGTTATAAACTTTCCAAACTTTTTCTAAACATGAAGTCTTTCCAAGCATACAATATTTAGAGACCAATCAGGCTAGGAATAGCGTTAAGAACTCTGCTGAGAGTCAATATTTATTATTAAACATGAGGACTGCTATAATTTACATTATTTCTAATAAGAGGTGGTCTTAGTTTGAATTCTGTCCAAATATTGTTAAGAGTTGTCCTTTTAGAAAAAGTTAATTTTTAACTTTGGCAAAAGTTCTGTGTCCTGATTTTGGTTTTTTAGTGTTTGGGTGTTGGGGGATTTTTTGTTTGTTTGTTGTTTGTTTGTTATTTGTTTTGTTGTTGTTGTGTTTTAATATGTTGAATTCCTAATAATAGTGATGTTAAAGTAAAAGGGTATTAAAAGCTTTTCAATCAGGTGGTTCCATATGCACCCTAGTGAAAGTTCTTTCCCTTCAGCTTTTAAGGGAACTCGTTTAACATCTCAAATCAAGTAGCTGTAAATGCAATTTTAAAATTCTTGATGTGAAATCCTGTATATTATGTGATGGCTTTTTGTCTGGTGTCATAGCACCAGATACCATTGTTGATTGCTTGTAACAGCCAGAGAAACAGAGGCCTTCATCTCCTTTACGTGTCCTCATCCATTATAACCAGATCCTATTCCTGTCAAAGTGAGCTGTAAAGCTCCTTGTGATGCCACAGGATGCTCTCCTAATTTCCTCTATATTTCATACCTGGGCAATACTGAGATACAAGGTAGCTACTTTGTTAAAACTGTGCTCTACAATGGCAGGCAGCACTGACCCTCACTGCAGCTCCTCTCTGAAACAGCAGTGTATTTGCAAAGTGTAGCCAAGTAGCAAGGGGTAAAGTGTCAAAGTGAGTGTCAGTGGGTTTTTTCCACTTAAGTGGGTAGACTTAGGTGAAAGAAGAGAGTAATATGGGCAAAGTTTTTGCATGTGTATAGATAATGTACCTTTAATTGTGTCAGGAAAAGGTACTAAAAATATTATATTTGGAAGTACTCATCAACTTCTATCTCAGTTCAACTAAATTGTGTTTTTAAACCTATGGTTAGGTAAGAGTCCTATGCAGTGAAAAATTTTTTGTTATATCAATGAAGAGGTCTTTCTCCACTTTTATTCTGTGTATTTTATTACCTTAACAGTATTCCAAAAGCTCACAATGATGTATATCAAGGTGTTTAAGCTAGTGCAATGTTAGTCCAGCAGTTAAGCATTTATGCTATACTACATTTAGAATTTAACCTGCATTACATTTACTTTAGTATTTTTAACATGATGCATGGCTCTGTACCTGGTATAGAACCATCATCCAAAGAATCAAAAACAAATTGTAAGAAAATTAGAAATGCAAAGTCTTGAAACAATGTCTTAGTTTGCAACTTGTAATATTTTGGAAAGAAGAATATTTCTTACCTCTTTATTTTGCTTCAAGCTTACCAATTTGTTGGGCCACTATCACTATGCCCAAAGCAATTTTAGCAAGTGACAGTACACTTGATTTCCAGCTGAATTAGTAAGTGTGAAATTTCTTGTTGTTGTGCTGTAAGCAGCTTGTTATTATCAAAAAGAAAAGTTTGGAAGCTTACACAGGATTAATTAAAGTCAATGAAGGATTTAAAAGTGAACACTGGAATTATTGCTGAAGAAATATAATTAACAAAGTAAATTGCTTCTTAAAATGGCTCCAGATCAGTCTGCAGAGACTCAATGCCAGTCCTCACTAATGAGGAAGCACGAAATATTTTGTGGGAGCTAAAAGAAGGCAGCAACAAAAAACTATCCTGCTGGAACCATCCTACTGATGGACCAGGCTCAGGTTAAGAAGAGGCTATTAGGTTGCTTAGTTTTACATGTTACCAGCAACATTATTAAAAAGTTAAATATGATTTATTTTTCTTATTGCTGTTAAGAATATTTGCTTTGTTGCATACAAAGACACTAATCACCCATAATTTCCAATTCCTATCTGTATGTCTGAAGAAAGAATGCTAGATAGTATGAAAAGCACATGAATCAAGATATGTAAGACTTTTGATGTTTATTACTTCTGATGAAGTATTCTAATTTTCCTACTTAGGATCTGTCACTGTCAGAGGAAATGTCAGCAGATGGAATTTTTTTAACATCTCTAACAGACAGTACAGGGAGTACAGAATTTCTTAATATCTTGACTGTGCTGCAATATGCATATGATGACTATCCATGTCCATCCATCCCCGACTCCTGGAGAGTCTTAAGAAAAGTGAATGCTGCTACGTGTTTTGAATAATCAACAGCTGGAAAACAGAATGCATGCAATTGTTGTCTGAGTCACATTATGAAAAATCAGTTGCCCGTTGCCAGCTTCTTCATTATAACATCATTCCTTCCTTGGCAACCACCCTGTCTCAAGCCAGTCCTTGCTAAATTCATTATCCTTGCAAATTGTTCAGATTGCTATCAGTCTGTTTTCTGAAACCAAAGCCATTGAAATAAACAGATTCCCATGGATCTTTGTCAGTTTTGAATTGGTACTTAAAATTTCTTCACTTGCTTCCCTCTCCTCTTTACAATCTTGGCCTTGGCTCCATTCATGTCCTTTCTTCTTCCTTCTGTCTGTGTTGTCATTTGGCTGTGACAGCCCCAGTCTTCAATCTTTTTCATGCACATGCTTGATCCTGAGGAGATGATTCCAGGTATGAGTAGTGGAAAGAACCGTTTAGGACTAAATTTCTTCTAAAGCCTTAGGAAATAGTTCACCAGAGGTTTGAGGAGTTGTTTTCCTTCCCATGTCTTGAACTGATAATTTTGTCACAAAGCATTATTTAATGGTCATGGAAAATTGATCAAATGAAAAGTAGTTTTCGTAGTTTACATGGGAAGCTTACCTCAAAACTACGTTTGTTTTCATGTGTTTTAGTTCCATTTACTTTTCCTTCATGTTCCAACCCTTTGCAGTGACTATTCTAGACAGGACTTTTATTTTAGACCTACTACCAATAGCCCATAATAATTATCCCATAATAAGTAATACTTTCGTATATTGTGTGTGCCATTGCATTAGTGCTGTTCAAATAGGCTGCTACATCAGCCTGGAGAAGAAGCTTGTTGATGTGTCTCTCTAGTGTCTTTCCAGGAAATGACAAGGTAACCAGAATCACTAGTATGGGGTTCTTAATCTGCCCCACTCACCAGTCCTGTATTGACTCTTAGGAGGCAGGGGAGGAACAGCCAAAGGGTTAGGGCCATTGGTGCAAATGCTGCTTCTTCTTTGTTAGTGGGTTCAAAGCTGCCTTGTATTGCCAGAGACAACATTAGTATAACTCACTGGTCAGGGGCTGCCCTACAATTCATGTTAGAAGTGTTTTAACTTCAGCCATTACTGTACTGCAAAATCTGTTCAGGCTGAAGTGTAGCCTATAACTCTGCTTTTAACCAACCTGAAAAAACAGAAAACCAGACCCTGTAACCTGCATCATGACCCATGATGCCTGGGGCTGATTACCCTGAAAAATCCTTTTGTGGCTATTTGCTCAAGTAAAAATGGTGACTTCTTGATTTCAAGCTGCTGCACATGGCAGTCTGGTACATGCCTGCACATTTGAGAGCAGAGAGAGGATCAAGTCTGTTGCTGAGAACTTGAATGGTGGCTGGTTTTAAGAATTAAAGGGTTTAACTGACTTGCTAAAAATGACTGTGATATTATCCTATTGTTTTGTCAAAGAAATAAATCCTTGGTAATTTAAGAATTTATTAATTGAAGTGAGCTAGCTGCATTATTGTTATATTCTGAGCTGAATGTCAGGAGGTGTGTGATTTCATATACCACACTAGGTAGATGTAGGTAGAGCCAAATAAAACAAGGTGTTATTTGACAATGACTTTATAATGCAATAAAAGTCACCAGCCCATTCTTTTTTACTGCAGTTTATGTTCTACTTTGATTTCTTGCCCTATGTGGAGGAGACATGAAATATAAAGGAATAAAAATATCTGTGAAACATTGACTAAGAGTCTTAAAATCCATCTCTCTCAATCCTATACACTCAAATATTTTCCTTCTTTCAAGTAGATTTCTATCTACATGAGAGAATCACATTTAAGAGTGATCGGAAGGCATTATACATATGAATGCATTTTACTTTCTAATCCCTATCCCGTGATTTCTACCTCTATAACAAATTCATCAGAATAAATACTTTAAGGGGAAAATTCTGTTTCTTAATTGATTGCCTACATTTATTCTCTAAGAGGTTCATTGCAAGCCTTTAGACCTAGAGTCTTTAGGACTCCCTAATGATCAGAGCAATTATTATGTGAATTTTATACTGCTTTTCTGTCTGAATAATACACTCCTACCTGTACCTCTGCCTTAACAGCTATGAGCTGTACCTGTTTCCAAGTGTCAGAGCAGGGCTAGGGCAGTGATGTCATTGCTTACCTCAATTATAAAAACTGATGTCCACATTTTCAGGAAAAAAAGAAAATCTTCAGGCCTGTTTTGAAACAAGTTTTGTTATTAGTCATCCTACTAAATTATTGGCTTCTTTTAAATAGTGATGTAAAAGACAAACCATTTTTTCACTTTGGAGGACACATGCTTGCACTGCCTATAAACAGCCAGCCAGCAGATTGATTGAACATTTCTCTTTAAGGAGAGTTTCTGAGTTTTTACATGAGTTTCTGAGTTTTTTTCATGCTTCTTTAGCTGTAGCTTTTATGATTATTTTATTCATTAATTCCAACTTCTAGTATGAACATTGACTTCTGGTACCACAGAGATGAGAAAGTTGTGCATTCAGCTATGAAAATGTCCAAGGAATAACATTTGATATTACTTCATATCTATTCACTCAACAAATGGTGAAAAAAATTGGTAGAGCAGCTTGCATCCTTTGGTATTTCTCAGAACTCAGAGCACTTTAAAATCTAGCCCTAGATCTCCAGTTGCAAAATGCACTTACTCCGATTTTGATAAGTACATTTTTCATTTATTTCAATTGTGGGGTAGGAAATGGAACAGATGTTTATGAAGCATTCACCTGGTTTTACCCTACATGGAGAGTAACTCAAGTGATTCTTATCAGGTACTTTGGGAATTTGGAAGGTGTAGTTTGGGGCATTTAATTGCTTGAGGCATTCTGTTTTCCCTGCTAGTGGTGCGGTTTATTCTATTATTGCTGGCATTTATTGAGAAAATGCAATTTTGCTAGAAACATAAATGGAACACAAATAATATCTATCCATGAATGTACATCTTTAAAGAGTGACAATGACAGTACAATTATCAGTTGTTTCACTAGCTCTATTTACAGTTTATGCAGGCCAGAAAAGAATGGCAAAATGTGGATTTTCTGTGGTAAATGATATATTTGGTTTACTGCGAAATGATAAGAAAAAGTACAAAACTAACTGTGTAGTGTCCTTTTTCTATAAAAAATATTATTTTTGTATTCATAAAGTTCCAGTTCGGAGACAAAATTTCATGTGTATGCTCAGAAACTTAACCTATTTCTATTGAATATTCTTGTTAAGACTAGGAACAGGCGAAGAATCTGATTTATCAAGAATCCCATATATGTTTTCTTTTAATAGGTGTTGAAATTACTTCCAGCAAAAATACAGTACTGGCTAGGCAGTCAAGGAGATTGTTAAATATTTCTGAGATTGAGATATAATTGTTTTCAAGTATAGCACTGTTGGCATTTTGTTTTCTTTTAAATGTAGTCATTTTGGCAGTCAATATTACAGATATTAAAGGTCAACTCCGCTCACAAAAGCACTTTAAACTTATCAAATATTTGAAAACTAATCAAGGCATGTTTTTTATTCAGTGGTTCCCATTTAGGTGTCTGGGTTTTGGATTTTTACCTTGTAGTCATCTTATCAGAATGCTACAGTCAGGTAGGTTTTTCCTGGTTTTGTTTCTGAATGTTTTCTTGTGAAATGAAAATGAAGCACCATTATCAACTTGCAGCTCCTCTTGAGTCATTCAGATTCTGCTGTTTGCATAGTATAGAAAACAGTTCCCTGAGAAAGGCTTTTTCAGCCTTTCTGAGGGATTACTGAAAATGAGAACACATGATAGCTTTTGTCCCTTCTATGTGGCTTGGGGTATTGGCCTTGTTGGTGTGGTCACATGAAGTTTGTCATCTAATAGAGACCCTTTTTGGTCTTGCAAAGCCAGTAACCATAGATGACTGTGAATTATTATAAAATTGTTCTTCCTCTTTTATACAGGCCAAAAATGTGGTGTTTTGGTTTGTTTTGGTTTGTTTTTTCAGAAAAAGTAGTGCTGTTGTTTAGGTTCAAAAGGAAGGACTGAGGCCTCCAATTCTCCAGCTTCAAAATGCAGAGCTACTGTCCTCTGCTACCAGAGGTCTAGCATGGTTAAACTTTGAGAAATTTCTGAAATGAGTCCTCCCCTTTTGATGATTCCCTCTGTATGGCAGGTAGTTGGACAGTCAGAGGGGTGTATATGGGGTTTTTTTCTGGGAGCATACTGGCTTCTCTCTGCTCCTCAGCACTGCTTTATCATTGCCCTTAGTGGACAGTTGGCTTCCTGGATGAGTCAGAACCTTGCCTACTGCAAGAGCAAACATCAGCACAGTGCTGGTAGGAAGCGTATAAATCTGTGTAAGCATATCGGTGCATTTGCACTAATGTGTTACTGTTTGATGTGTCCATCATTCATTATTACACATTATGTGTATTACACAATACAATTGTATTGCAACAGAACAGCCATTTTGTAGGGAAATGATAGTTGAGTTGCAACAATTAACCTGTGCATTTTGATAATATGGGAAATAGCTTTGTCACCTCGGTGTATTAATGTAAAACTGGAACAGTGTGAAAAATGACTGTTCAGCAGGCAGTCAACTTGTCCTTTAAGCCAGCAGGCACTGAAATTATACTCACTGGACAGCAATGTGAAGCAGGTGGACTCAGAAGATAACAATGTACCAGGAGAAGCTGGTATGCAAGGAGCAGCAGAACGGAGAGCTCATTTTGAATAGGTTTACAGAGATCTTGTCAACTCATCACTATTTCCTCTGGCAGACTAGCACTGCTATTAACATTTTGACTTCGAATAATTTAACATCATTCTTTCAGTATATTTAGGAGTCTTTCTTTTTTTTCTTGGGTGAGTGGGGAGAGGATGCTTTCTTTAAGCTAATGTCCCTCACTTCCAAACAACTGGAACTGTGCACTTAAAAATATGATTTTAGTTATGACTCAAGAGGTCAATCAAATATTTTGTCCTTACATCTTTTTGTGCATGCAAGTATGCATGTCTTCTTTGGTCTCATGTTTTGGAGTAATAAGATGAGTCCTGGCATGACAGAAAGTTGTATAACCTTATGACTTCATGGGTCCCCATCCTCACAGGCAAGCCAGTACAAAAGCCCCAGCCAGAGAACATCTGTTGTGCAATGGTACAAAAAGAGAAACTTTCACACACCTAAAGGTTCCTGTGAGGGTTCAGTGTGTTTTGAAAAGTCTGCTTGGCTTTAATATTGAATGATCATCCTTTTGTGTAGAAAGAGGCAATTGCTGATTCACAGAGCTAGCCTGTGGCCAAACATAGCTTACAAGATTTTCTGTATTCAGCACACTATTGAAATGTGTCCTTATGTAGCCACAGTAAGGTTTTAAATTCACAAATAATTTTGTTGATTTGATTAATTTTTGCCAGAGGGAAAGAACAAGAAATAAACCCACAACACAATTATTTCTGGGAATGTGGGGAAATTCATCTGATCGTGCGTATCCTTGTATGTATCTGTTTATGTGATATTGGGATTATGAAAAATGTGAATTATTTGTTTTAATTGCTATAAAATCATGGTAGTCAGCCATATAAATCCATCTTTATGAGCTTTATAATTTTTGATGTATGACTAGATGGTAAAAATCATGCTACCAGATTGCTACAGGTTGTAAAAGTATGATGAAAATTTTCTAATGAAATATTAATATAAGAAAATATATAAGAAATATATATGTCTATATATATAAAAGAAATATATTATATATAGATCTATATAAAAGATACTAAGCTATTAGAGGGCATCCAAAGGAGGGCCTTGATGGGAAGCCATATGAGGAGCAGCTGGAGAAGAGGAGACTTCAGGGGATCTCACTGCAGTTACAACTTCCTCCTGAGGGGAAGAGGAGGGGCAGGCACTGATCTCTGCTCTGTGGTGACCAGAGACAGGACCTGAGGGAATGGCCTGAAGTTGTGTCAGGGGAGGTTTAGGTTGAATATTGGAAAAAGGTTCTTTCCCCAGAGGGTGACTGGGCACTGGAACAGGCTCCGCAGGGAAGTGGTCACAGCACCAAGCCTGACAGGATTCAAAAAGTGTTTGCATGATACTCTTGAGCACATGGTGTGACTCTTGGGAATGGGTGCAGGGCCAGGAGTTGGGCTTGATGATCCTTGTGGGTCCCTTCCAACTCAGCATATTGTGTGATTATTTTGTTTTCTATTCCATTTGCAACAATAATACTGAATTTTAGTTGCACCTTTAAGTCTGTTTGTGTTCTTTGAGGACCTCTCTTGGAGATTTTCTTCTCCATTACCGTCGATGTTTAGTGTTTTTTGCTATCTGGATGTAGCAGCAAAGAACATTGATTAGTTTTGAAAATGTTCTTTTCTCTGTTGAATTTGGATGCGTATCTCAGGCTTCTAGTTGCTTTCTCTCCTTTATTTTTTCACCATATACAACATTAAATTTTAATTTCAAACAGATGAATTAATTAATATATTCTTGATCTTTTTCCATTCATCTTTGAATGGAATCATCAAGTCTTCTCGTGCTGTTGACAGTCCCAGGGCTTTAACCTGATTTGTCACTTCCTGTCTCTAGTCATTTTGTTGTCTTCTTGTTATTAATTGGCTTCTTCTGTAGGAAAACAGTGGTTGGGTTGCAACAATTAACCGTGTATTTTGATAATACAGCAAATAACTTTGTCACCTCAGTATATTAATGAAAAAATTGGGACACTGTGAAAATAGTTTCTGTTCAGCAGGCAGTCAACTTGTCCTTTAAGCCACCAAGCACTGAAAGTATTTGTGTATTTATGTAACAATGCTCCCACTCAGGAACCCCTTTCTGCCTATATTTCAGCTTGTTCTTAAAACAGTAGTTGAAGCAGAACCTTTTAGCTGAAATCTCAACATTATGCACTCAAAATCATTAGATTTGCTATTGACTTTGGCCAAGAGTAGGAATCATTCTGTGATGCAGTTTAGCCTTGTCCTGCTATTGTGTTTCGTCTTGGACTGAGAGTAAAAGCTGCTGGAACGTGGAAGAATTTTGTTTAAGCCATGCTTCAGAAAAAAACCCAAAAGACCAGACCTTTGATTGTAAACTTCGCATAGGACAAACGTATAAATAATCATAGAAATGTTGAGTACCTCAGACAGGGAGGAGGCTTCAGAGATCACTGCATCCAAACCTATGCTCCAAGCAGGGAACTAATAAATTCGTCTTGCCTTTAATAATTATTCCTCCAGTATATTTAAAATACATAGCATAGGTGGGTATATATTAAAATCAATATGTGTTGCAGTAAAATTTGGGGTTAAGTACTTATGCTTTAAGCATTTATAGTAATATTAGGGAGGTAGAACCACAAAATAAAATAGGCACCAAGAAAAACTCAGTAGTATGTGAGTTTCCCTGATATGTGAAAAAGACTTTTGCAGCATGTATTCAGCAAACCTTGGGCTGCCTGTAGGCATCCCTGCTTCATAAATATTCATCTGACCTTCCAGTTCAGCTTTAGTCAGAGGGTAAAAGCCCTTGTAGATTCAGTGAAGCAAGGCAGATCACAGTCATGGGAGACAAGGACCCGTTACGTTCCTGTTACTTTTTGTTCCACATAATTTCTGTACACTTGCAGGACCTTCTTTAACCGTTAAAGTCATCTTCATGTTATTAGCCTAAGTCACTATTTTCAGATAGTTACTAATCAGATGTTACATGACCCTTGGATAAAATAACAGAGCAGAGAACAGCTCTACGAAGCTATTTTCATAAACACAGGAATTTTCAGATTATTTGTTTTGACTTTTATAAAAAGAAACAAAAGTAACTTTCGCCATTCATTGCAGTTATTCTGAGCATATGTTGACTGGTCCCTACCATATAAAGATCGAAAGCCTGACTGCTTCCCTGATTGAGTTCATGAAAGCAAACATGCATGAAGCATTTTTACTTTCATCTGATCAAGAAAATGAATGATTTAAAAGCACCAGCCTAAAAAACCCATTTTGTTTCACAACTCCCTAAGCAGGTTCTAGCCCAGTGATCCAGCAATAAATCCAAGAAAGAAACAAATAAAAGGCTGCCTCTGTAATGAGTGAGTGCAGAAACTTTATAGAGCCTTTGAGTAGAATAATCTCATTTATAAGAGCTGATTGATATCCATGGAAAGCTTCTCAACCTTGCAAAAATGTTGAGAAAAAAAATAGCCATAAGAAAAATTACTGACTTGGATTCAGTGCATTGTTATCAGTTAACCGGATGATTAAAATGAAGGAGCATTTAGATTTGGCCACTCCTTTAACCCATCAACAAAATGAACACTCTTTCTGTATGAATTTGTAATGCAATGTGCATTTTTTGTGGGAAAAGTTTCCATGGTAACACAGCAGAAAATCTATAAAAGAGTTGTGGTGTGATCTTAACACTGCCTCACCTCCAGCTAAAGTTTGAAGTAGTATGAAAATAGTTACAGTTATCAGCAAACTGCAGCTAGTTTGTGTAATTCAGTGGACCACTTAATTTTTTTCCAAGGATGGCTCTAACTTCTTCCTGTAAGACTGCCCTATTCTATAACTATAGTTTCTCCAATAGTACAATTTAAGAATTAAATTGTTGTGCCCTTTGGGGCAGATGATAACAATTTCAATAGCCAAGCAGTAAATACAAACTATGGGTAACTTTAGCAGGTCTGCCAGTGTTTTAATTATTTTGATCTCCATTAAATATTCTGTTTACTAATATATCTGTTTGATCTCATTAAACTGCTGAGGTTGGAAAGACAATTCATGAAATGCTCATTTATGCTTTTTAAGACAGACAAAGCTTTTTTCTTATTAGTCTGGAAATTACTAGATTTGTCACAAAATAGACCTATAATAGCCCTGCTTGCATTTGCCTTCAGTCAGTCACAGAGAAGGTAATTTTTAAACCTAAAAGAATTACAGAACACAGATGCGTTGAGGTTGGAAGGGACCTCTAGAGGTCGTCAGGTTCAACCTCTTACCCAGGCAGGGCCAGCCACAGCTGGTTGCCTAGGACAGTGGCCACAGAGCTTTTGAATATTTCCAGGGATGAATACTCCACAACCTTTCTGGGTAACCTGTGCCAGTGCAGAATCACCCTCACAGTAAAATATTGCTTTCTGGTGTTCAGACAGAATGTTGTGCGTTTCAGGATGTGCCCACTGCCTCTTGTCTTGGCACTTGGCACCACTGAAAAGAGTCTAGCTTCATTTTCTTTGCACCCTCCCTTTAGATATTTATGTACCTTGATGAAATCCACCCCAAGCTTTGTGTTTTCTGGGCTAAGCAGCCCCTTAATCATATTTGCTGGACTGTCCTCGCTGGAGCATCCTTTGCTGAACTCTCAGCAGTAGTTCCATATCTCTTGCTGGGGAATCAGAGCTGGACACAGGTCTCTGGATGTGTCCCACCATTACTGACTCGTGTTCACCAGAACACCCAGGTTGTTTTCTGCAAAGCTCCTTTTCAGCTGACTACCCTGAGTATATACTCTCAAAAAACAAACAAACAAAACCAAACGTGAAGTCTGATCTCCAGCCAATATTCATATTACTCAATATCTCATAAATGCTGGAGTTACATGTGTCTGTTTTGGTGTCATCTAACCTTGAAATGATAGCTTGCCAAACTTTTCATTAATGTCTGCCGTGTTTGCTCAGAAAAGTCTAAAATGGACAAAATCAATTACTACATGATTAATATCAATAGTGACTTTGGACAAGCAATGAACATTAACATGTAAATGACATGTTAAAAATCTAGCTGCAGGTTCTTGTTGGTTTAGAACCTGAAGGAAGACACCTGGCTGCATCCAGTTGTGATGGCAGAGATCTAACAAAGCTTTGTTTCAGCTCTTGGTGCTTTCTTGCTATCAACAAAGATAGAAAATTCAATTGACTTTCATCAGCTAATTTTCTAAAAACAGACAAAGAACAAAACAGTTGGCAGTAGAACACTGTAGTGTATCTAGGTATACACCTCAGTGACCCTCATTCCACACATTTTGTGCCCATGGTATGGTCTGTTGTGACACCACAATTCGAAAGACTAAAATTGAGAATCCATGGAATTGAAAAGCTCCAAAAGTTCAGAAGAATTGTTTGAGGTTTTTTATTCAAGGAAGTAAAAATTTTTGCTTTGTTCTTTGCTTTTGTTCTTGTTATACTTCTTAGTGAGGTTTTGTAATTTTTTCAAATGACGTTGATTGAGAATGCCTTTATCAAAATAGTTTAGCTTTGTAATAGATCTGTATCTCAATACAGTCTGCTTTGATTCAGTTTGATTGCATTTAGAAAGTCATTCCTCATGTGAGGTCCTGCTACCAGGGATGAAATATCACTTTCATTATTATAAATAGTAGAGGCTTTGTTGTGCAGTACTAATGTAAAGGGGGGAAAAAAAGTATAGAGCTATAAACCACTTCACTGATTAACATTTGGTCTCAGGTGAGGATATAGAATGTCACACAGAGTTAAGAGTTTCCAAACAAACTAAAGCTCCAGGAACAGGTTATTTAGAAGTGGATTGTCTTTTGCTATGTAATGAAAGCAAAGTTTGACACAGCAAAAAGTAGTCTGTAGACACAGAGAGCTTTCTATGTGATTCATTGTAACAGAATAGACATAAGGTAGTGCCTGAATGTGGCAATAGAAATCCCTAATGTCCCCTCAACTCCCTTCCCTGGAAAATGAAATGGTAATGTCACAGGGAGGTTTCTTAAGGAGCTTGATAACAAATGTCTTACCAACCAGGACACAATTTTTCTTCCCATTTATCTGCTGTTTCAGGAGTCACAGTCACTGCCTGATGTAAATCTTCATAACAGAGCATTGTAGCACTACAGTGCATTTTCACTTTGCTCTTGATATGAGAATTCACTCTAGTAAAGAGGCTGCTGATGAGAAACCAAAAGCAGGCCATATCTGAGGAGCTAAAGGAATGTATTACCAACAGACCTTCACTCTGAGAAACATGGTAAGAGAGGAAGTTACACCTGTTGAAGGTAATGATTTATCTCAACCCTGTAAGGTTCTCAGATCTCTGGTAGCAAAGACTCTAACTGCACCAATAAATAAAATGAGCAGTCTTTTGTTGAAGACCAGTGTCAAAATATATGAGATGGGAGATATCAGCAGAAGACAGCAGAACAGGAAAATGCACTACAATCTGATGTGTGTTTGAGGCCACAGCTAAGAGCAACTTCTGTGAGCTAGTATTACTGTGCCTTTCTAGCTACCTTTAGTTACAGGCTTTATAGAAGAGAAGAAATAGTTCAATTTTGTAGAAAAAATATTTTAGAAAAAAATTAAAACCCCACTGTGCTATAATACTGACAAAAATGTTGTGAAGTATGCAGACTGCATAACACAGATAATTGTTAAAGTCAAGAGTTCCTCTGTTAGGTACAGAATCCCTTGCCCTAATCTTTTCACAAAAATCCCTCAGAAATAAATAGTTAAAATTAAGCACTGAAAAATTATTAAAATTGTTGCAGAAAGTCAGCTGCAGAAAAGGGATTTCTAACCTGAAAATCAAAAAGGCTGTTTCATGGGGAAAGACAAAATATTGAAAAGATGCAGCCTTGAGAAAGCAGAGGGGACTTGATTACAAAGACCAGTGCAAGAGCCTCAGGAAAGAACTGCTCAGATTAAGGAGGATGGCAAAGAAAAAGTCCTTGAATTGTGATGTGTTGAGAACTGACAGTAAAGGGAAAATTTATCTCTGAGCAGAGACAGATCAGTATCAGTGAAAAATCAAGATGAAATATTAAATATACGCAACTGAGTAGTGAGCAGTACCCTGCAAAGGACTAAATCTGCAACACTTGTATCTTAAATTCCTTTCTTCATCAGCAGTAAAAGGAAGATAAAGCAGGAAGAACTTCAGTAAATCCTGCTAGCTTTTATTCAAATATCAAAAGACCAGCTCAATACTTTTTTTCTGGCCCCTCATTCAGAAAACATTCGACTGACTATGCATAAGATTAAAGGGTGTAGAGCCCGTGAAGAGTAGCACCCAAGAACTGCATGAATTAGACAAGTCAAATATTATTTTTGGATTTTGTTCTTTCTATGCAGTCAATTTTGCTAAATTTTACTATCTGCCATCTGCAATGAATGTGGAGATTTTCCCCAGGAGTCCCTATGAACACAACACGAACAAGTTGGTTTTACACATGAAATTCGGGCAGAACTGTGGGGGGACAGGCCACCTTCCCTCCTGTATCATGAAAATAAAGCATGGGTTTAGAACCACAGATGTCATTCCCCAATAATAAGAGCTAGTGACACTTGAGGAGTTCTGTTTGATTGGGGTTTTTTAAATTATTATTAGAGACCTGGAAAAACTTTGCTTGAGTTATACCTAACTTTTCAGATTTTTCACTGATTAAAATAGATTTCATTAGAACTTTCTTGCTATGATGTGACAGGGCAACTTGTGAATTATGTTTCACATTACTAACTCAATGGAAACTCAGCCATATCAGAGTATGAGTTGTGTGTACTCTGTCAAGATGGATGCAATATATATCACACAGCAGTTTAATTTGGACTTTGCCCAAGAAGATACTACTAGCTGATACTGATGCTCTACAATGTATGAGTTTTCCAGTTTATTATTTTGCAGATCAAGTGAAAGGGCACATATTACAGGAAAATGAAATGTGCAAAACCAAGCAAATGACAGATTCCCAAATAAAAGGTTAAGTATAGCTGAAAAAAAATTGTAACTGCAGAAATGTGTTTGACTGTGCATCTCTACTTTGAAAGTTATATGTATTTTACTGAAGAGAAAATTTACAAATATGTGGTTTCAGTAGAACTCATACATCACTGTTTGCTGTTCATGCAGACTTCCACTATCCCAATCTACCCAAAAATCACCCATGTTTTAAAACAGTTAAAAAGGGAGAAAAGGTGCAGAAAACAAAGCAATGGTAATGGAAGTGAATGTATAAACCTGTAAAGCCCACATATAGACTAGTGCTATCTGTGCAAAAAACAGCCAAGTTTAGAAAGTGAGATGAACTAAGGAAAAAAAACCTGTTGTCTTCAATTCTAGAAAGAGAGGTAGCACCACCCCTCTGCACAAATTAGCCTGCCGCCTTTATTGGCTTTTCTGTATTGATTCTTTTTAATATGCTTACTTCTTGCTCATTTCAATAAATAGTAAGTGAGAAATAAGGAATATATCAGTGGCATTACGAAGTTGTTGTGTATCTAGCAATAGTATATACGTGATGGAAAAGAACTTTTTACAAGATATCTTTTCCACCTAAATTGTCACTATATGATCTGAGTGTTATAAATCCTTGAGTAAATGTCATGAACAAAAGATTATTTTTGCTACTGTGATTTTTAAAGACACCATAACCTTTGTGCAGTAAAAGCTCTCCTCTCACTAAAGGTGGAAGGAAAGATGGAACAAGAAATATGGCAAGAGAGATGGAACTCACTTACAAGTTAAGACACATGTGTGCTTAGGAATTCAATGAAGTGAAAGTGGTAATTCAGAGCACCTAACCTAGCCTTCTTGGATAAATGCCTGTGAGCCTCTACAATAGGATTCCCTCCTCAGAGCAGGCCCCTTCCCCCTCCACAATCTGGAAAGGTACTGTGAGAACAGCCAGTGCCAAGCATGCAAGGATTTCCTCTCTGAAGTGAATGTATGATTTCCATCTGCCAGAGGTTGTGGTTGGATGGAATATCTGGAAGCAGGCTGAGTCATAAAAATCTGTAGGCATGGCTGGATTCTGCTTTTCTATGAGGCTGTTCAACAAAATTGAAAACACTGTCCATGGCATTAAGCCACTTGTGCTGCAGCAGATATTTGACTGCCAAGAAGACTGCATGTGGATGTCTCATTAGAACTGAAGAGTCACCCTGGCTTGGTGTTCCCAGATATCTATGCCATCCTTTCAGGTAGTAACTTCAGTGTGTAGAAGTTTAAATAAAAATTCCGATACTATATTCCACGTGTGGCTGAATTGTAGCTGAGACTCTAGATGAGTACTATGGTGATATTGGTAGGAGCTCTAGAGGTAGGAATTGCAGAATCACAGAATATGCCGAGTTGGAGGGGAACCACAAGGGTCATTGAATCCAACTATTAGCCCTGCACAGGATCATCCCTAAGAGTCAAACCATGTGCCTGAGAGTATCATGCAAATGCTTCTTGAACTCTGTCAAGCCTGGTGCTGTTGCCCTTTGTTAATAAAAATGACTAAGTGGAAAACCAGATTTCCTGCCAAAACCATTAGCCCGTTTGCACACTGTGAGCACCCTAAATATTGACTGAGCTCCATAGGTGCTGATGGTCCTTTAAGCCTTTGCAGACTCAGGCCCTTAAATACTTTTATAATTTACTGAATGTGAAAAGCCATCTCTGCAACTGGTAATATATTCAACCCTTTAGGGCTTTTCATTTGATTATGTTACCAGCCTTTGCAGAATAACTAAAGCACTACATGTAGCCATAAAATGCATGGATTTCTTACAGGCTTCACTGTAAATAATGTGCATTTATTTTATGAAACATGATTTTTCTGAGTGTATTAAAAACTGCATTAAAATTTAGTTTCTATATTTAACATAAATTTAAGAGTCGAGTTCTCTCTTTGTGATTCCTTCTTGTGAATTCATCAGTCCTATTTCAATAGGTATTTTAATGGCCTTTTATCTTCAACCATTTCTATAGTTTATGTAAGTGACTAGAATTAAAGAGGCATGCCTGCTTTTTTTTTTTCTATTGAGAAATAGCTTAGCATTCATTTAAATCAAATTTGTAAGTGATTGGTTTCAACCTAGGGGGGCTTTGTGAGTTTTCAAAAGCTGAAATAAAGAGTGGGACTTTAGTTTCTTAAGAACCAATGTGTTTTCTGCTGTGAAGAAATATATCTAATGAAAGAAAGATTTATGATCTTTCCTAAGTTTCCTGGTTCAGTACTTTTAGGTATCTTGTCATAATATTCTCTTTTTTTTACTGGCTTATTTTAGAGCTGATCATGAATGTTGTAACATATTGATCTTGAATGGCAAACATTCAAGTTCAGAATTTTCATACCATGTGATTTCCTCTTTATGACTCATTACTGAATCTGTGTACTTGAACATGAGAAGAAAATCCATCTCTAGGGCATGTCTTTTCTACTTTCAGAAGCATCTGTCAGTCAGTGCTGAAAAAGCTTTTCAGCCAACCCTGACCTGCAGGTATGTGATTTCAGTTCAGGAAGATGTGACTAGGTCATCTCCATCTCTGTGCGTTAGATGCAATTTAGTCCAAAGATTATAGAAACTTGAGAGGGAGTAGACTAAACCAGTGAGAGTCCCAAGTGGAAATTGAAAGCTCAAGACATTTGACCAATTTGTGTAAAGCCTCATGTAAGTTCATGAAGACTTTGAATTGACATAAATCTTCACAGCCAAGAGAAGAAACAGTTTCGCTTTCTACTGGCCCTGCCTGCCACCTTTAGGGCACTGTCCTTGGAATAACAGAAGTGTTTGTGCTGCAGTTCAGTGGAGGGATGAAGCTTTTCTTTTGGTATTTTTGCTGGCTTAGTTTTCTGGTTCATGATAGGAGGGATGTGAAAGTAGGGAAAGTGGTTAGGGACAGTACATGGGATGAGGATGTGGATTTGCATCACCTTGGTATGCTCATTAAACAATCTAAAGAGCTGAGAAGTTGAATTTCAATGGGGAAGTGTGAGTTTAGTCTTGGATGCAAAAATATTGGCATGAACATCATTACTGGCAGATTGCTGGCAATCCCTTTCCAGGTTATAAACACAAAGTGGGCTTTTATTTTGGTGCCAGCCATCTGTACTGTATGCAAAGAGAAGGCAGTCCTGTTCTGTGATGGGGTTTTCAAGGCAGTTTCCCCTAAAAGGTAGGAAGGGAAAAACTTACACGTCTAATACCAACTATCATTTTAGCAAAGAGTTTCAGAGAAAGCAACTATAGATGGTGACTGCTGCTTGGATTTAGGCACAATCAGAGCCATCCTGCTTCCACCTTCCCCTTGGACAGCTGGAGAAGGAGGAGCAGCAACAACATGTATCTGTACCTAAGTGCATTCATCCTATGGTATACCTATACAAAGCTTTCTTGTGTTGAGAGCTTTGCTGATCTTAGTTGAAATCTCACATTATTTGGTTGAGCACACAGTGATAGAAGCAATATATGTCACATCAGTCGCATTGGTAGAAATCCTCAGTAGTGTTTTTTCTTGAGGTGTTGTGCCCATTCTCTATGAATGAGTTTGTGCAGAGACTAAGAAACTGTAGTTAAAGTTCATCTTCAAACAGAAGAAAATGGAAAGTGAATAGAGAATTTAGGGACAGAAATATGAACGTTCTTGAATACCCCCATGAAACTTGCCTCTTGTGCAGAGTTTTAGGTGACAAGAGAAGAAAGCTGATATGACCATTTGGAAACTGATCTTCCCTGAGCCAGATAGCTTAGTGCAAAATAGGCAAGAAGCACCAGTGCAGTTCAGAAGATGATATCTCTCAGCATTCCAGTCCAGTATTATTGCTGAACAATAGATAGGGGGATGATCATAGAGCATTTGACTTGACAGCTTTCTCAATGTGTCACTCCTGTTGATCAGACATGTCCCAATCATTATTTTCTCTGTCAAGAAAACATATTATTCTATCACATTGTATGTCAGTGTATATCATACTCAAAGTTTTCCTTCTGCCACTTTCATTGATGTAGGAAGTTGCATGGTATCCTTATCTTTCACAACGCCTTCCTTACTGATACTCTACAAAGAAGTCAGGATGCACGTGATAGTAGGTCTTTTAATATCAACAAAATCACTGTGCTGCTCTTGGTCACTGGTGGTCTTGCCTTCATCACCAGCAGTCACTGAGCTCAGGAAGTTGTGCTCTGACAGTGTCAGGAATCACTACAACTTCACTACTCACTGTTGTAGTGATTGACATATGTCAGCAGCCTACAGATGTTGTTGGGCCTGACCCCTTACCAGAATCCTGATTTTCTGAAGTGTCTCATATGATGTTTGTGTGATTAAAAGGACTGCAATGCCCTTTGTACTAGCTATCACTTCTTCACATTTCCAGATGAATTAAATCTCCAGAGGTCCTTTACAAAGACTCAGTAACAAAACCTAAGTTACTGCTAGCTATGAATTGCACTATGCATACCCATAGTATAATTAATAACTGAGGGTACAAACTCGTTCCTCCTTGCTTACATTTGCAAAAACAAGTCGAAACACATGTTATGATTGCTTTTATGAATTTGCATGTCCATGGTGATTTTAAAAAATTTTACCTATCCCTGAGTCCCCAAACCAGAAAGGATGGACACACAGTTGTGTGAGCAGATTGTCAAAAAATAAATAGTACTGATGTTCACCTTTGAAAATTTCCATGGTTGTCTAAGTGTCTCAAAAGTGTGTATTCAGGGTGAATGGACATTTGAAATCTTTTTCTTGCTGCCTTGTTCTTAATTTCCTAACAAAGTTCATTATATCCTCTGGTGAAAGAGTAATTTTTTTTCCTCTATTAAGGAATAAGGGTATAGGCACCTTACTTAATGACATCGTATACTCTTGATGCCTAAGGTTTGGGGTGAATTTTGTGGATTTTTGGAATTTTAGAGGTATAGGTTTCTTGCTCACATGTTAAGGGGTGTTTGGAGTTACTAAAGGGATTTTCTCACATATTCTTGGGCTCTCTGAAGGTCGTGGTGTTTTTCGGAGCCACCTGCAAGATAACTTGATATCAAAACAATAGAAGAGCCCAGAAACTGTTGGAGGTGGTCCAGGGGGCGTGGCCCAGGACCCTGATGGGTGGACCACTGGGGAAATTAGAAATAGTGATTGGTTATGGATGTCTCATATGTTAATTGTGTAGAAGGGTATAAAAGTTGTAACCCTACTGAGGGCTGGGTTCTTCGGGGATTTCGGATGTGGGGACCCTCGTTGAATCCACGCGTGTTTGGTGGGCCCAGCGGAGGCCTGAAGCCTCCAATCTCCCAATAAAAGTATTGTCTATCTTTCTCCATTAATGTTTTGTTCAAGTGCCTATCTTTCAGGATTTTAGGCATCACTCTGAACAAGTAATTGGGTTCCTCCATACTGATGGCAACTTTTGAAAATAGCAGCCTCTAACATATAAAGTTTGTACTAGAGTAAAGTAATAATGAGTTCCCTGATGGACCCATGACAGAAGACAGAAGGATGCCAAGCCATATGTCTACACCCGCTCAGGGGAAATGAATAGAATTTGCATTATTTTGTTCAAACAAAATGAAGTAAAAAAAATCATAGGTTCTTTATTTTTCCTCTGCCACCATTCATGACCTGCAACAATGAAAACAACTATGAGTACAGGTGATAGCTGAAAGCAGTTTTGTTCCGGTATCCACCTGTGCATGCTTCCTGATTTTAGTCTTTCAGAAACTTTATTTCTTAAAAATACAACAGAACATGAACAAGACTATATCTTGCCTTCTAAGATTTCATGAGAGGCAAGATTTTCTTCCTGCATTGTGGTGGTTTAATCCATACTCTCCATTTTGTTATTCATTCAAAAGATAGTGGGTAAAATGCTCATGGAAAAAACTGTCACCACTCTTCTATAGCTGTCATCTGATGTGAAGAGTGGCCTATTGTGTCTTGTGCAGAATACAAACATTTTCCACCACAGCATGATGAAATAGCCTTATCGTCACTACAGCTAATGTCTGTCTAAGGCTTTCTACTTTAAGAGTGGTCTTCTGGCTTTCCTGCCATAACTTTAATCTTTTGGATGGGTGATGAGTCACAGGGCTCCAGTTATGTTGAAAGGAATGAACATGCTTTCTTTGGATAGATCTTAAATGACTTTTTCTTGGCAAATACAATCCAGATGCATGTGATTATTACTTTTAGTAAGTTTAAACATAATTATGTTTCAACCTGCACTTTGGTTTTGGAGGCAGGGAACACTGTTTATGTACCCTGTGATTACATGGTATTTGCCACAGATATCCTGTTGCTGCTTATAACTTACCATATGATTAAATGACCAACATTTATCATCAAAGTGAAGTGTGTGGTGTGTGATATGTCTTCCACAACATAGAACAATATTATAACTTATGTTCTCAGCTTTATAGAAATCAATTTTAGGTCTAGTTTAGTCTAAAAGTTCATCAGTTGATTTTTGAAAGACTTAGAGAAACATTTTCAATCTCAGTCATTTAGAGTTGCTTTCAGATCATGTACCAATGTATATGGAATGGGTGAAAGATGACCATTCCAGTCTTGCAAATGTCTGAAAGACATGACATGTTGTCATACGTATTTTGCTGAAGCACATGAATGTAAACCCAGTGTCGTGTTTCTGTTAGTACATGCTCCCTTGTGCTATACAGCACCCATTTAGCAGGGCTAATGCTGGTGTACAATAAAGCGACCCCTCACAGCATGTGATTCCACTTCAACCTGATGAAAATGTATTAACAGCCATAAAACTAAACAGAGCTATATTTACTAAGGGGGTTTGCAGCTTCCTACTGATGGCTTTTTATGCCTATGACAATTTGAACTCGGAACAGCACAGCTACATGTCATCCTCTGCCTAGCCATGGTCTATTTCCACACTCCGACTGTATGGAATACGTCGGTTATTACAGGTTTGAGGTCTTCAGATGGAAGGATTAATTCCCTTGTACTCCTAAACCTCTGCATGCATGGCTCCTAAACAAACTCAGCCCTGCTAAGGTTACTTTTCTTAAATGGGCATCCACATTTTAAAGCATGACTTGAAAGGGTACCAAAGATTTTTCCTTTTTTTCTTTTTTATGACCATAAGTGAAATTATTTCACTCTTCCTTTTAGAGTGCTTTCACACATACACAAATAGTATTTTTAAAGTTGCAACCATAGCAGTGTTACTTTTACTGCAGTCTTTGTGTTCAACCTTGAAGCTAGTATACATCCCATGGCAGAAATTTGTATTCATCTAGTTCAAACTGGTATTTAACTTTTTTGTCACTCATTCTTTATAGTTGAATTATTAAAACCTTGGACTTGGAACTGTATTTCAGCACAGGTCCTGTTCTAATAGGAAGATAAGGTAAAGTTTTTTCTTTAATTAAGGAATTTATTTGAAAAGAGAGTATAATTACCCAGTTCAGCGTTGTAGATTTCCCTGACAACTTTATGGGACCTTTGTTAAGTTACTTGCTTAAAGAGAAAGCTTCATCTTTTTGGAACTGGGTGAATATCTTCCTGGACTAAATGACACTGAGAAAGACATTCTGCTCTTCCCATTCCCATTGTGTATTACAAAGTTTGTGTTAATTCCACATTTCCCATGAAGGTCTTTCATATTGAAATTTTATAAAAACTTAAACATCATAAAGGAACACTTTATTGAGGCAATATTTCTCTTTATGGAAGGGAAATCAATCCATTTCCCTATGAGTTTGCAGGAGTTTTGTTTGTGTGTTTAAATTACAGATGAATACACTGCTTTCATTTAATGTAATTTAATGTAAATTAATGCAGCAAAAGAGAGGAAACACAAGGGAATTACTAATGATACCAAAGCTAATGTGACTTAATTCCCAAACTCTAAACAGTGATACTAATATGTTCGAATTTTTTCCCATTTATTTTTGCCTGTTCTCTGTTTTGTTCTGCTCATGTTGCTTTAAGCCATGTATTTTCATAGATTAACTCCACAACTGAAGAGCACGACCCAAAATGATAGTGAGGTAATGAGTGGACAAAAGAGGAAAACAAAGGATGAGACCAAAATTGGCTTCAAATTCAGTATATGGTGTGTCTGTTACAATTCTGGTTGTTTCCCCTGCTTGCTGTCTTCCTCATCCCACCAGCCTACCACTTTACTTGCCAGACAACCTTTGTCCAGTGCACCAAGAGACAGACCAGCAAAATGATCTCAATCAAAAAGGCTTGGTTTGGGGTTTATTTACTTTTGAACCAGTGTAGAGATCCCTCCTCCAAAGCATTATCTGTTCACTAAGAGGGGAAATAAATTGCCTGGTGAAGTTTGATGAGTGGTGTATCCAGTTCTGGTCATGAGGCTGAAGCCACAGGAAGGGGCAGAGCTGGGTGTTTTTCCCTTACAGTGACTGCATTAGAGGGGTCCTCTTGGAAGGGATGCAGAGTTGAACTGGAGAACAAGGAAATATACACTCAACCTTTAACTGAGCAACACATATGAACAAGAACCTCTTTCTGAATAGACAAACCTGACCTTTGCTCCACTGAAGCCCAAGTTGCACGTGAACATTTAACAGCTTCTATCTCGTTTTGAGCTGCACATTCACTGATGAGTAGTTCTGCTCAAGGCAAACCCATGCTGCCTTACCACTCTGAACTCTGTGTCCAACACAAACAAATGTGGTGGGAGAACAAGGAACTGGAGAGCATGTAGGGGAACACAGAGCTAAATTCCCTTCTGAAAGATTCCTTCATTACATGCTATTTCAGTGTTAGATTTTATATATGTATGTGAAATGTAATTTAGTGGCGTCTCTGAAACTTCTGTGGTGTTGCATATTAGCCTCTGCAGTGTTCCCTGACATACTGTATGCTGTTGTTTACATGGGTATGAATATTATATAAATGGGATTAACTTATGTAGCTTATGAAGGATTAATAGAAGTAATGCAATAGCATTATATAATGGGTATGGAATTAACCTGTATCTAGCAACCCCAAAAGTATGATCTGTATAACATTGATCTATTGCAGTAGAAACCCAGACAGTCACCAAACTGTCTTTCTGTTTTGCATAAATTTTAAGTAGACATTTTAGTATTTCAAAAAAAAAAAATTCTTTTGTCTTCCGCAACCATGTTGCTTCAAACTTCTATAGAATGAACGACAACTCAGTTTGATGGCATTCAGTATTTTTCTAAACTCTATTATTCCTTTCTTCATTGAATTTTTTGAAACATTGGAGAACAATAATTTCATCATAACCTGAAAGTCTTTCATTTTTCATGAAATTCCTATGGTTCAAATCTCTTTTGATTTATCCAGGTAAGAAATAACTTTAAAAGTTAGAAAGAGGAAAGGAGAGAATAAGCAGAGCAAGCAGAAATGCAGATAGTTGGAGTGTTTTTTTTATTATTAGACTCTGTGGCAATATAGGAGGAGAGAGAGGAGCAAAGGAGAAAAAAAATCTGTATTGATACTATAATACTTTGATTCAAAGATGAACCCCTTTATATTAAATGTTTTCAAACATTAAAAGACTTTTCCTTGGATCCATCCAAACTTTTTTATTGATGACAAGAGCTGTTCAGGCATGAAGATATTTTAGCCAACACATGGAAGAGACACTTATATCAGACATAGACTGAAAAATTAGATTTCCCTCTAACAGCACTATTCAAGCCTCATCCAAGGATTCAGCAGCGCCAAAGTTACTACAATGACACAGCTGCTGAGATATTCGTCCCAAGCGAGATAATTGTCCCGCCAACTTCTTTTCTCTGGTTCCAGCCTGTCTAGTAACCGTGTTGGTCTTTGTTTAGCTGAAGCTGAGAGGCACTTGGGAGCTATCACTCCCTAGTACACTACAGTGGTATCTCACTGAGTAGATACTTTATTTCATGTCTTTGTCCAAGAATTTTCCCTAAGGAAGTGTGTGCATGATCAGAGAGGAATAGATACAAGTCATTAGACTAAATAACTTTTGGATTTCTTTCTACTGAAATTGAGAGCATTTGCAATTTAAAGTCATTAAAAGTATATGAACAGATACTTCAGTTACAATTAAATTTGCAAGTTCTTTGCAGTCCATCGCTGTCCTTACTAAAGAGGACTTCTCTTGCTCTCATGTTTTTCCTAATGGTATCTAACAACCTCCTGACAAGGGATGTCTTGTGGCACATCAGAAGAAAAACATCTACTGAAAGAGTTTCATGATCCCCTAAATCCCTTCACTGAATTGAATAGGGTATTAATCAGTAAGGGGTATATTCCACCAGATCATATAATTTTTAACAAAGAGCTTAAGTAGCAGGGAAACTACAGGACACTGGAAAACTTATTGACATTTAGTCAATGTCACACATTGCACATTCTCAATTTTTCCAGATAATGCTTGCTTTAAGTTTTGACAAAGCAGCAGAAAAAATAATGGTGCAAAACTAATTTTCTGCCCTTTAAATATCTACATAAGATAACACAGAAGTACGGAGAAGAGTATGAGAATTGTGGGTAGCTTTTCTTTTTACCATCATGCACCGACTCACAAGAAGACCTTGTAAGGTTATGTAATTAAGAAACACTGTTATACGTATGCCTTCTGGGATTTAGCTTTGAGATAGCCCACTTTTAAGGCCAAAAGAAGAAATAGGTCAGACATTCTATCTAGTCAAGCAAAAGCAAGGCAAAAAAAAAAAAGTATGATCTGTCTCTAATTCATTTTTCCCAGGAGGCTGGGAAAAATCATAAAATAGCATGAGAGATTGGTTCATTTTACACTGATCTTGAAAGCTCATTAAGGTATTTAACTTTCCTGGATTGTCTGAGGGATCTGGAGTTGCTGTTATCCTTTTGTTTAATTACACTGTAATCTTCATGCAATTACAGTGGTGATAACAGTCTTCCACAGACATAACAATAAATTAGCCATCTGGGGATAAATGACATTACTTAAAGCTTACTTCTGTGAAGTATCAAAGAAAAATTAATATGGCTATATAGGACAAGGCGTGAAATTAAATTGCATTATCTGTTTCTAGAATTCAGCATTCCAATGTATTTTAGGAGGTTTATAGCATAACGTATCCTTGAATTTGCTTCATAATGAAATAGTTGGTGGAGAAATATCAAAAAAAAGCACAGGAAAACACATTTTAGCATAGTTGAAAAAGATACCGTGCAGTGTTTTGTGGACTGTTTTCTATGCCTATGCAATACTTGTCAGCTTTACCAAATCAGTCCCCAAACAACACTACTCCTGATGTTTTATTTCCCCACATCTTTCAATTGAATGTAAATGTCTCTTTTGAGTCCTTGTGTAGTTTATTTCCAGAAACGAGAATAGATTCATCAGGTTTTTACTGTTACTACTGAAGAGAAAAAAAGAAGGCAAGATGAACTTCTTATCTTTCCCTACTAAGATATCGTATATGTTCATAAATTGCTGATAAATATTTTGAAAAGATACTTTGAAATAGAAAAAAAAGTGTGACCACTTAACAGGCAGAGAGAATTTTACTGGTTGATAAAACTCATTTTTATTGGTTATGGAGCTGTTTTCTTATTCACAGTTAATTTCTGTGTAGTTGGCTATAATTGTACTAAGGCAAATTAAATGAAAGACTTGAATTAAGGTGATGTAGTAACTAGTTCAAGAACAGATTTATACAGTGCCAGTCCAAACAAATGCCTTCTAACCTAATGTGAAGACGCATTTGAAGCAGTAATGTTTTATCATCTGGAGAAGAGTAGCTGTAACAAAAGGGTTGAATCTTTCCTTACCACTCAGAAAAATTCAATTTATTTAAAAAAAAAATAATAATAAGAGATGAACAGGGAGACACATTAATGTGTATGGAAAAGTCTTTTATAGGAGGATCCTAGTTTCTATAGTCTAGGTTACATGTGTCACAAATCATAATTTATTCTCTTGTTTGAACAGAGTAGGGGTTTTTACAAGTTGGTTTGTGTATTGAAATTGAAATGAGTTATCTTAAACAGTTAATGAATATGAGGATGTCAAGATTTTATTAGGTGCTGATTTTTAATAAGACTTTGTTTACAATACTCTTTTAGAAGTGAGTGACTGCATAAGAACCAGTTGCTTTTAAGGTTTCATTTTTCAGTGGTAAAAAAATTTGATAATTTCTGACTATATAGAAACAAAAATGTGTGTCTTCTTGAGTTATACTCATGTTCTCTGTCTTTTATTGATCTCAGCTGATGGGTAGATGTCCCTAAGTAACAATACTCCTGAAATTTTGTGGCCTTCCTAGTGTAGAAATCTTGGTTGGTTTTGCTGAACGCAGACAAGGCTGCAGCTTTCCCAAGTGATATCTGTGCTCTCCAGCATCTTTTTGCAGAAAAAAATGCATTAAGGAATATCTGTTCACACAGTGAAATATTTTAATGCCTTGATTTTTGATTTGGGGGTTTCCTGTTGCTATACTCCAGTAATCTTTGCAGAGGGTGCAGATATGTTTCCCTAGATTTTATTTTACTACCTACATCTAGCTTTCTAGCCAGGGCATCCTAGCTACAAACAGCAGTAAACTATACTCTGATTTCCCTATTTAACTTATTTGCAGCTTTCTATTTAGGAACGGGACTATTCAGAAATTGCCGAAATGGTCTTTAAGGCTAATCTCATGTAGATTTCTGATTAGCATTAAATACAATATTTGTCACAGAATATCTGTGTCACAGAAATCTGAGAACTATTTTAATTTCTGAAATTGCTATTAGAAGCTCAATCTTACAGGATGTCTATACAAACTCTCATATCCTGCATCCCAGTCTCCATCTCTGTTCTGTTTTTTTCCTACTGTCCAGGCAAATAGTAATGTAACAAGAGAAATTTAATACCCCTTTTTACATTAACAATTATTATAGTGAATTAGAGAATTCAGAGGAAGAATTTTTTATCCACTTTCCAATTTCTTTATTTGGCAATACAATGCCTCTGACAGCTGGAGACATTAAGATAGCGTATAAATCACTTTCAGGATGTGAGGGGTTTTTACACCCCATTAGCTGAGAGCAGCTTATTTTTGTCTTGGTTGGTGATGCCCAATTCTGACAGAAATCAGGCATTAAACACTTTGTCAGCCCCACAGTTGGCTATGGTGGGTTTTTTAAACAGGTCCAAGATAGGTCTCTTATAGTTTCCCTTGTATTTTCTTCTTCACTAGAGATGAGGAAGTAGATGAACAAATGAGGTAGATAACATAGCCCATTTTATGTCAGTCTTTCAACAATATATAATTGTTAGATGAGGTGTAAAGCTGTGAAAATTATGGTAACTTAATCTGTACAGTACTGTCCTTGTACTGACTCTGGTTGCCAGCAAAAATGAGAAGTGAGCTGGGTCTAGGATAGTAAATACAGAGTAGAGCTCTGCTACCTGTGGAGGTAGCTTTGAGCTCATATGAAATACCACCAAATGCCCCAGGGCAGATCCCCTCAGAAGGCTTTGACTATGCTGAGATCACGAGAAAAGCTGTCAGAGAGCTGGGAAGCTCCTGCCAGTGCCTCTGTTGGCTGCACAAGTTTTCAGAGTGTTTTGGAGGAAAATTAGCATTAGAAGTCATGTACTTTCACCCTGCTTAAGTGAGAAAATGAGCAGGGAGAAATTAAAAGAATGATTCCTCTACACACCAAGACATTTTTTGAGTGGCCTCAGAGACGGGGTGAGAGTGTGTTCTTACTCCTCTCAAAGCCTGTTGCATATGTGAACATACAAGCTGAAATCAAGGCTTTCACTTGAGTGATCTGAGTTGAAGCTACCCTTTCAGGAAAACCTCTTTCCTCTGGTTCCCAATTTTGGAAGCTGTTCTGCTATTTTCCCTCTAGTTTATATGCTGCAAAGGCACTCAAGTGAACCTACACTGAACTGTGGACTGGAATGGCAGTGCTGCTTTTGCCCAGTGCAGTCTCTCTCCTTCAAAACCTTTCATTGTTCAGTCACTTCTGGCAGACTCTTCCTTTTCTAGCTCAGTGACCACAACTTGTTGTTTTACTAAGGGTTTTAACATGTGGTTTTACTTAATATCAGCTGCCTGATAAGAAAATGAGCTTTTATTGTTCCAAAGCAATCTTGTTTTATTCTACATTTAATGTTTTGTATAAGGTAGTTAGATTTGTTCTCTATTTTGAGTTCTTGGGACTTGTTCATTTGTGGGGATTTTTTAATGCATACCTTTTGATTTGATCTTAAATTCCAAGTGTCATCTTTTCACTTCTCTGATCTGGAATGAATTAAGGTGTCTCATGAAAAGTGTACATCCTGCATCTTTTGATTCCTTGTGAGTCAACACTGAAAGGCAAAAAAAGCCTTCTCTGAGGACTCCATGACAGAGTTCAGATGAAGTCAACCAATGTGGACCTGGATCAATTAATTAATTACCTTTAAAATGCACCGGGATTTGTAGATCATAAAAATATTGATGTCTGTACCTGAAACAAAAGGGGCATGAGCCAACTTGTATCGTGATGACAAAACCACCTGATTAGGGTTGTTTTATGGAGATTTGATGGAGCTCAAGTGCCATTCAATCAAGCTCTCAATTCCTCAGAATTATGAAAAGAATGGAATGATAATTACAGGGGGTTTTGAGGCCGGTGTCAAACTGCATATTGGCAGCTATACAAATTGCTTTTGAGTATTCCTAGTCTCATCCAATGAGTTGTTTGGTATTTCAAACTGAGAGAAGTATTGTTCCAGGTGTTTATTTCCAACAAAATTATTTTGGAGAACAAGCAAAATTTTATGTGCTTTTTATGAATGAAATGTCATGGCTATTTGAAGGCATAATTCCACTTCAATTTATTTAGCACCAGCAGACACAGTTATTCTTTTTCTCCTGATCATTTTGGTTTTGCTAGAACATTTTTCCCTTTTTAGAAGACAAAATTATATTTTATTATTTTATATTGTACAGTGTGAGTAACCTAACCTGGGCAAGAGCTAGCAAATACTGAAAAAACTGGTACATTAAGTGCTCTGCTTCAGCTGCAATTTTTCACCCCTCTTCTACTAGAATACCACTAATCTAAAAATAAATAAATGCACCTCTTAACACAATACAAGAAATTCCAGTTCAGGAAAATTATGTTATTTTTGCATATTAGGTAAAATAGTTGGTATATAAAACAAGTAAAATATTCTAAGTCTTGGGTTGTAATAGGGGTTGTGGCAGGGTTTATGTAGAGGAGTGGCTGCCTCTCTGAAAGGGCATGAGTGACTGCCCTGTGTCAGACAGAGACAGATCCAGTGAACCCACTGCAGAAGACAGCTGAGTCCATGAACCACACCGGTGGCACCTCTGGGGGAATATATTTAAGAAAGGTTAAAAATTGTTGCACATAAGTGTCAGGACTGAGGGCAAAAACATGAGGAACCACACAATAAGGAGAGAGAGGAAAAGTGAGGAGGTCATCCAGGCATCTGTGGAGGAGACCAGGGTGGAGCATGTATTTCTCTGCAGATCATGGAAGAGCCACACTGAAGCAGATGTCTATGCTGCAGCCTGTGAAGGATCCCAGATTGGAAAGGTGGAAATGTCCTGAAGGAACCGTGGGCTGCAGGGAACCCACAGTGTAGCAGGTTTATCCTAAAGGACTGCAGCCCATGGGAAAGAGCTACAGTGGAATAGGAAAAATATATGAGGAGAAAGGAGTGACACACATGAAGTGTTATGAACTGACTGCAATTGCCTTTCCTCATCTCCCTGCACTGCTCAGTGGGGAGGAGGAGTTAGAGTGGTCAGGAATACAGGAGTGGCACTAAGCCTGGGTAAAAGGGAGGAGTGAAGGGAAAGGTGTTTTAATCTGTCTTTCTTTCTCACTATGCAAACCTTGAATTAATTTTCCCCAAGTCACTTCTGTCTTGCCCATGACAGTTACTGGCAAGTGTTCTCCCTGTCTATATCTGGACAGAAGTTTTTTTTCATCTTATTTTGTTCTTCTATCCTGTTCAGGGAAGGTTGTGAGAGAGCAGCTGGCTGAGCATGTGGCAGATGGCAAAGGTCATGCCACCACATAGATAGACTGAACTGCCATAACATCTTTGAAGAAGTACTGGACACCTAAGATATATACTCTCAAAATGGAACCTACTCATCACAAGTACAGTTCATTTATACCCTTATCCAATCTGATGATTTTAAGATATGACTACTTGTTTCATATCTGGTTCATATTTTTCAATGTAAAAATGAATTACATGAAATTATAACCTAAAGTGGCTTTTGTTCTAATTCAGCTAAATGCTTAAGTGCAAAAGCAGTTTATCATGTCATCACCTATGTATCAGGCTCAGGTTTATGTAACTTTTTCATGCAAGGTCTTGGAAAGTTTATCTTAAACTTAGTTATCAAGTAACTTAGAAGATAGTTATTAACCTAGATCTTGCCTTTTTTTGTTATCTGCATATCCCATATCCTATCATCTTTACAGACACACAGTAACAACTTCAAAGGACTCATTGTCTGTGCTGCTTTGAACCTATATTCAGTTATTCTATACCCTTGGCAAACATTGTCAAAAAACTTTCTAAGTGATACTGAGTTTTGCACAGCTCAGAGTACAAAAAGGAAACCACAGAAATCTTATGTGCAGAATGTTGTATTCTTGTACACAAAATTTTCTTTGTAAGCCTAATATGTTAATGTGCAGCAGCTAAGGAGCATATTTTGAAATTAATAAATTCAGACACAAAATGCATTTTTAAACCTACTCAGAGTCCTACATTGGGTTGAAATATGCTTTAATAGTTAAGCGGTTATATATATATATATATATTTATATTTTACACCATTTCTGTGAGTGTAAATTTGTACACTATGAGAACTAGAAGTGTACATTTCTTGATTTACAAATGGGTTTTGTATTATTTCAGCCTTAGTCGTAGTTAAATTTATGTGTACATATTAAACTTACAAAATGCTGAGCAATTTTTTCTATTTGTCTTCATTCCAGTATTTAGGAGCATATTATGTTTCTAGGTATAATTCTTGTGGAGAGTTTTGGAAAATAAAACCTCAGTGCCTCCCACAAAAGAGATTAAGTGGTTCAGGAAATTGCAGTTCTGAAAAATTCTTCCTTGACTAAATGAATCAACCATAAGCATTTACCACTGTCAGAAAATTAGGTCACGGATAATATAAGCCAATTTTCTATGGAATTCCATTCAGGAATAAGTTAATTTTACATTTGCTGCTTTCTTTAAGTTGTAGTGACAATGATTAAATGTCCATGGTCAACAGTGGCTTCAGCCTTTGAATCTCTGGGATGACTTGAAATGAGTTTGTGTTTCTTTTCAAGTTGTTCCAATGCCTGCCTGGACTTCTCATTAGAATAATCTTCATGCAAGGCCTGCCCGCTTCCCAGCTATCATCCACCTCCTGCTTTCCATTTTTGTCTATAGTAAAGCTGCATCCGGCAAACACTTGGAAATACGCTCTGTGGTTACTAATTACTTGGGCTGATTTACTTAGTTATGTGTTCCAGCACAATTAAGTTCTTTCTTTTTCTATTGTATCTGCCTCATTATTAGTTATAATGGTGACATTTATACTGTAAAAATGGGATGGAAGCATGAAAGGGAAACTGTGTGTAAGGATAGGACCATTGTGCGAGGGTTGAATAAGTACTGAACTGTTAAGGCTAATTGTAATAAATGAATATTAATTCAAACGTTTTGTTTGTACTGTCTTCAAAATATTTTTGAGGAATGGTTTCAAGGTCATAGACCTACCCACAATTGTGTTAAAATATGTATACAGATGAGCACAGGGATAATAAGCAGCACATAATATGAAGCATATTTCTGTGAAATTACATGTCTTTAGAATGTCTAAATAAGAATAAGAGATTATTTCCCAAGGGAATGACATTTTAGAAGCAGGCAATAATAAACAGGAAATAATGAAAATGCATTTCAGGGACTATGCTTTGGCAGGACAGTTGGCTATCCTAAAATGATGAGCAATAGAGTAAAATTCCAGCTGCACTTCTATATTCTGAAAGTTTATAAAGGACTTGTAAATATGTGTGGGCAGATTTTTTTTTTCACTGATTTTTCTCTCACCCTAACAAATTACCAAAAAAAAAGTTATACTTAGATATTCAATCTAAGGAATCTGCCACCCACTCTCCCCACATNCTGTATCTTTTGGATACATAGATGTGTTTTAAAGGAAGAACAAACATCTCAGTTTCTAGCTCACCCCTTTGTCACATGCTGCATCTTTGCAACTGAATCTTTCGTTGTATTTTCTCCACACTTGGCTTTTTCTTAAGTCTCACATCGTCTCCACATTAGCTGACTTCACAGAACGAGGTCTTAAATGCTAACAGCCATGCAGAAGAATTATTCCAGAGAACCACCTTTTTATTTGTTTCTTTATAACATCTTATGACTAGTTCCATGAACAGTTATCAAGTGTTTCAGGAGAGGACAGGAGTAGAGGGATGTATAAAGTACTCCAGAAGCTTATTGTTTTTTCATGCACCCAGGGGTTTCCTGTGTCATATCAAATAAGCCTGTCATCTCATAGTGGTTAAGATGGAGATACTATTGTTTAAAAAGTGAGGTTGCGTACTAATAGTTTTTTAATGGCATATGTTAACAGGAGTTTTGATCAGATTTGTAGTAGTTCTGGAATTTCACAATTGTGTTTTAGGGATAGATTTGTATGCTCCTTCATAATATGTTATATTGCCATGATACTAAATGTGAGAAAGGGCCTCTTGGACTTGATATTGAAAGGGGTGTGGATGAAGTAAGACTCTCAATATGATTAAAGATGGAAAAGGAAACATAAGCCAGCATAAATACTGATAGAGTGAATACTATCATTTGCCAGTAAATAATTAAATGTCATTGAGATGCCATTCAAAATAATTTTTCATATTAGAAAATTTTCAACCCACAGTAATATTCTTCTTGTTGTTGAGATGTTTGCTGTTAGAATATACTTCACTGAATCCATATAAGGAATAAAAGCAAACATGATGATAAGGCACCATCTGGTAAACACTTTAGGTGGAGAGGTAATATGCAAAAGTTAGTTTTGAGTCTCTGCCTGTAGCTCAATCATTTTAAAGGCAAAGGCTAAAATAAACAAGAAAAAAGTAATTCTACATCAATAGGAGGGGGAAGGGGGTTGAGTCAGGCTTTGATCTGGGGCACCTAAAATAGTTTGTCCCATTAGTCTGACAAACCTAAACAACTTTTGTGGAGCATCTACTGTTTAAATTTGAAGGTATTTCCTCACATTAAAATGCATAAATTTTTGCTTTCAAAAAAACCTGCAGCATTACTGTATTCAACGCAGATGACTGACAAGGGAAGGAGTCCAGTTCCAAACCAGCAAGAGGATTTGAATGGGCCCTTCTGATGAGAAAAGCCCACTATCGATCTGACAAGTACTGTTGATTAAGGGGTGAAGAAGATAAACTAGTGAGACCTGACAGTGCAGAGAATGCAGTAGAAATGTTACTTGGCTTATAATCCTGAAAGAGTCCTATCTGTTCCACTCTTCACCTGACGTTTTTTATTTTTAAAAGTTGTCAACTCTTCTTGTCTGAAATAGTCTCTTACTCTGTCTCTAGAAGTATGAAAAAGGGTTAGACTAACTTTTGAAGAGGTCAGAAATTGCAAAAGCAAAACAAACTGCAGATTTTTGGAAAGGATAGTGGAAAGTGCTATGGAATATGCCTGGTGGTAAATGGTTCATTTTCATAATGCCACATACCTGCATTTTTTTCCTTAACTGGAATTATTCTTCCTTGAATTATCCTTGGTTTTGTTTCTTTATGAAAACTTCCTTCTTGAATTAATTGTTCCATTGTTCATTTTGAACCTTGTTCTTCTTGCAGCCATCACAGATGTTTTCCTGAAATTTCACCCCTTCTTTAATTTACTGTAAAATTTGTAGTGGGATTAATGTCTCTCAGTTGACCCTTTAATGCTCTGGCAATGCCTAACTCAACCTACCATTCTATTAAATCTTTTTTTTCAGAATTTACTGAAATCATCTCATTTTTTAAATTTTTTTTTATTGTAGGTTTCATATATACTGGAGAAGTTGTACATCGAATGCTAACAGCTACTCAATATATTGCACCCTTAATGGCAAATTTTGACCCCAGTGTATCAAGAAATTCAACAGTGAGATACTTTGATAATGGTATGTAGCAGCCCTTCATAAATGTGTCTATCCCTTGACTCCTCTGATTTTCTTAAATAACTATTTTTGAAAGAAACCTTGAAGATTTTTTTTTTTAAACTCACTGGCAGTATAAAGCATGTGGCCATACATCCATAAGTTCTTAAATTAGTTTAAGAGTCATGATTGCTTTTTCCTAACCAAATGGATATCTTTTGGGTTGATGTACATAAACTGAAAGTAGCAATGCATTTTAGCAGTTTTGAAAGGAAAAATCTACCTTGTATAAGAGTGTAAGGTTCTGTTGGTCCAAAATACATACAGTAAATACCCTCTACCCACTACCTAAAATGAAAATAATGTTTGTGGAATGCAGTAGCAAGAATACAAAGAAGCAGGGCAGACGTAAGGTTAATAAGCCTGTCAATGACTAAGCGTTCATGGAGTCCCAGGATTGGAATCCAATACATTCTGCTATGCTACGAGTTCTCAACAGTTCCTTGTAAAAGAAAGAGTAAAAGGCAAACTGCAGTGTTATACTTGAAACTCTGTGAGATATTTCAAAGGCCTTGAATGTGTGGATATTTTTCTCTTATAGTCAGTCATAATCAATATTTTAGACACATAACCTATCTGGTTAAAAGGCATCTGGTGCCTTACCTCAGGCCTGTGGTGATCAAGTGACTGTCTATTCTGAATTTAAAACTTAGTTTAGTATCATGACTTAATATCATGAGATCCATGACTTGTAAATCTTCCTGGATACACCTGTGGCATTCTATATATGTTTATTCATAGTGAATTTAAGCATAAAATGACAGCATGTTCAAAAACATAGCATGTCCAACCAGGTGTGTTACTTTTTATTCTTTAGATCACTGATCAAAATTACTTTTGCACCTAGTCATGACTTTTCCTTACAATATAGTCATTGTAGCATACATTTGTTAAAAACCCAAAGTACATAAATAAAATTCTACTCTTTGCATGAAGAATTTTGAAACAGAAAAAAATGTAATTTTGATTTCATAAATTATTCAACATTATTGCCTGAGATTTGCCAACTTTAAAGAATCTGAGGATTTTGAAGAAGACACTGCTAATTTTCATTGTATTCCTGACTTCCAGTCTTCATACCAGGTGCGTCAGGCTGTATCACATGGCTTTCATGACAAGGTTGAACAGTTCTTTGAGATTTTGTAAGATCTCCTTCATTTGTAAGGCATACTCTTTTGAACTCTGTGTGCACTAGAACAAAGAATTTACTATCTTACCACAAATAAAAAGGAACTGAACAGATTGTATCTGCAGCACCTTATTTCTTATCCACCCATCTTATTTCCATGTGAGTAAGTGTGCTGCTTTAGAGCGGCATCTTAGTGGGCAAACCCAGAGTATGGTAATCCATCGAGGTTTCACTAACAGAGCTAACTGCAAGGAACTTAGGTACACACAAATTTACATAAAAGCCTCGGGAATGAGGTGATGGCTTTGGTGGCAGCTGATTTCCATTGTAGCTTGGGATTCTGAGATGCACATAGATCTGAAGCACTCAAAGACCAACTATAAGAAATTCTGGCTAGTTTTGCTCCAGTTGTTTTATAATTATTACTTATCTATTAATAATTTAATAATAATAATAATAATATATAATACATATAATTTTAAGTCACTTTACCTTTAAAATAAAATTTTATGCAATCGAATATTCAGAGAGCAGTTAATGAATGTGGGCATAAAGCAAAAATATACAGTGTGCACAATTAATGACCCTGTACTGTATTTAAAAAAGACACAAGGGACAACAATTTGGTGGACTTAGTGCAGTGTGCACTCAAAGTTGCATGCTCACAGTTTCATGACACCCCCTGCCAAGATGTGTTCTTGAGAGTTACAAGCACAGAAGATTTGTGACAAAAGATGTTTCAAGGATATATCAAAAATATATTGAGCTGGATACATACTGAGCCATCATCAACACTCCGGGAAGAAAGGAAATTAAAGGGTGAATCAAAGTACATGACTCCATTAGTGCCAAAGACAGAAGTTGTTGAGGAAGCCCTATAAAGATGAAAATGTCATTTTCTGTAAGCACAGTTTTAGTGATAAGTGTCTTTCAGTGAAGCTGCTTAAATATAAACTTCAACATGTCTAAAACATGTGGTATGCCGGGTATGCAAGTTGCTTGGGGTAAATTTTTGGCATGGTAAGTGGATATTCAGCCAGTGAACGCCCATGAATATTAATAAGCCTCTTGCAACTAAATCTCTGCATACCAGGCTCAATATTTACCCTGTCCAGGAATTCTTAGTCGGTTTGATTTAAACTGCATTTATTTATTGCAAACACCTAGTCTTTTTCAACTTGTAGAACCTCAGCAAGTGCTTGCACCATGCAGGAAAAAAAATAATGCTATTTAATTAGTGCATAGTTAATGGAACAATCTGAATTCCTCAAATAATAACTTTTGCTAAGCAGGGCATGCTACTACCACTTCACATTTCAAAGTCATCAGGGTTTATATATATGTAGTGTAAAAAAAGCCACTGCAGAGAAGTGATGATGGCAGCACACCTGACCACTGAGTGGATCCTACCTTTAGTGATTGTTGATTCCGTGTGCAATTCCAACCAAGTTACTTGACCACCCCTGCTTTAGCAGTAGTTGAGGTACTTATTTGTGGCACTGTGGTGCCCACACCTAAGAGGATTTCTGTTTTTAATAGCTTTGGCATTTCAAGGTGTGGAGCTGAAAGCTGCTATAAAGAGACTAATAACTGTTCTTGTTTCAAATAACAGCAGTTCTTTTCCTACAGTCAGTAAATACATTTCTTACATTTTTTTCTTCCTTTTGCCTCTCTGCCCCCACTCTGGGATTCACAGGCACAGCACTAGTTGTCCAGTGGGACCATGTACATCTGCAGGATAATTACAACCTGGGCAGTTTCACTTTTCAGGCCACCCTTCTCAATGATGGGCGTATCATTTTTGGCTACAAAGAAGTAAGTTGTGTCTGAAAATTGTCATTTAAGTGGACAAATTGCTTTATACCTGCTAGGAATTTCCCTACTTGTTTTGTTTCATTTTGGTTTTTTTGGTTCTGGGAAGAGGAAATATATTTGAAAGATCATCCATATAAGATAATTTCATTATATTGCTCATAATATCACTATTTTGCTGAAAATAATGTTTAATTGTAAAAGTGACGCTCATGTGATGGACTTGAAAACCATCAACATGACTCAAACGTGCTACTCCTGCATTTCAACTGGACTTTTTTGGGTGGTTGCAAGTATTGAGTGTTTAGTAATTTCTTGCTTTTCTAATAAATTCCTCTTGGGTTTTAAAAGATAGAATCTAATTTGCTCAATTGGTTCACCCAATTTTTGCCTGTTTGAAAATACTCTAGATCAATGGTTAGTATTCAACCTAATCCTGGGTAAGGTTAGTATTTACCTTTTCCCTGCAGCAACTCACATTTCAAAGTTTATATATTTCAAATAAGAAATAACTTGTTTGTATCACTAGGTCTTTGAAGTTTTCTGTCTGTTTGGTGATAAAACTGCTTAGATTTAGGCCATTTGGTTTACCTTCATAGCACTGATGTGTTGTTTTGGATGGGCTCTTCAGCATTCTCCAAGTATTTCAGAATTCGAGTTGTTGCTGTAGGTGATTTTTTTTTTTCTTGCTAGAGTTCCAGAGGCTATAGTTGAATTTGAATGCTTTTGCCAGGAAGGGCTGGAACAGATGATCCTTGAGGTCCCCTTTCATCCTGCTATTCTATGATTCATGCAAATGAGAATCAAAAAGTAGACAAGTTCAAATCTTTTGTTTGTTTCTGGTTTTGTTTGTTTGTCGGGGGGTTGTTTTGTTTTTGTTTGGTTACTTTAATCTCATTTTGTCGTACAAACTGTGACTTTCTTTTCCAGATGAAAGTTTCTATTATACTCTATGTGGTAACAAACGTAATCAGTGATACAACTGATTGTCCAGACTTGCTGAAATCTGTTTTCTCTTCTCTCTCTGCTCTCTTGTAGCCCTGCACCTTTAAAGAATCAGAAATAATAACACTCCTACCTCTTTCAGCAGAAAGCTAGAGAGGATATGGGTTATTCTACTAGCAGCAGTCAACTCTTCACCTAAGATAGATGTCTTTGCACCTTGCAAACAGGAGCACTGCAGGATGCTCTTACCAGAGGTTTTGTAGAAGCAGGAAACTTCTGGTGTACCCACGTACCTGGCCTTCCTTTTCTTATAAAAGACGTACTGCTGCAAGGACTGCTTAGGTTCTTTTTCTGCATGTTAGGATAGAGTCTTCATCTATGAAAATGCAGTTTATTTGCATTTTGAATCCATCTTCATGTAAACTTTACTTAACACTATGGAGTATATCCTTAAAGGATTGTGCACTAAAGCTTTGTTTATTTCCTGTTGTTGAAGTCTCTTTAAAATACAAGCAAAATCTTCTAAAGACTGCTGAAAATTTTCTGCCTTCAAGACACAAAGAAGTGGGGATGGGCAGTACTTCAACTTGTAATTTTAAGATAATTTTGCCAAGAACTATATGCATTCTGATATTAAAATAATGACATTTTCAGGAGACTGCTGTTCTTGGTTATGAGATGCTCTACCCTCTCTGTTGCTGTCCAGCCCTGTGTAAAATGAATCTAATATCAATGATAGAAGTAACTGCTCTAAATTGAAAATATCTTGCATTCATTTTGCATAAAGGTCATTGATGGTTCAGAGTGTCAGGAAGTAGAAAACTTTATTAATTCAGGAAGAAGGAGGAAACAGGCAACCTCCTTTATCACAAGTGGTTCCCTAGAGTTGCATGCAAGTGTGTCAATTAATCCATGGATAAACAATTTCTGTGCTACAGTGGCACAGGCTGCTTGCTCTCATTACACTATGAAAGAGTCCTCCAAAACCACAGTGCTTTTGTGGGGAGGAATTATGAATGTTCTTTTTCTTAATCTTGAGACAGAAAACTGAAATTTACAGATGGAATAATGTGCTTTTTTTCTACTGCTGAATTTTTTAACTCATCCCCTCTCATGAGTTATTCTTGTCCTGAATGGAACTGCTAAACATTGCTTTAGAGCTATTGCACATAGCTGAGGAAAGAGACTTTTTAAAGTGATAATACTAACATGCTAATGATCTTTAAATCTTTTGACAAAAGGTTTTTGTAAAATTTTAGAAAGTTACAACTAGTGTATTCCATCAGGAATTATTTGGGAAATGGATTTGAAGGCTGAGATTTCCAGAAGACTACTTTCTTTATCTGAAGCTTTTACTCCTTTACCACGACCTCAGCTTTTCACCTAAAAGAGGAAAATTAAATAAAATTGCCAATCGCTGATCAAACACAAGTGGTCTGAAAAGAACAAACAAGGCACATATAAATTTAAAGTTGATTCTAGTGCTTATATGCCTGGCAAGGAATTTATTTACTTTCCAATGCTGAATCCACTGCTTTCTTTCCTTCCTTCTGGAACCTGGTGAGTCATGTTGTCAGGCATCCATTAATTCCACTAAGATTAGTTGTGTAAGTGCTCACTAGCATGACTAAAACTTGCACGAGAAGATTTCTGCTGTCTTTTTGGTGCCATTTTATTTTAGCATCACAGTTCCTCAGAAATGACAGTGATGTATGGCAAATCTGGGAGGACTTCATGGCATTGTCATTGAAAGGTTGCCAGTAACTTTATAAAGCATCCCACAGGGGCTTTGTACTGGTGACACCAGGCATTTGTCTTGAAGAATCTACATTTAAAATAACTTTATACATTTAAGGTAGGTACAACTAGGGATTTTGAATTCCAAAGCACTTTAGGTAAATTTTACCTTTTATTTCTTATTTATTCAAACCACTTGTGATTCACTTTTTCACATCCTTCCTCCACCCACATCAGGTTTGCTACCTCATATACCTGGTGTTGACCACCAAGACAGGATATTGGCTGAGGTTTGCTGACTATGAAAGGAGCTGTTCTGCCCAATTTTCTGGATTCTGTTGTTTTCCCAGTAGGAAGCAACCTGCAATTCGCAGTTGTTATGCAAAACCTAGAATAGATTTTGAAAAAATAAACATTTAGAAAAGGAGCTGAATCACCAGGATAGAGAAATAAGGAGACGTCAGTATGTTTTTCAGAAGAGTTTATCATTATGAGACGGAGCTGTATAATCAAGTTTTCAAAATGTGAAAACAATTTGAAATACATCAAGGTCTTATAGCAAGAAAATATTTATTTCTCTAGCAATTTACTTTGTTTAGCACTTTACTTATACCAACTGTTAGTACTCTGACAGATGGTCGATATGTCAGGAGGCATCAGCTGGCACAAAAATTTCACTATTATATATGAAATAGATTACAGTGCAAACTAGCCAACAGAACATAGTAATAAAGAAAAATTTCTGAGAAGGCATACTTTTTATGTATCAGTATTGAATACTCATTTCTTATGTTTTAAATTTCACTGAAGTTCAGTTCTCAAGAGTTTTTCTTCTTATTAAACAAAATGACTATTTTATATAGTCTTTTTCCATTAGTGCTTAGAGCTAATGTTCCTTACTGTAACATTTTGTTTCTTTTTGTGTCCATGATTATTAAAGGGTAAATTAGGCAAAGGTACTGTCGGCGTTGTTAACTGTTTAGGATATTTTTCTTAATTTCATTAGCTTGAGGGCTTTCTTTTTTTTTTTTTCATTTAAATAGTAACGACTCTCTATTTATGTAGTCATCCAGAAACCATTATTAAAGTTGAAATGTTTGTTCACATTGCCCAATATGTGAAGTTTGAAAATAATTCTAAAAGTAACCGTAGGAGACGTCTTTCTATTGTGAAAGGAGACATAATTAAATGAAACTGATTAAGTGCTAACACTTAAAAAAAATTGGTGCCCTTGCTATGCATTATGTTTTTCATAACAAAAATACAAACTTTTTTATTGTTGCCTGAAAACTAACAGGAATCTTGATGGATGTTCTGCCTGCATTATACATACCGGGCATTTCTTTAGCTCTTTTATTATCATCGAGAATATTAACATGGAAACAGGATCTTTGATTTTTGAGATGGTCAGTTTATTCAATTTAAAACAAGTAGGTTTCTTGCAGTTTAGCCTGTAGATAAATTAAGAACTATTTAGGAAATTGGTAATGAAAACCCTGTATAAGCACTATTATTGTGGCCCTCATTATTATTTTACAACATACTCCTGCTTTTATCTTTTACTCAGTTTTGAAGTGAGGCAGTAATTGTACCCTGCTTACCATCTCTTTCAGAATAAGGTTTGAGCCCATGATTCTCTTTTTTTTTGAATGATAAGGTTTAGACATTGCCTCAAAGTTGAAAAGAATAAACTTTGGAAAGCTTGATGAAAAATACTGTCTAGATAACTGATCCCCATGATAAATAGAATTCAGAATGAATCCTAAGTACTTTTCTTCCCATTGTCGAAGCATGTACTCCAAAATGTGGCCATTAACGGCCCCAGTGGTAGTGTGCCTTTGGGAATTTTATTCATAAAATGGTGACTTGTACAACACAAAAATTCATATTGTCTGTGGTATAGCTAACATACACTTTGGAATTCTTCTAGCTACAAAACGTTCTCTGAAGGTAATACCATAAAACCCCTGCCTCCCGTTAGCAACTACTTTCACCTTCCTAGCTTACTGTTCGGTTGTTTCACAAGTCTCCCTGTTATGATATATCTTGCCATTCCAGTGAAGAATTCAGGACAGCAGCTTTCTGCTTGCTACCTATGTTTTGCTGTAATTTTCAACAAATTATCTTAATATTTACTGTAAGCCATCTGTCAAAAGGGCATGTTTCCTAATAGGTCAGCATATGGTAAAAGCTCATTTTATCTTGACATCTCATGCAAAAGATTTCACCTGTAATATGGCACTCAGTACACTCATTGCCCACCTTAAAAATAGACATGTTTTTGAAAATACAGGTTTAATGGCATTAGCTTTTCAGGAGAGTAAGAGTGTTCCTGGGTCACGAATTCCCTTCCACTTTGGCAGCATTTCTGTCTGTATGACTGTTTGACACAGGCTGCCCTTCAGGTTTAACAGCTGGCTTTACAAATTTGATTTTTTTTAAGATTTGCTTATAAGCTTTTTACAAGCATTTGCTTCTAAACCCTAGTTCTAAAACATATATCTAAACTTTTGACTGCTCCTTCTTCTAGACTTGACCCTGCTACAACTTTCTGATTTGTTTTAGAAAATTATTTTGCAAGTTCCTTGCTCTCACTAGAATTCCCAGCACAATAGCATGGACATCTGCAGGGATTTTGGCAAAATCTACTGAGTTTTTTCTGCTCTGAATTTTTCTAATTTCTCCTGAAGCTTTTGTCTGTATTTTCTGTTCAACTTGGCTACCATATCGTGTTTTAGTACTGCATGTCACTGAGTCATTCATAATTATATTAACTTTCAAGGTCTGAACCAAGTTGTAATGAAAATAAATTTATTTTTAAAAACCAAAACAAACTCACTTGGGGCATTAGTACTGTAAGAACCTATTACTCCTTCCTGGAGAGGGTGGGAAAAAAAAAAAAAAAAGATAAATTAGTTTGATGTTTTCATAATTTTTGAGGGAAATTGTTCAATAATTCACAAATTCACAATATGCAATTACCTAGTGATAAGGCACTGGAGTTAAAATAAAATTCAAGGAGACCTAAGTACAACTTCCATCTGATTTACACTTGCATGTACAAATTAATACAATTCTTTTCATGTATCAGACACAATTTATGCCTTCAGCTGCCAATTCTGCCAGGGTATTTTGTCACACACCTACTCCTAATGCCAATTCCAACTACGTTTTGTCTTTTCTTCATCTGTTGTGCTTCTTCCCTAACTTGGATGAGAAACAGTGATTTCATCCTTCTAAACAGAGCTTTTTCTAACTAAATTTTCAATACCTTCTCTAGAGTATTCTTAAAATCCTTTAAGACAATTTATTTGATAGTTACTGTGAGCTTTTCTTTTCAGTATTCTGAGACTATTAATAATTCGCTTATTTTGTTTATACTTCCATGCTGGAAAAAATTTATAGACTTATTTCTGAATTTAGTCTTTTATTTTGAAGAATTTGAAAATATTACTTTCAGTCTTCTTCTGTCATATTCTCTAATCACTACATCAAAGCTAAGCTGATATAAGCCAAATTTAATTGATGTATTACTAGTATTTCCAAGCCACTTCTGTTTTCCATGTCACAAGCCTTTTTTATACCGCAGCAGATCATGTATGCAAGAACCCCTAAAGAAACAGTCACTAAATTCAGTTAGTTTTACACAGGTAAAGCCAAAGCAGGCTAAACTAACACCTTGACTCATTTTTGTTACACTTGACCCACTTTCATGTGACTTCAGACTAGTAATTTCTGGTTAACTGAAGGCCAACTTTGAAAAATAAGATAACTGCTATCTGAAAGCAGCCATGGGTAGGCAATCATAATTTATCTTTGTTGTTTATCCCAGTGGTTAATAATATTCAGTCACAGAAACATGTGGCTTTCTCTACTCTGTAGGTACCTGCCTGAAATTTCCAGCTTCTGGCTATATCCTTCTGTGCTAGAATAAAAATCCTTGTTAGCCCCTGATTAATTTCTCCCTGTGGTAGTACTTGTTTATGATCATCTAGACAGCTTTCCATTATCCCTTTGAGAAACGAAATAGAGAGACCTCTTTAACCCTTCTGTTAATGTCACTTGAGAACTGAAGAAGAACTGAAGAAGGTTACAAGGACACTTTTAATCACCCTTCTCTTATTTTTTTGGCATTTTTTAAAAGAAATATATCCTCTCAAAATCTGTGTAATGTGTCAGTAATGACCTAATGTTCAGGTACATGTAAAATGGCACCCCACTCCTAGGCTATATTTCGCTGTTTGTGTAACCAAACACTGTATCAATTAAGTTTTTTTGCTGTGATGTCCCTTCTGACTGCTGCAGTTGTTCATCTAATACAATACCGAAGTTCCTTCCAGAACTGCTGCTTTCTAGACTGTAGTCCTCAATCTTCTACCTTGCACTCTTTTTTTGTCTGAGTTATACCTTTTCAATTTTTTCAACTAACCTTGCTAATTGATCCAGGCATTTCATTAATTTTTACACTGTTAGTGCCATCTGGAGAACTGCTAGGCATTAAATTTATGTTTGCTTCTCAGTCTTTGACAGTCTTTTGAATACTAGGTCTGATATCTGGAGAAGCAAGATATGCTGCAAAGATGCACAGTCTGTCTGAGCTGCTTCTTTAGTGATGGCTGCTGTTTATGATCAGCCAATCTAGCTAACTATATTAATATTGCATAAGTGCTACATGTCACTAAATCAAACATCTTAAAAAATCCTGAGGCTATTACATCTATACAAGCATCAGCCAAAGCTGCAATCTTGCCCCAGGAATGGAATGAAACTTGACAGCTGTTTTCATACAGCCAGCATCAATATCTCTGTTATGTGCAGCTGGACTGGTCTGTGGCTGTCTATGTCTTTTTATTTCTTCCTCTAGACACTGGCAACTGAGTATCTGGAATTTTCCATAGTTACCATGACATTGATATTTTCTCTGCTATTCCAAGACATGCTAAACATTAATATCATTAGGTCAGAGCTCTCTACAGACAGCTCTTCATGCAGTTTTCCATGTAAGTTAACTGAGCCAAAGATCTTTAAAAGGTTCACCATAAGCTGAACTTTCACAGTTTTTGTGTTCAATAGTAGGCAAAAGGTATTGCTTTTTTCTCTTTGATTTTTACTAGCACATCATCCTACTTTTTCTTCAACTGAGGGAAATAAATTACTCAAAATTACTACCCTTTTCTGCTTTGTCATTAACAATTGTTCTAAGTGTTAATGTGAACACTGTTATATAAGAAGCAAATGAACTTGTGATAAAGTACAAATTAAAACCAGTCCTTTTTATCTTCAGAAGTTCTTGGTCATATTATGCTATTGTATAAAATATTTATTTAGAACTTTTAATTTCCACTGTTTAAATGTGCATATTGTCAGTGCTCTGATTTTTAATCTGACTTTTTTTTTAGTTCAGTATTTCATGCATATCTTTCTATTTTGTCTTCCAGATTCCTGTTGCTGTGACACAGATAAGTTCAACCAATCACCCAGTGAAAGTGGGACTTTCAGACGCATTTGTGGTTGTGCACAGGATCCAGCAAATTCCCAGTATGTAGAATTGTGGTTTGGAGGGTGAGAATTTGCTATAAGCTAATTTAATCAAGGATGATTAGCTGCACAAAAAGTCACTTAGCTAATTTCAGCTTGTTAATTCAAGTGTAATTTTATTTGCTTGATAATTCCCAGTGTGGCTTTTCCTGTCATTGTTTCTTTTGAGCTGATAAATTAAGTAAATAAAACTAAATGGCCAGTCAAATAATGTCAAATTAATCTGTCAACCAGCACAATTTGGTATTCCATAAGATACTTTTTCTGGAACATGTCTCCATAGTGAGAAAGAAGCAACCTGTTCAAAAAAAAAAGCTGTATCCGAAAATATCCCGGGTGGAAGTTCTTGACACTTTACATTATGAATTTCAAATTCATATATACATTTCAGTGAGAGGAAAGAAGAGGAGATGTTGTTATTAGATAACATCTGTGGCTCCTATAGTCGTGGCAACAATATTGCAGGTGACATCTGGTTTTCTCTGGCTTTAATTATACTTTGTACTGCTTGACTGAAAACAAATAGTAGGAAATTGTGTGATTTCCTTAATGCTCCATTTTAACAAACTGTGTACAGAACCCTTTGAGGTTGTTTAGCCATTTGAGAGTACATTCATTTTTCAAGTCTGCTGGATTTTATTTACATATTTGGAGAGAAATTACTAAAATCAATTTTTAATGACCCCCTAATAGCAGAGCATAGATGGAAGGAGCTGTGCTAGGACTGAGTCCAGGCACATTCTAAAGTGAACCCTGACAGACCTGTGGTGCAGACAAAAATCACAAGGACTGACCTTTTCAGCCCTGCTTTAAGGCAGACTGTGGGTGGGGCTGACAGTGAAGTTGCAAGTGCCATTTCCTCCCAGCTCATCGTATCTCCTCATCACATATAAACATATAGTCTTTAACATGAGGGAGCATAAATCCTATGTCTTATATGACCTGTCATAGGAAATATGGAAAATTTCAGTACCATCTGTTACTTGTTGTGAGCTCAGAGTAGTGTGAATGAGGTTGGCATGCCCAGATTTCACTTAAGAGATCAGAAATTTGTAGTTGTGATGCACCTATGTTTGCATGGATTGGTTTTGGGTGTTTAAGAAAAATTGAATCTAGGCAACTGATTTCAGTAATGTGAGTGATGTTTGCAAGTGAATGATCTTAATATTTCCGAATCTTTAACTTGTAAGAGCTCCAAAACCAGATTCAGGTAGAAATTAGGTTGATTAACTTATGTAAATGGTTTATGAGAATAGACATGGAGAAATACTATGTAAGAGACGCAAGTAGCATACAGATCTTTTGACATCAGACCTCCATAATCAAACACCACTTATTTTAGATTTGCATATTTTGTATGGAAAATATATGGCATATATGAATCTTTATTCCAATTTGAATGTTTCTTTCCATAGCAATATTTCAGACACGCAGTTGTACTACCACTAAATAATGCTGGTTTTGATGAATGCAGAATTACTTACTAGTCTTCTGGTGTTAGCATTTCTGTAAATTTTTTCTCACATGATACTTTCTGCTAAGTGAAATGAGAATACACTGTGGACAAGGAGTATAAAACATGCCACTACTGCAACTGTTTTGATAGCATTATTAATGTATTACTGTTTGCAGTGCATTGCTTTTTCCCCTAACTACCCCAAGTATCCCCTGCTGTGGATGGTGGTAATTCATGATTATTTTTGTTAGTTTGCAGTTTACACAAGATCTAATATTAATCATGGGAACCCTCCTTTCACAGGATATTTTCCTAAAGGTCCATTGTGCTTTCAATGAAACAGCTTTATATTGATATGTATGGGCAATATAATATCACATTGACAGAACAGGTAAATAATGTCAGCCCACAGAAAGCCAGTATCAGATGCTCTTAAAATATGCATGTTCTTGAATTCTTGTTTTTCGGAGGTGTTAAAACAGCTATGGCTCTAGTCAATTATTGAAAAAGTGATATGATAGAATTGTTATTTTACTTGCTTTGTTAACTTCTTAAGAAAATGAAAAACTATAAATTGCTGTTTGTCCCAAAAGAAGGCAAAGAATTTTAGCTGGTAGTTCTAGTTTACTGCTGTAGCAAAGATTTTGCCATCAAAAGAACCCAGTCTCCTTTTATGGTTGTGCCTATTTATTAAAAAAAAAAATCACCATCACATCCCCCAAACTCTACTGCTTCATGTTTGAGCTTTGCCATTAGTGTATTTGTTATTTTTGTATATATTGTGCATTTGAAAAAGAGAGTGACATTACGGGCAACACAAGCCTATTTGAACAAAAATATCCTCTCAATTTTCAAAAATGTTGAATGTCTTTGGTGCATTTTTTATGCTCAATATACTAAAATTGCAGTATAACAGTCCTAGTTTTATTGAAGTAATTTCAGAAGATTTAGAACTGTTTATCAGATTTGGTTTTTTCAGATGTATTGTCCAAAACATTGGTAATAACTTTTTTAATAGTTCTGAAAAGTGAGTTCAAAAGCCAGGCAAACATATATCATTCTGAGGAGAGAAAACCTTGCTTTTTGATCAGCTATTTCCTTTCAGAAGTGCATTTCAATGAGTGCTGAGAAGTATACTCTTGAAGAGACAAGAGCAACAAGGAAGGATTTTCTGCACTATTTTAATGGAGGACCTTGAGCATTTCGTGGCTATTTTTGTTCATATAGTCCTACATATAAAAGGCTTTGCAGTAATACCCCTTTTATCTGACCCTAAAAGAATACAGGCACCTACATTTTTGTACTTTATCTTTCAAGATTTAGGGCATGGAGATGGGAGATTTTGGGGAGGAGACTTTCTGCCTCTTTTCTGTTTGATCTTTTTCCTTGATCTGCTACTACTTCTGCGTATAGATAATGTCTTTACTTTCAAGCCTTTGTGTGGTACTACTTATATTGTTACAGATTGACCATTATTTTATATTTTTAGATCTAGATATAGGTATAGATTTGCCTGTGTATACTCTAGATTTGTTTTGGAATAAGTGGTAACATGAAGAGAAGTAAATTTCTGCTTGACACCAAAGTTAACCTAAAAAGCCCTAAATTCTAAGATCACTATGATAGCAGAATATCGAACTAAGTATATTGATTCATTTCAGAGGAAAAGTATCTTCTTTTTCCAGGTAATTCAGGTAAAATGAGCCAGGCTCTGGACCTCTGTTTCTGATTTGTAAGTTGGAAGGACCACCCTAATTTCGTCTTCAGACTACTTGAACACCTGTACACTGTTTTTATTACTGTAACAAAGACACCTAGAATGTTTCCAGTTAAACAACACATGACTGATGATGACAAAGCTGAGAGATAGCTCTATGTGTTTTTTCATCAAGTCTTCTCTCCTCGCTATTTTTCATCACTTTCACTACTTCAGGAGCCCTGTCCCTTCTCCCTTGCAACTACCTTCTCTTCCATGTTCCCTTTCATTTCTTGTTTATTTCAGAGCCATTCTTGCCATTCTGTTCTTGTCCTTCTTTCAGGTGCTGTGATGTTCTTTATTCTTCCTTCTGACTCCCAAGATCTGTCTCTAATTTCATTACCATTGTTCCTCCCCTCTGTTTTTCCTTTCCTTCAGGGTTACTACGTTTCTGTCCTTTGTTTCAGGGCTCTCTCCTCTACTGTCTTTCAATTAGCTTTTTGTTGTGCAAGATGAAGAAATGAAAAAGCATTTGTTGCAACCCACTTTTGTATTTTAGAAATGAAAAAGCCCACCAGTGAACTTTCCCAGATTGTGCTTTGATTTCCACAAAAGCATGAAATACACTGATAAAATGAGAGAGTGCCAGATTCAGGGGAACTACACAGTGAATTACTAGTCCTGCACTTAGAGATAATGGCTAGTAGGGTTTCTTCCACAATGAGACATACTTTTCCATGATCTTGGTCTCTAATGTAGTAGATACAGCTTTTTTAGGAAATCCATGACTTTACAACTCAACATTCAATCACACTGAAATTATTCAACAACACTGTGTACAGAAACGAAATTGTAGCTGAGCTATATGTTAATAATATTCCAGTTTCAGTGCAATTAGTGTCACTCAATATGTAGTGTACCTCAAGCACATAGTTAAGTGACAACTCTGCATGTTATAATTATTTGCTGAAGATGTCTCTCCAGTGTGTTTACAGCAGTAAAGCCTCTGAAAGAACTTTAGCATTGCTTTCCTGAAGGGTAAAAGACAACTAGCAGTTTATATTGTGATTACTATTTTATAAAGGTGCATCACCACTTGGGAAATCACAGTTGAATTTGCTGCTGCCTTACTGGCAATATTGTCACTTGCCTCTCTGCAATGTGGGCCCCACATTTATTGGTCTAAATTCTAGTTCTTTCCACTAGAGTAGCTAATTCCACAGATTACCAGCTCCTCCAGCCCAGCATGTTTGTCTGCTGGTCCAAAAAGGCTTTAGCCAGGCTGCTGGTTTCCTTGCACTAGGTGTCCTATTCAGGAGCAGTGAAGGAAAGAGACAGCCATGCTGCTGACCTTTGACAGCATGACAGCACTTCAGGGACTGGTACCAGGTGATCAAAGTTTAATATATTACCTGCCACAAACCAATCTCAGAGAGAGGCAGTTTGGTACATAGTGGGTTAAGGGAATAAAGCAAATTTTTACACCTAGATCCTGTACTAAGAGCTACTTAGCTGGTATCACAAATTGGGGTAAATCTGAGAGGACATGGAGAGTTTCAAAGTAAATGATGTGTGGAGTATTGGGGCAGTAGAGTTTTTTTCTACATTGTTCATAAAAAAAGGTGTTTTCAGGGTCTACGTCACTGGTTGGCTTGTTCACAGATTATATGTCTTTGACCTGCAGCTTCCAGATTTGGAAGGAATTTTTTTAGTAACTTTTCAGAGAAGTATAAAGTTAATACAATTAGGGAATCTGAATTTTTATCTGGATTCAGATGTATGTAATAGTCAGTGAGCAAGAGAAATTGTGATGGTGTTTGGATTAGAGTCATGTTTGTTCACAGTGTCAGCACCCCAAGAATTAGTTAGTTAATAATGGTAACTTTAGCAATACAAAGCTGTTAAAAACAAAGGACAGATTATTTTGACATTCTGAACCCCTTACCTTTTGTGGTGATAGCAATCAGACATACAAGGCTGACAAAATATATATTTGCCTGAGGTTTTATTCAGGCAGTGATGTTAAACAAGGTAGCTGTCAGGAAAAGCCCGTGGTTGTATAGTACAGCAGCTGTGCCCCACACCTCTCTATGCCTTATATTTTTCACAAACTGCTTGCAGCTTGCTGGATATGTCTCATAAATTGCTTACTTCAAATTGACTTCTGCATAATCAAATGCACCCTTGCACCCTCTTACCATTTGTGCTTTCTCTATCAGCAAAAACTAAAAAGTGAAAGTACAGCTGTGTGAATACATATGGCCTTGTTTAGCAGCTTTTGCTGGCTAGATGGCCAATCCCAATTCCCTAGAAATCTTTTAAGCAAAGGTTTTTATTTGTGTGAACATATAATTTAAAATCTCAGAATGACTTCTCTAGTACTTTCATATTTCACTGTATTGCAGGTTTTAGCTGAGGAATGCTGTATGAGGAAAAGTGATTATGCAATGGAAAAGATACTGAGAGATTATGCATCTATCAGAGACATATTTAAAATGTGGTTTTACAAGCTACTGACCTTTCAGACTTGTTAAGAAGTCATTGGTGCTTTCCTGGCACCGCTTCATCTCCAGAGCAGTCTCCCTATCTAGTCCATTTCATCAATTCTGGCATTCCTCCTTCATAGAATACTTATATGCCATCATTTAGTTTAATACTACTGTGATAAAAAGACATAGAAATGTTTTGTCACTCCAGAATCTTACACATTTATAATTTACCAATCCATTGCCTAATCCCTGGAAAGGATTCTTTCAACTGGCCTTCTGACCTACCACGTTATCTCTCAGGGTCACTGAGGAATGTTCTTACCTCAAGTAGCTGGTGTTTTCTTCAGATTTTTCTGCTGGGACTGTACCTTTGGCCTTGTGTTCAAAGATAGCACATGTACATGCCACGGAAACAAAACAAACAACTATTTAACCCATGCTATAAATTAAACCAAATGTTAAAAAAAATAAAAAATAGAATGTTATTGAAAAATATGAATTATATTTTTAAAAGAGTGTTTGATAAACTCAGAGAAATGTGAGATGTTTTCTTAACTAGGAGAAGAATATATACGTATTTGCTGGCATTCAGAACCAGGACTGGTACTTCAAAAGTGTAACTGCATGCAAAAAGACCTTTTCCTCCCTTCCCTGCTAGACCTGACATAACACCTCTTTTCAGCAAAATATCTGTATATGATGCTTAAATATTTATCTGTTACTTCATCAAATGGTTTCACTAGTTCTTGTCATGTTAAGGTGTATACTGAGGTACATGGGCTCATAAGCTCTTTGTGATTATGCACTAGTACTTTTTTGTGAAAGAGCTGCATAGACAACATAAGACAAAGAAAAGGTTCCACCTGAGTGAAAGGCCATGTGTTTCCTGGGTTGAAGCAGGAGTGTGTGAAGAGGCTTGGGGGAAAGCATCAGGGGATTCATTTTTCTGTTTATACTGTCGAGTTTAGCTTTTCTACCCTGTTTTCTTTAGGGAACAGAGGCTCGGAATTCTAAATATAGAGGGAAAAGTGCATTTTGAAGCTGTAAGCATGGCACGTTTAAGTCAAACTTTCAAAACAATTTAGACCTGCATGTTTTTGCAACCTGACCACGCAGATAAATCTGAATGTTTGTCTTTCCAACCACCTGCCTGCAAGTATATACAAAGCCATTAGAAGGTGGCTATGCAGATACCTCTCTGCTTAGGTTTCTTACAGTAGTTAAATGCCTCATATGCAAACTCACCTCCTGTGGATGACAGAGTCATTTTTCTAAAGAAGAAGATCAAATTGAGTGTGTCAGGCAGTGGGATTTAATAGGATCAAGAGTCATGCTGAAATATGCATGATTAGAATTCACTTAATTTTCTTAAAAGTAAGGTTTTTCAGAAATTTCATGCAACTGGGTGAGGTAAAAGTGCCTGTACCCTGAGTCACCAATTCTTACCCAATATTTTGAAAGCCAGATTTCTGGTTTATTCCTAATTTATTGTAAGCTCTGTGAGGTGTCTGTAAGGAATGGTTCAGCATTAACAGGATTATAGTATACCATTCTGTACCACTACTGATGAGATGGAGTTCAATTAAAGTGTCGGCACTCACCATTTGAATTTATGTATTCACTTGCTTATATTTTTGGACACAAGGATAAAGATTTTTGTGGAAACAATTTACAGCATTGGCAGGAGTTCATTTCAAAGACATTTTCTGATCCCTCTGATTTGGCAAGTACTTTTATGGGACTGATCATCCTGTGAGCATAAACTTCTTGCATCTGGCAAGACATTTTCCTTACCGCAGCACATGATTAGCTTTGTCTTAAAAACTCTTTCTATCTAGTGAGTTTGAAGGACATTGCTAAGGCATTTATTGTGGTAAACTTTGGCATATCTATCCTTTTAACTAGTCAGAATGACTTTGTAGGTCAAACATAAAACTAGCTCAATTATAGGTTAATTTCATACTGAAAGAGCAATCTGCTATCAGGAGGGGTGAAGTCAGAGCAAAGCTTCAAGTAAATTGCAAGAGGAAGTACCTGGCAAAGGTGCTGATTTGTGCTAAGTAGAAATATTATTGTCTGGAAGGCAAACAGGGAAGCTGATTCCCTAAGCCACAAGCTGTGCCCTAATCTGTACAGGACTGGCAACACATATGATAGCCTAAGATTTCATTTATGGCTGTCACTTTTCTTCTGTTACATGTAGACTTGGACTGGCCATTGACTGGACTAACCTGTTAATCCTTTGTATGTAACCCTTTTTTCCTCTATGGAATGACGGTCAGTGATTGTGCTTAACATTGGTTTCAATTAGTTTAGCAGACCTTCAAAAGGGACATAAATATGAAACTAGCACACCAGAAATTTGTCATTTTTCTGTCAGACTGGCAGTATAGGCTGTACTTTTAATTTGCAAGTATACAAGCTCACCAGTCTGCATTGCAACTGTGCACATAAAATCTAGAATATTCAGAATATATTGTAGGATATTGATCTGGGAAACAGCATGTGATTTTTTCACACTTATCTTGTGCTTGAGTCTTGCAGTCACCTGTGAGTTCAAAGCTCATAAGAACAGCGGATTGACTATATTGAATTTCTTCTTTGAGAAACTCAGGCACAAGTCAGTTTGTGTAAGGATTATGCATAGCACTGGCTGTTTAGAAAGACTTGTCTTCTTTAATATAATGTTATAATATGAAAAATATTCTAGTACATTTAGATGTGAGCCAGCTTGTAGCTAACAAATTTGATTAAGCAATGAAATCAGTTTTGTTTGCACATCTTGGCAAGAACTGACAAAGTGAGCATATAAAATATTTCTCTCAAGTCTGTAAGCTGAGAAATGTCTTAGCAAGCATCTGAAATACACCCTAAAATGCCTGACAGTATACTCTCTAGAATTTCTGCCTAAATCAATCGCTAAGATGCTTGAGAGCACACTCAGCATTTTCATAATTCTTTGCCAGAGTAGGTACTTATTCTGTCAGCTCTGAGGGTTTCTCAAGTGAAAAATTCTCTATCTTTACAGTTTTTTTCATGATGTCTAAAGTTAAAAATATATTCTTGGAGAAAAATTGGTGTCCTGTGTATGCCTAAGGAACAGTGTGCAGTCATTACATCCACTGTTTTTCACCATCTAAAGAACTCAAAATAGTAAAATATGGATTTTTTTCTTTCCTGGTAGATGTCCGTAGAAGAACAATTTATGAATACCACAGGGTGGAGCTACAGATGTCAAAGATTACCAATCTCTCAGCTGTTGAAATGATACCTCTTCCAAGTAAGTAAAGTATAACAAAGCATAACAGGAAGGAGCCAGATCTAGGAAGAACCTCCCTCAAGGAACACAAACACAATTTAAAAAAATACGGTTTATTTGTGGACTTGGACTCATGAACAGATTCACTTTTTCTCTCTCAGATTCCCATATGGATGATGCATTTATCCGGTACATCCTCATTTCTCTCAAGTTAGTTTATAGGTATGTAGCTCCCAGTAGGTTTTGAATGAAATTTGTGCCAAATAATTTTTTTCAGAAGAATTATTATATTGCCTTTGAATTTGTTTCCTCATGAAAAAAAAAAAAGGAAAAAGAACATTTTTCTTCTTTGCAAGGCAAACATAAGTTCTTCTGTGTCATGTGCATCAGATCACAAAGGAATATTCCCAAACATATTTTGTAGTTTATCTGCCTCTTTTGTCCAAAGAAAAACTACATTGTTTAGAAATCTCTGGGTTTAAAATGCCAGCTGTACTATTGTGAAAACAATAAAAACATCTATTTTTCTTAATTTTTTTAATACAGTTTTAGTTCTTGCACACTTTTCTGTTAGTCTTATCATGTGCTTGTGTCTGCATGTTAGCAACACCAAGGAATGCTGGAGCCAGGGAAGAAAGAGATTTAAGTAAATAATATTGAACAAAAAGGTAAAAATTTAGCAATGAAGCTGAATGAAAATACATGGAAGTGGGAATACATCGACAAATTGAATACAAATGGAGTCCTACAGATAATATCTACTTTTGTGCATGCAGTTGTGCAATGCATTGTAATAGGCTGGTTTTGAGGTCTTATTTTGGACATGTGTGAACCTGTTGAGTTCCTAAACATTTATTATCAGTAGATGTATTCTTCATTTGTGAGTTTCATGTGAACTATTTGTGAGACTAATGTAATAATTTATATTTGTTTGTCTGCATCCCAGCTTGTCTTCAGTTTACCAGCTGTGGTCCTTGTGTCACTGCCCAGATTGGTTTCAACTGCAGCTGGTGCAGTAAACTCCAAAGGTAAAGAAAAGGATTTTTCTTTTCTTTTTCCTTTTTGCTCTGCAGCTGTCCTCAAAGGATATACAAACCCATTGCTTGTAGGTTGTTCAGCATAAAGTGTTCTTATATTTGGTTCTTTTATTTATATGCATTCACATGAATATAAACCTCAATTGTGATCCCTAGCAATACATCATTGTCCCATTTCTCTTCAGCAATTAGGCAATAATAGTCAAAACAGTTGTTTTGGGATTTAAACCCTTGTTCCTATTTCTTTAGTCATACTTTAAAATCATTATGAAGGAGAACAACAAGAAGAAATCATAATAATTCGTATTTTCTCCCTAGAGCTTTGGCTTCCTCAAAAATAGTGTAGTCACATGGAGATGCAGGGTGTTAATGTAACTATAAAAGCTTACTTTTCAATAGTAGGGAGACCAACATATCCAAAGCGTGAGAATATTTTTGGTTTTAACCTGTCATTATACTTAGAGGGCACTTTGTGTCTCCTCTGCCTCTCACTGCCACACTGATGAGGACAGTAAGGCTGTGGCAGAAGCATTTTAGACTGTTGAGTAGCTGGAGCACAGACAGCAAAAGCGAAACTTTGCAGCTGTAACTTTCCAAAAAGTTCTTCACTTACTGACCTTTACTGACCTTCATAGCAAGAATTTAACACCTGTTCTCTGAAAAAAAATGCAGTATCATAATGGATATTTATTATTGTGTTTTTCAACCCTAGTGCTTAGGTTGAGAAATTTTATGCATAAAATGGATGCATAATGAAACAAGAAAAGGCTATTAACATTCTAAAATAGTGCAATAATTTGACACCATGTTGAAAAACTGATAAATAACTGATGAACATGGCACAGAATTAGGAAATTTGGGTCACTTTTATAATTTTTTCTTAAGCTTCAGCTCCTGTAGTAAGTCACTTGAAAAATAACTCGATTCCCAATTTATCTTGCAAAAAAATTTCAGTGGAATTAAAGCTAAGTGAAATCATGTAACAGAAGACATCAAATATCTTCTAGAGAAAGACTGCATCTAGAAAACTGTTCCAAGCAAGTACAAACAGTTTGTGGTTGCTTTAGCTGCTTCCTTACTTTCAGCATTGCTTGATTGTCCTTCCATCAACAGATGTTATAGCACTGTTGGCTCTGGTTTGAGCAAGGTCTGTTTTTTTGTGGGCAGTGTTCTTATTTCTGTTTGGATAAATTCAATTATAAAGTTCAGACCTCCTGTGAAGAACAGGGAAACCTTTAGATCTTTTCTGGTTTTCTGTAGTATCTGAAGAACTGAGTTTCCTGAGTTCTGAAATTACCGGAAAATCTGTTTCACCCACTGAGGCACAAATTCACTGTGGAGAACTAAGTTTTATCCTTCGCCTTTAGCAGGAGCAACACCAGGCATGTAGTCACACAGTGTTTCCTTCCCCTTATTTCCAGGAATTTGTGGCTGCTATCTCACAACTGCCATATTTTGTGAAAAGAGACAACTTGCCTTCTAAAATGTGAAGAGTGATCATTTATTTAGTTACACTTGCAGGATCAATGTGACAAGGACTTATTCTGTTGAAATTTTCTGCTCCCTACTAGTTCTGGATACTCTCTCTGGCCTTCTAGTCAAGTGCCTCTCTTCTTTTACCCTGTTGTTTTTCAACATGTTTATTCATTTTAGGAAGATACAAAAAAATAATTTTATTCCATTCTCAGTGGAGATGTCTGGATCACAGAAGAATACTCAGAATCATTTGCTTCAGTACCACATTGTGGTTTTGTTCCCTTCAAAAATAAATTTTCTGTATTAAAATGTTCTTTTTGCATCTGATTAAGAAGCATTTTCTTGACAATAAAATCTAATATTCTGCTTAAAAATCATAGAGGATGGGACGTTGTGAATTCCTTCATCACAGCGCTTCTGCTTTTTCTGTGTGTCACTGCTCTTCAGTCACCAACCTTGTAAATCAACAGAGACTTTTATCTCCTGTTATGATATACATTGCTCTACTGCAGTAGAATAAAATCAGCTTGAAAAAACAGGGGCAAAGCATTACATGAAGTATTAACTTAGAGATTTCAGAAGTGCCTGGAGTACAAAGAAAATTAGTATTTACTGTCCACTTTCAAGTGAATGCTCATAGTAGGAGTAATGCTTCTCAGTTGCAAAGCTGACTGAACATGCTGGTCCAGGAGGTGAGGAACCAAAACTGTCTCTCTTGGCTATAGGCAAAGCCCAGAGTGGGGAAGCCAATCTGCCTTTGCTGAAAAAGCCTGAAGAAGATTTTGAACTGGTAGTGACAATTTTTCAGAGTATCAACTATCTATCTACTGATATAGCACTCAGATTTCTGCAGAGTGAGAAAGCTGCTTGCTAGTGAGGGAACTGTTTGGCAGCAATGAGGATCAGATATGGCTGGAACACACAGTGATATTTCTTCTGTGGTGCTGCAGTAGTAGTTTGGTTCTCTAAAGTGAGATCTTCCAGAGTAGATGAACTTCCATTGGGTTACAAGCAAACATGTATGCCTTGGGAAAAAAATCTCTATACCAATTCTACAAATCTTTTTTTCTCAGGAACTTATTACAACATTTATCCAGAGCAACATTTCTACCAGGAATGCCATCTTGTATATTTTTTTTCCTTGCATAATATTTGATCCAAATACTGAATCATTCACACAGCAAAGTACAGTTGTTGGAAAAAAGAAAATATGTAAAGCCTGTAACTGCACAAGGAAAATTGACCAGCAGAAAGATTGCAGAATAACTGTACTCCCCCATGTGGGCAAGCAGTGTTGGAAAGAAAATAGCTTTATCCTGAGACAGTGGGTTTTCTACCTGTAACTTAAGCCCAGCTGGTACACAAACTCTGCAGTGGTTGGAGAGGCTGGTTCATTTTGTAGATGTTGTGGGGCAAAATCCTCTAGTCCTGCACTCTCTGCAAGCTTAAATCACTGTTAGACTTTTCATAAGGGGTCATCAATTCTATCTATTCTGAATGCCAATATGATGTGTGTCATACAATTTTATCATTACTAAAGCAAAGACACATCATTTTCTTTTGACTTCACCAGATGAAGGATCCACCTAGGAACTAATTTTTGGGGGAATTATGTATGTTTCATAATTGTTTCATAAGTAAAACGTTTCAAAAAGAGATTAACTCTTTTTGTAAGAGTTATGTAAGCTAAACTGGTATTAAAACTTTTTGCAGAACAAGGACCTATGTCTATAAAATGCCAGAAACACTTTAGTGCCTACTCCATAGGAGTCACCTGTGGCTGAAATTTGGGTCATTTGCTCTTCATTTTCTCTGACTTCCTAAATGTAAAAACTGAAGAAATTCATTAATGCTAGAATTGTTTATATCATCTTTTTATGCTTCTGAAAATGCTTATATAGTCTCAGCATTTGGTATAGCTTGCATGTTAGAGATGTCATTTTCTAGGAAAGTTTTTGGAAGTTTTGAGATAAACCTTGCTGTTATTTTGTGTCTTGGGTTTGTAGAATTTACTCACATATACTGAAATAGTGAGTTCCCTTGGAAATATTCAAAGTTAATTGTCCAATAAATAAAGATTGTCTAGATATTTATGGGTTTATTTTAATGAACCTGAGGAAAGCCTCAGATTTGGGCAATGCAACGATACTGATATTTCAGTGTGTTCAGAAATAAGCAAAGAGCATGTTCTTGCAATTTGTGCATGCTGGAGACTCAGATTTTTAATATCTCCTACTTTACTTCCTTAATGCAAGACAAAAGCATCTCCTTATCCCTGCAACATCAGTCAGTTTTGGTGTGGCCCCATCACTCTAATTCTGAAGACAAGGAGCTGGAGAACTGGAGTACTTAAGGGCAAGAGCTGCAAAATGTTTAGATGACAATTTTATTCAACTGTCACTGCTGGTACCTATACTCTAAATTTTAATCCTCAAAACTGTTTGCCTTATGCCAAGACCACCCAAAACCATAACAGCTAGATCCACAGGGATGTTTTGTTGGCAGACTGACTTAGTGTTCAAGGGAAGTTATGCAGAATAGGAGAGCATCTTTTCACCAAACTCTGGACTTAAGTATCTAAGATCAAAAATATCTCTAAGGTTCAAACTATTTGTCTGAGGAAAGATCTTCAGCTGAGTCTAAGCAGGGCTCAGAAGTGAAATCCCTGAGCCCCATGAAGCTCCTTTACTCACTAGGGTTGACACTGTCCTTTACATAAGTCTCTCAGTGATCAGAGAACCCCCAGAGGCATAGGCAGTAAGTGAACATGGATCCTCTGAAAACAAGTCACCCCTGAATTAGATATAGAGATGTGTAAACCTGAGCACTGGAACTTCCTTGCATGGCTCCAGCTCAGATCAGTTCCAACTGCCCTCAGGCACTGGCTGTCTGGAGACTGAGGTTAGCTCCTGACACTGCTGTCCAGGCAGCCCTGCTGGGAACTTTCACAGGTCTGCAAGAGAAGTGCAATTCAGCTTTGGGAGTCCCAGTTCACCAAAAGATCTTGCTCATGTTAAAGAGCTTAAATGCACTCTTAAGAGTGTCTGTTTTCCAGAGTATGCATTCAGTAATCTGGTTTCAAATCATACCAGTTTATGGTATTGACCCATAGAGTGCAAATGCCCAGTTTGAAAGGTGCCCTTTAACAGACTATGCAAATTCCAGGACTTTCTGTTTGTAGTGATGAGCCAGGACACTCCATGCACTCTAGAAAGAGTCATCTTGCCCATGTGCGTATGCATAGCTCCCAAAGCTTCTTATATTGTTAAAGCAATCCTAAAAAAGAAAGAGAGAAAGAGAGAGAGCGAGAAAGAAAGAAAGAAAGAAAGAAAGAAAGAAAGAAAGAAAGAAAGAGAAAGAAAGAGAATCCAAGTTTTGATACATTTTACTTCAGCGTTTAATTCCTTGTGCCAACAGCAGCACTAGTTTTATAAATGGAAAGGTTATGGCTGGGTTTTATGGAATGTGTTCAGAGCAAACTGAAAAATCAGAAACGCCTCCAGGAATAGTAACAATAATGTGATTCAAGTCTTGATCATTCTAAGCTTTTATTATTATGATCACTATTCCCATCTAAGAAGATAATAAAGAAACATGATATTTTGCATTCCATGCTGATTAGCTGGAAATCAGAGAAGGAAGAATCTTACCCACCTGCAGTTCTTAAGGAAACATGTTACAGTTGAAATATGAAGTGACGGTTGTCCATGGAGCCCTTATGGTAACTGAGATAAAAAATGAGTGCCTATCACTTATCTTCTGAACTTCTGGACAAGTTTGAAATGTCTTGTTTGTTTATCCTTCCTTTAGAAGGAAGTTGGAAACATGTTTAGTTAATTTTCAAATGTGAGTTTGCATCTGGAAATTCGTGATATCAGGAAGAGGAAAAGGGGTAGGTTTTCTGTTTGTTTTTCTGTATGTTCCAGCTGACAAGACCTATTTTCATAAAAACTATGTTGACTCAAATATTGTAATATTAGTAACAGTCTTATGTAATCTAAAATGTTTATCAGCTAAGAAAGCACCTTCCATACAGAACTACAAAAAAAGCACAAAAATAATTATGATTCTATCTAACTACATAAACCTCCTGATTTACAAAAGAAAATGATTATGTCCAAATAAGAAGTACAGGATTCTTCTCCACACATGGCTTACTGTTTTCCATCTACATTTTCCTTAGCTTTTATTTGATAGCTGACACCACAATGAAGGTTGTAGATTCCACTGGAGAGCCGGGAAAGACAAACCAGTTCACTCAGCCTAGTGTCATCTGCAAACTTGCTGAGGGTGCACTCGATCCCACTATGTCATTGATGAACATATTAAACAGTACTGGTCCCAGTACGAACCCCTAAGGGACCACACTGACCTTCACTGGGACATTGATCCTTTGACTGCTACTTTCTAGATGCAGATATCTGGCCAACTCCATCTCCAGGTTAGAGTGAAGGATGTTGTGGGGGACTATGTCAGAGTCCTTACAGAACTGCAGATAGGTAGCATCCATAGACCTTGCCTTGTCTACTGATGTTATCACTCCATCATAAGGCCACTAGGTTTGTTCAAAATGCTCACTTTTAAATACTCATTTTAACTATTTGAGGTTTTAATTTTCTTTTTTTTGATTGCTTTAGGGATATTTCATAGTTCAATTCCAAACAAAGATGGCAGGAAGACTTCCTGATTTATACTCAGGTTGTTTTTATCCAAACACTATTTAACTGACATTAGTGTTCTGTTATTACAAAATTAGCCACAGTACTTTAGCCATTGAATTACAAGCTAAAGAAAAATGAGGCATTTGTATGGATTAAGTAAACCACCAGAGGGAGCATACATAATCGAATCAATGTAATAGTTTCATATACAAATGACAAGGAAAATCTCATTTTAAATGCTTAGGAAGGGCTAGAGGTTTACAATATAGTGTTTTCTCTAAAATATGTTCCTTTCTATCAATGTGTCTTCATGAATTTGCTGATCTTACTACTACTTCAAAAAAAGCAAAAGAAATGTGCCGAGATTCTGCCTGTTTGTATTCCACTACTGCAGTTCTTTATGCTGGCGTAGTTTTATATGAAAACACAGCTACACCTAACACCTGAGTCTTAACAACTGGATTGTTGAATTAGGTCAAATTTATGCTGTGATAAATGAAAAGTAATGTCGGTACTGTTTTTCTAACCAGTATACGGCTTCTTTGCCAATTAGGAAGCAACCATATTGCAAATCTGAGAATCAGAAATTATGGCTCTTTGTCAGTTTGCTGGGATATTTTTCTTGTGTTTTGATCTTTTTAATCAAGTGCAACAAATGTATCAATAATAAATGTGTAAATTTGTCAGCCTTAATACATTACTGGTAGGAATGATACAATAAGTAGATCTACACCTTATTGAGCAAAAGGTTGCTCCACACTCAACTTCTTCAAATACTTTCCAAGCTGCTTGTTCTTCATTTGACAAGCTAATTTGTACTCATGGACTGCAAGAAACTGTTAAGAAATTAGCATTCAATAATTGAGAATTTTGCATGCATGGCAAGCCTGATGGGACGAAAGCAAGAAAAGAAAGTGGCACGAAAGTGTTTAATACAAAGCATTTTCTCAAGCAAGAGTGAGCTCAGTGATGGTATTGTGTGATGAAAAAAGCCTCACAAGATCATAGTAATAGATATTCTCAAGTGGGATGGCAGTTCTGTTTAGAAGACAGTGTAAGCTTCAGTGAGCCTGAAGGTGTACTTGAAAATACATAATGGTAAAGTTGTACATGTAGAATGTACATAACAGTACATTGAAATGTACTGTTAAGGAACATAGATTATCCTGATCTCGTAACCTGTTTTTATTGAAAGTTAACTTTCAATAAAAACAGAGGATTTTGCCATTTGCTGAGATTCATACCTTAATAAGTAGCAGATTAATAGTCTTTCTACATTTTTTGTAAGTTTGTGGAATTTGTTAGTAGCTGGAGTCTGTGGAATTATTGTGGAATTTCTGTAATTCCCCTTGAGCACGGATTGTCTGGAATAATGCCTATGATTAATACAAATAAACCTAAAAAGCTCAGTCTCTGAACAGAACCCAAGTGAACGTGCAGTAGCTCTTGGGGGCTTAGCATAAGTCAGAGCAAGACCAGCCAATTCTCCAGATACAGTGTGGGACCCACTAGAGTAGAATCATCCCCTTGAGCAGTTCAAAAAAGATGACCCAAACTGCCTGAGCAAATTGTGGAATACTTTTTCAAGGTAAACACCTGAGCTTTTTTCTGCAGTACTAGAACTTTTTATCATGAGCTTCATTCTTCAAGTTTGTTTTCTTCACACACTCTTCTGCAGTGTACTCGTTGATGTTTTCAGCAGCTCCATAAAACTGTCCTTATCATAACATTAACAGATTTGATATCTACGGATTGAATTCTAATCCTGCTTTCATACAGAAACAAGTCAGGTTCTGACTGAAGCATTAGTCACACCCTCTTACATGTGCATTCCTTACTTAATTTTCCTGAATAACTCAGAACAACATGCGAACGACAGTTATAACTGATGAGGATTTTTAAGAAGTTCAAGGCTGGGTTATAGAACTTAGAGTAATTTCTAGAAAATGGACAGAAGATTCCTACAATTGTCATTACTCTGAAATCCTAATCTTTACATTAAAATATTTTCTGTGAAATCCTAAACCTGAAGATGGGGAAGCATTTTGAAGATTCTTAATCTAGATGTAAACATAGTGATTTATTTAAGCCACATCATTCACACTACTCATATTGCATATTCCCATTTCTTACCATATCGTATCCCTTTCAAAATTCAAGACTGGTTTCACTAGCTAGATGTTTGCAGCAACATCCTTTATTAGAGATGTGTCTTCTGGAGCTTAGAAACTCTATTCATTGCCCACTCTGCAGGTTTCTGTGGTATGTAATTTTGCAACACAACCTGGACAAGACATAGATATCATAGTTAATACAAAAATGATCACTGTCTAAGACCTTAATCCAAAGTCTGTCTCATATAGGTCTATCAGATATATCACATTCCTAAGGGGTTTGGTTATAAATGCAGGAATTAGTTATCAAATATACAGAGGGCAGTTAATCACTTAAATCTGATTGAGAAGATGTGCACCTGTTATATATACCTTGAAGAATATTTACTTTTGCTGATTAATTTGGAAAGAAGATGACAATATCTGTGTTTAATTTCCATGTTTAAATTCACAGATGTACCTAAGATACCATAGTGATAAAACACTATAAAAAGTAGGTAGGTAGTACAATTCTTTTCTGTAGAAACTTCTTTTGGAATTCTTTTACACACTAATAGTGGTTTATTCTTCACTTATTGCATTAGAACAATCACACAAAGTCCAACTCAGTCTTTGATGAACCATTTATATCTAGAACTGTATCTTCTGTGCCAGCCATAAATCTTTCAATTCATAAGAGAATTGAATACAGACTAAATTCCTCATTGTTTACTCTGAGTGTGATAACCATTGCAGTGGATATTACCCTGCTCTATTACAGAGCCATTTCCTCTGGGATTAAGCATACATTTTTCTGACAGAACTATGCCACATTCAGTCACATCACAGCCCTAAATTCTTTTCTGTTTATTTTCATCTGTTCATTTCTTGCATTGATAGCTAAATTTGATTTCAAACATGTTCCTCTTTGTTAGGTGAAAAGTGACATTCGTCCATGAAATGGTTCAACAGACAAATGCCTTAGGATGCAATTTATAAACATTCTAGGCATTTTAAGAAATTTGACTCAGATTGCTGGTCATTGTTCTGTGTCATGGGACAGGCTGTCTCAAGACAGTTCCTATACTAGGCATTATAGTCTGTCTGACTTGCAAATAAATGTCTCAAATGGTGGTCTAGTGTAACTATTAGACTTTAAATGTATAATCTGAAGAGTGCAAGGGACAAATTTCAAATAAAACAGGCTTTCCTAATAACAAATTAAAATATTTATACTTAAAAACAGTGCATAAATAAGTTATAATGCAAACTGGTTAGGATGTTAGTTTCCATAGTGAATGTAATGTGAAATGCGAAATATATGTAGATGATGATTAGGTGAATACAGAACACAAATGAGAACAAATAGGAAAAAATAAGATAGCTGCTTAAACACAAAAGTAAAGATGACTTAAAAAAACACTGAGTGGGAAATTACCAAAAACTGTACCTACCTTACCTGAATTCAGAGAAAGAACTTCAAGAAGGTTTTGACATCTTCAGTTGGAACCACTGTTCTATGAGGGCAAGTTCAAAGACAGAGAAATGCAATAAGGGTCTCAAACTTCTCTTTGGTTCCTCACTGTAACATATCATAACAGAAACCAGCAAGATACTAACTTATCAACTTTTCTACAGCATATTTTTTATCATGTTTAGATTAGCTTCCTGACATTTGGGCAATTTCTTCCATTCCTTGTGTGTGTAAATTCCCAAGTTACCACTTTTTCACACCTGAAATTTGCTACCTTTCCTTAAAGTAAATAACACTAATTTGCAACAGTTATCTTTATTTGCCAAACTACTGGTCTTTTTATCCAGTTGTCTTTCTGTTGAGTATCATGTATATTTCTTTATATTATTTTATACTAACTACTATTCCTGTGCTACTGGAAGAGTTATAAGTGAGCTGACTCTCTTCCACTAATGAAAACCATGGATTTTAAAATAGTTCATGGTCACTGCTCAAATGGAATATGGTAGAATATAAGTTTTTATTTGGAGAGAGAAACCCTTCAGAGGTCTAATATGAATGCTCAGGGGGGGAAAAAGAAAACCTAGTTTTTCAAGAGTGCAGCTAGGCCCTACAACAGCAGTTCTCTCTGCTTTGAGACAAATACCTAGGTAAGCTGCTTCTGATGAAATGGTTTAGTTTTTCTAGTCCTAACTGAATTCGGAGTCAAAAAAGATAGGATAGTCCTGTAACAGGTTACTTCTATTATCCATAGTTCCTCATTTTGCAATTGCTGTACAGAGAACAGCACTACTGCTATTTTGCAGTTTATTTTACCTTCTCTTCCAAGGGACTGAAATAAATCAAACGTACTGCTTACGAAAGCTGAATAACTTGAGAATTCTTTTCTTTCACAAAAATGATGCATTAGAAAATACTCAAAATTAACCAACACAAGATTTTTGACTTTGGGAGTTTGTCAGAAAAGTTCAGGTACAGAAAAAGGTTCATTAATGGATTAGGAAAAGTAATTATTGTGCAGTAGGTGCATTTTATCCAATAGGCCCTCTTAGTAGAACATTAATTTAGTGAGGAACAATGTATCAGATATCTTCCCTTTCGCGTCTGATCTGAGATTAATTTAATTTGTAGGTCCTGACTCCTTCCTTGACTGCCAGAAAATGATATCTTCAGAGGAATTACTTACTGTATATCTTTTATCAAATATTTGAAGTTCCTGAGACTGTATTACAGAAGCCAGATACCACATACCTATTGTAGCCTCAGTTGCTGGTCAAGATAATGATTTCCTCAACTGCCCCTTTCTTTCTTTGTTCCAAGTGTTATTCAAAAAAAACCCAAAAAACAAAAACAACAACAACAAAAAAACACACACAAAAAAAAAAAAAACCAAAACACGATGAAACAACAGAAACATCCAAATTCAGAACACAAATGCAGAGACAGCCCAGATTATCTCACCTGACTCTAGGGTACTTTATAGGATGAATGCTAATCTACTTCTTTGGATCATCAGTTTTTTCCACTTCGTATAAGCATTCGACTCTCTACATTACTATAGAGAAATCTATCTTCCACCACTTTTTTTGATGCTCACTCATAATTTCCTTTTTTCTCATTATGAGGGAAATAAATAAAACAAGGATGAATAAATAAGTCATTGAATCAATCAAGATTTTTTAATGGAAATTTTTTGCACCTACTCTGATTTTATTTTTGTCTACTCTTTATGTTTCATTGAAATATAACACAGAATGACAGCCCCAGTCACTTGTACCGATGCAGTTCATCTTCCCATACCACATATTTTTCTGCATAGTATTGCAAATTAAACACAGCCCAGGAAGCTTTCTGGGCATTTTAGAACAATTTTCTATGCCATTAAAAAAGTTGTGATGTTTCCTTATGTGATTTTAGTCCACGTCCAGAAGCACTGTCCGGAACAGTTCCCAGGCATGGTGCAGGAGTTTGACTGTTCCAAGGATTATTCCCAGCTGCCAATTTACATGCAGCCTCCTTCTTTTCAACACTGAGAGAATTTACTTGTTCAGGCACAGGCTATTCTGTGCCAGCAGTCTTTGATGCCAAGGAACATTTCTGGCCATGTTTGTGGTACTAGGAAAGACAGAATGATCACAATAGTCTACTTTCCAGAAGTGCTAACTTCTTATGGTTGTACTCCTCAGTATAACTTGAACATCACTGAAATCTTATTTGCTTCGTTGCCTCCTAGATATCACTCTTTAAGAAAGGGCCATAAATGAAAAGTCTCTTTTTGTCAGCATATTTTAAATTTTACATATTGCTACAAACATATTCCTATATAATGTTGCCAAAAACTTTTATTTAAACAAATCTGAGATTCCTATGTCTTTTCGTGAAATTCAGATTATCTGAAATGAAGACTTGCTAAGGCAAACTGTTCAATATTTCAGTGTAGTCTGAAGATTCTTTATAGCATATATATTTTCTCAATCTTTCCAGTCACCTAAAGAGTGGGGACTCTCTAGCATTTCCCTGTCGAATATACCCTCAATTTCAGGGAAATAAGTAGTTTTATCAATATTCTTCCTTAAATATCAGGGCCTTTTGTGCATCATTACATCTTAAGTCTCCCTACATTTAGGTCTATTAACTCTTCCAATATCTGCATTATCATAAAACACTAACGAAACTGCATTTCCCACTGGATATCAGAACAGATATTAATATGTGAAATTAATTAAGAAATTGACGACCCCAAACTGTTCATAATTCTTTGATTTTGCTGTCTGTTCCTGCTCAATGTTGACTTCAGAATTTTACTCTTTTAGGTAAAAAATGAGATGCAATTAGGATACCAATCTGGGAAAGAAATAACTTTCTGAACTCTGAGATTCTCTGAACATAGCAGTGAGAAGATGATTCATGTCCTACCTTTCTTTGCTCTCTATCTGAAGAGTTCACTGAGCCTTTATAGCAGGTGTTTTTCTTAACCCTAATTCATCCTTTCTTTCCACAAATGCAGTATGAATATTCAGTTTCTAATCTGGGTACGTTGTTTGTGCAGAATGTTCTCCTGCTTTGTTGCATATAAACATTGATTTATGTAGAGTCAGTTTAGCGCACTATGCCTCCTTTTCCTGTCATAGCCCCTGCTTCCTTTGGGTTCTTACTCTTTTTAGAGTTCTGAGTGAGATATAACAGGAGAAGTAACTTCACCTAACCAAAATATTGCTGAACTTCTCTTTCGCAAAGCGCACCACCTGAGACTTGATGTTTTTCACTGCATTCCCAGTTCTACAGTTCATATATTTGGACCTATGGGAAACACGGGATCTGTGAATTAATGTATGCTTATCTTGTTTTCAGGCAATCTGGGCTTAACTCTGAGTCTGTTACAAATTCTGAGTTATCTCAGCTGATTTTTTCCCGCCTCCTATGTTCTGGTTTTTTTATATCTAAAGTGGAAAAGGAAATACTTTCTTCGAAGGTGACCTTCATATTTTTGTTTTAAAATCAAGACAAAATCAATGGGTATGTGATGCTAACTGTACTACTGAGGTTGTCAGTATCAGCTGAATATTCAAAGATAGAAAAGAGTTCAGACAGTCTTGTAAGTTTAAGAAAGGGAGGGTTGAGTGTACTAGTTATGACACTAACCAGAGTGTAAAGTACACTGAGTGATACTTTAGAACTCTTTGCCTTGAACCCTGAGAAACTACTTGTGTGCAAAACAGATGGCAATGGCAATGGCTCAGAATTCCCTGCTAACTTCTGTTGCTATTAGCTCTTTATACCCACTTTGTGCAGGTACAAATGCACAAAGTCAAAGGCAGTGGAGAATGTAATCTGATATCAGAGACTAATCTCAGTGTGTCTACTTCTCAGAGAACACATTTGGTGTTATTTTCGGCTGAGTCCATTGGAAATTCTGATACCATAATCTCATAAATTTGTCTCTAAGGTCCTCCTCTTACACTTTCTTTATCCTTCTAGCTATTCAAAGTAGAGCCTTTAGAAAAAGTGTATTTTTTATTCTTTATCTGCTTTTCAGCCTGTTTCCTTTATTGTTGTAGCTGACATTAAGTTTATAGAAAATATCCTCCTATTTTTCTTTAATCAGAGCTCTGCCAAGTCTCACTTTAACCACATTTTTTTTTCTTTCTAGTTGAATTGGAAATAAAACTACTTACTTCTTTCATCCCACTTTTACTCTTAGCCTTTTTCAAGAGAAAGAATTCCCTATGGGTGTCCTTATTTCCTACTACCTATTCAAATGTTGTGTCAGAGTTGAAAACAAATATTGAGACTTACTCATATTCAGTCTTTATCTGTAAAATAACAGCATTTGAATATCTTTCACTTCTATGTTTACATGATATTGCAGGAGTACTTTACAGAACATGTAGCTATATTTTTCCAAAGTTTCCATCCCATAAAATTGTGGAACCATCAGCAGGTTGAAGATTGCTGAACTTTATGCCACTGTGATGGTACTTATCATCACCTGAGTGTTTTAAATTTTGAAAAGCACACAGTCTTAAGAAAATTATGGAATTCAATGCTGCATCAAATATTAACTATGTCTTAGCAATTATATTAAAATTTTTCATAAATGTTAAAATAGTACAGGCTGTTTGTAGTGCCATATGTTTAAAATTCTTGCATTAAGTTCGTCATCTTAGCTATTCTTACTTTACGACAGCATGGTGGGAGCAAATCTTCTGACTAATCAAATTATCCTCCTATTCAGAAGTACAGGTTAATTAAGAGATGTTTAAGTAAAGAAGAAATGCAGAGAACGCACTTATTCTTGAACTCAGATATGTGATCGGGTGTGTTGAACTAGGTGATAAGCACAAAAAACATTCAAATACCTCATGAATGCATACTACAGTCACTCACAGTGGCAATTCACCTAAACTTCATAAGCATTTCCAGCTGTGATAAAGTCCTGCATTCAAAAATGGAAAATAACAAAGGAAGAAAAACCCAAACAGCACAGTGTGACAAGAAAGTAATATTTGAAGGATGAAGGAATCAAACTGGAGCCTGCTCTGTGGTAAAGGGAGGCAAAACCAAAGAAAGGAACACAAAGGTAAACCTTTTTCCTCCAAAATTCACTCTATGGTTAGGGTTATTTTTCAGCTGGACAGACACAAAGTTCAGGACCTTCAGTATTTTTTTTAATATATTATTTATTTATTCATTTATTTATATTTTACTTCCTATCTCACTTTGGAAAGAAATTCCACTTTAAATGTTGTAGTTCTTCTAGTAATTCAATCATCCTAAAACATGTTTTAATCCTTTCATAATATGATGGTCCTTCCCTAATGATTGAAAGCAGAAAAGCTTTTTTCATTTTCCAGATTAACCTTTTATTTAGCTGAGCCAATAAACATTTCACTGAGCTAAATCATTACATGATACTTATAAAATAATTTCAGATTTATGGAATGCTCTTTAGTTTCCAGAAATCCATTCTTTACATGCTCTTACAAAGCCAAAAAAACAACAAAAAAAAACCAACCAAAAAAAATCCCAGAATAATTGGTTTAAAGGACCTGTTGTGCATTTTGTGCATTCTAATGCTCTTTATTTCCTTACACAAGCTCAACCTAATGAAAAGATTTTTCCATACAGACTTTGTCACTTTCCTTCCCAATAATTTTTGATCCTCATTGAGCTCTCTTCAAAGAGAAGCAGCAAGCCATTGCTTGTGTCATGCACTGAATGGACACATCTTAAATATTAAATATTCTCTGCCGAATACCAGTTAATGGCATCTTGTAGATAGCATGGCATCTCTGACTCCTGTCTGGCTACATACAGTTCACTGATAGGTTTGTGACAGTTTTCATGTTACTCAGACTCAGCTGCATTAGTTATGCCATCATTGCTATACATGCAGACACATTAGTTCTCTCTTTCCTCTCTGAACTCTGGAATGCCACACAAATCCTGAAATTCCTTACATTTCATGAATGTCCCTATTCTTATTTCCTAGAACATCTTTATTATTGCTTTCCTAGGAGCTGAGTTCGGTCATCACTTGAAAATGAAGTGATAAAATAGCTGTGTTGACAGATGGCATAAACAGCATAGCTAATCAAATCTGCTCCGATGTTTTATTGGCAACGGGGAATTATCACCATGCTACAAAATGCAGTCAGTAAAGTGGATGGTGCACTGAAATGACAATTTCCAGAATTCTAAACCAACAGTGCAGCAACAAAAGTAGGTGCTACAGTTGACATCTCATTATATATGCCTCAAAAGAAGTTCACAAACAGGTTTACCTGGAGCCTATCTCATTCCTGATAAAGCTGTTTTCTGATAATATTGTTTGGACTCACTAGGCATCAGTAGCAAAAGTTAAATAAACAGTGCCCAGGGCTTAATGTAGCTATTTTTAAGGTATAGTCGTGTCAAGAGTGCCTCATGTGTTTGAAAGAGCCATTCCAAGTCCTTATATGTTGTGTTCAATTTTTGCTGCTTTGTTAATTCTTGGGGAAAAAAATTAACCCCAGCAATGTTACTCACCATCATAATTCTGTAGTTCCTAAGGAAAGACTTAAGAACTGTAAATGAGTGCACCTGGAACACATTTTTATTCATTTAATCTTTGGAGTTTTAAATTTAACACCATTTAGATACAAGATAAAATCTAAGGTAAAAGGTTGTTAATCCCTACTAGCTCTAAGTATAGTTGGATTTGAGATGGGCACAGAAGTTGCTAATGTAGTTCTTCAAACTTCAGAAAAGAGTAGGGGAGACTAAAAATAAATATGTTCTATTCGTACCTGGAATGTCATGTCATCATTTCTTTCTGCTTAGTAAGATCTTTCTTGTTCTTTCAAACATTCATGGAGACAGAACACCACAGAGATGTAGAAGCAGTACTGAGCTCCCAGCGTAGCACTGATTTACTCACCTTCAGCAAGAAAACACTTTTTACAGTGGCCTTTATTTACAGAATGGTTTGGGTTGAAAGGGACCTTTAAAGATTATCCAGTTCAGCTCCACTGATGGTGGCAGGGACACCTTGCACTGGATGCAAGGTTGTAAAAGCCCCATCCAACTGGACATTGAACACTTCTGATGATGGAGCATTCACAAGTTCTTTTGGCACATTGTTGTAATGATGCACCACCACCATTGTAATAAATTTCTTCCTTATGTGCCATATAAATCTATTCTCATTCAATTTAAAACCATTGCCCCTTGTCCTGTCACTACAGGTTTTAATAAAAGTTCTCTCTCCCTCCTTCTTTCAAGCCCCCTTGAAGTATTGAAAGTCTGCTATAAGGTTTTCTTGGAGCCTTCTCTTCTCCAGGCTGAACAACTCCAACTCTCTCAGTCTGTTTTCATAAGAAATGATCCAGTCCTGTGATCATCTTTCTGGCCCTTCTCTGGACCTGCTCCAGAAGGACCTACTCATATCCTTCCTATGTTGAGGGCCTCATGTATTGAGAAGGAGGTTTTTGCATTTCTCTGGAATACATTTCTGGTTTGAACATGTTTTTTTCTTTACTGCTATAGGTTTTTGGAGAAGTCAGTTGTGATAGTGTGTGAAAATTGACACCTGTTAGTGTTGGGGTACTTTTTTGGTAGTATTGTGAATGGTGGAAGGCGAATCTGTGCAAGTAAAACAAGAGAATGAACATTTTCTCAAAATCTTTTCTCAAAGATATTATAGGATCTGCTCAGAATAACTATATGAAGAAATTTCTGGTCCCAAGTGTGTTGTTAACATTGTTTATATCTTCTTGTAACATCCTTTCCTGCTGTAAAAATAATTCCACTATTCTATTCTTCTAAATGCACCTGTTTGCTTCAGTTGAAGTAGGGTAGTACTTGGCATGTCTTTTCATCTTTGAATTCTTTGGGAACAAAAAATCACCCCTTAAATACAGCTAAGCATAACAGTGGCCTTATTTGCTTGCCTAACTTATTAAAAGAGCAAGAAAGTTGTTTATTGTATGATCAGGTAAGTTATGACTGTGGGTGCCAGATGGCATCACCCTGTCTTGTAACAAAATACTGTAGGAAATGAATAAAGAAAACAAAAAAACAAAACCTCCAAAATAAAAGGCACCCTAACTGGGAAGAATCTTTTTCAAAGTTGAACATCATTATTTAGTTATTTGCTTGCCATTTTAATCATGCTTTCTGTTTGTGATGCAACCTATTGTCTCGGACACCCTAACTTCCCCTAACCTATAACCACTGATAACACTCTTGTGGGATGGAGTTTGCCAGGGGGATCATTGTACTGAAGTGTTACAAGTTTCTTAAACAGTTCTTCATTATATATTGCAAATGATAAAGGATATTGTAAACAGGCTATGAAACTCATCTAATTTGATAAGAAATGTGCACACAATTTAAGTTTTCTGTGTCTAGTAAAGACATAGAAGCAGCTGTATAGTATTCTCTAATTGTGAAGAGTGTTCAGAGGGGCTGTGAACATTGATCACACTGCTATATGTGTATCTTGATGTCTCAGATCACTTTGCCTGATAAAAAGAGTGACTGGTTCACTGCATCCTTTGTGGGATTAAATTTTCCTGACTAAGAAGTCTGGATAAAAATAATTAAACCAGTTTACATCCCTGTGGTTGATATCGAATTTAAAAGTGCTATGGGTTGGTGCAGTCTTAAGAATAATAATCCAGTGGAAGGGAGATATTCCTATTTAAAAACTATAAATAAATTTAAAAAACTAGAATAAAGCCTCATTCGTTGAAACACCTTTCACTGAAGTGGCTTAAATAAATGACTCATATTATAAGCAACAGCTTCTTGAATAGAAGTGATAAAACATAAATCATATGGATTTAAAATCACATCATTTACCTATTCTTTCTGTCACTCTCTTATGTTCCTCTCCCTTCCTTTCTTATTCTTGTTTTCCTTCTATTTCCATCGGAACAACTTCTATGTATTTCATCACTTAAAGATGCTCCAGTGGATTTGACCGTCACCGGCAAGATTGGGTAGACAGTGGCTGCCCTGAAGAGGTATGTGAGTAGTTTACATCCTCAGCCCATCAGAGGGAACTTATATAGTCATAATGCTTTTGATTAAATTCTTCAGATTATGTAGAATGGTTTCAAGGCCAAAGTTATGCTATATTCATCTTAGTCATTCAGGAGAAATGCTATAAGGCATAATAAAGAAGAATAGGCTGAGCAATTTCACTCCCCATTTGGTGGAATAAAATTGACACAAATTAAATTTTTATCTTTGAGAAAATACTTTAAAAAATAAAAAATAAATAAAAATTGGAAACTTCAAAACAACAACAAAAGCAAACAATGTAAAAGGGGAAAAAAGAAAAACTAAAACAAAAATGAACAAACCAAAAATAAAACAGAAAGCCTAACCCAAAACAATGTCCTTGTGCTCATTTTCTTTTAGATTTCTGACTTTTACCAGAAAAGGGGAAGAAACTCTGATATTTCTTGCTTCAGAAAACCCTCTGCCAGAGTAGTCTCAAGTGAAAAACAGACATTGCATTTTGGTTATGAAATCTGGCCAAATCATTTAGTACAGAAAAAATTACACAGATGAATTCAAACAGATAAAATAAAATTTAGAGCATTAAAAAAAAAAAAAAACCACAACCAACTCACAGGGCATTTGGATTTCCTTTCATGGAGAAGTGGGGAGAGAATTAGAAAGATACCTGACTGTGGTAGTGGTGGGCTGTCAAACAGGGACTATAAACATCCTCTGAAAGTTATTTGGGGTACTCCTAGACCGGAGCAGTTAATTTTCAAGATACATATATAAATATACTCCTGGTGTTTCTCTTCCAGTGTTCCTGCTTCTTAAGCGTTTTTACTTTGGGAGCTGAGGGGTTTTCTTATTTTTATTTTCTTTCGCATTTGGGGATTGTGTTAATAGGAATCAATTCATTTATGCCACTTTTGATCTCCTGGTGGCCATAAAAAAGAGCAGTTATTTTTCCATTTTTGCAGAACGGGCTAAATTTTTTCATGAGTTTCAGCAACACAGGCCTTCTGAAGTGTATTGCCAGGTGAAACTCAGAGCAAAACAAAGCCCCAAGTGCCTAGTTAGAAAAGCATATTCTTCTTATTCTCAGTAGAAGCAAAGAGAAGTAATGATATAAATCCAGACTAATGGAAGTAATTTTTTTCCTGATAACTGTAGTTGCAAAATAACTGCATCTTACTTACTGCCTTGTTACATGGCCTTGAAGCTCCAGCTTTGCAGCTTGCAGTCTGCTGATTTAAGAACAAAATTTCTGCAAAAAGCAACATCTTCAAGACCATAAGATGAAAGTTACTTTGAGCATGTTATAGCTCATGACTTTTGTATTGCTGTAATCCAATTATAATTAGCTAGGACTCGGTTGTGCTTGTAAATTAAGCTATCAAAAAATGCTCTCTGCAGCATAGTAACATCCCATTCTGCTTTTCCTTTCTTGTTTCAGTCCACTAGTACTCCAAGTTTTAGTAGACAATCTGAGGGGAAATTATTGATACACTAAGTGTATCCAAGAAACTAGTGGTTTAATTTGCAAAGTTTCAATCTACTTGGTTGCAGTTCACTGTCCAGCTTTCAGGCTCTCTGCAGCAGAAGCAACAGCTTACTTAGCATCTTCTAGAATTAGGCCAGAGCTGACTCCTAGAGTTCAATGAAGGATCAGTAATTAACACACAATGGTTAATTTGCAATGCCTTCACTCAGGAGCATAACTAACAGGTATTCTCATAGCAATTGTTTCCTTATTTGTAATATAGATTTTGAGCTAAATTTTGGTTGAATTGCATCAGTGACATTACCAGAAGTTTTCAAGAAAAAACACAGAGAAATTTAAAGAATAATTATCCTGCAGGCACTGATACCTTTCTTTAATGTAATATATTGTTTCTGGTGCAACAAAGGACAATGAAATACCTGTGCATATTAAAAGAAAGGCAGTGTCCTCTGGGTTTTGACAGTCGGATCTCAATAAGATGAACAGGCTTTGCAGAACTCCACTTCTCATTAAAATGAGTGGGGACAGCAGGAGTTACGTGCAGTTCCCACCTTTGCTGCAAGTTAATTGGATGTATTTTCCTGCAAAACTGTGTGATCCATAAGAGAAATTATTCATTACATCTGCAGTTTTTTAAAAGTGTCCAGAAATTTTAAAATTAAAAAAAACTGAAAAAAAAAAACAACAGACTCAAGGTTTGTATCAAAATACTTGCCCATGAAAATAAAAGTTAACTAGCCATATGGTAGTGGTTATTACTTATAGTGTGCTAATATATAATAATAATTTTTAGTAGTAGCAGCAGCAGCAGTAGCATTTTGTAATACATTTAATATAATAATTGCTATATTATATATACAAATAATACGTTATTTTAATATTCTGCAAAGTTAATAGGCATATAGTGAATATATTGCTCTATTGTAATAAATAAATATTCTACAGGCTGAATACATGCACACCTTTTACACATATATCTGTGTTCTTCTGTTTTGCATCCATGTAAAGTCTAATTAAATGCTCCACTTAACCACACACGGTTTCTTGTGGAGAGTTACAGTTTGATTCCCACATATCTTTTTTAACATATGTTATGGTACCTGGATTGATGGCAGTGAGCTTTCATAACAGAAGAGTAAAAACCTGAATTATAATCTTAGATGTTAAAATCTGATTGAGGGAAATGTTTGACAATCCCGGTAGACTTTGAAGCTTTGTCATTGAGAGTTGTAAATTTTACAGATAAATGAAAACATGTATGTTGCTTAATGCAGTGTAGAGTACTTCCAAGGGAGGCAAGGGGGGAGAGAAAAAAAAAGACAAAAGAAATTTCTTGATTTAGGGTTTCAATTTTCATTCCTTTTATGCTGGCAGCTTGTCCATGCTTAAATTCTTCATTCAGTGACAGTCTTTACTGAGAATTAATTTTCTCTTCTTTGTTTCTGTTGTTTCCCCACAGGCAAAAGATAAGATTTGTGAAAAGAATATAGACACAACGGAAACACCTCCATACTCCACCACCACCCTTCTGCCAACCACCACAAGGTTCAGAGTTTTAACAACAACCAGAGGATCCACCACTTCCCACCTCCCAACTAGCCTGCCCACAGAAGGTGGCGTGTATACACTGCATTATTCTATAGTGCAAACAAGTCATTTAGAAGTCAAAATGAAATTTATTTCCTTTAAGTATGTGTTCTTGTTGACCTTTTCTCTCTGGGGCAGCAGAAAAAAATGGTAATCGCAGTCAAGGCAACAGTATCTGCTACTGTTTTTAAATTGCAACTGACTCTTGCAATAATAAAGTGCAAAGGGGATGAGAACTGGAGTCCAAACCTGCTGAAATAGTAGTAGTAGAGAGACCTACTAAAGGTAATGTCTCATCATAGATTTAATAGGCAATTCCTTTAGGTATTCTGTTTAGCCGGGTAAAAATTACAGGTCATCCAAATTGAAAACCTTTTTGAAATATGCTTATTTACTTTTTTCAGTCAGTTGACACTACTCTTTTCATGTAGTGCTCACTACTGAAATAATTTCTCTAGGCTTCTGAACCAGATTAACTGGGCAAGTGATGGTGTGTCAGTTCTCATCCTTGTCCTACTGACTGCTTCCCAAGCCCTTTCTGGGCTTGAGTTATCCTGATTTGGGAGAAAATTCAGATGGGCAGGAAAGCTAACTCAGATTAAAGAACGTCTATAAAATGTGTGTGTGTGTCTGCTAAAATTGTAGGTTAACAGAAGAAAAGGTACTAAGTACAGGCAAATTTTCCTTGTGGCCTGTGACAGGAGAATTTGAACTGAAGGCATTTCAAGATGGGAATCTACTGATAAGAAAGGCTGGTTTTGTTTGCAGCAATAAAAGTTTAGAAACTGTTGGTGAAGCATTTGGACTGCATTAAAAGGAATATTCCCTGGCATTTTGTTTATTAAAATACACAAGACCAAGAGGAATAGGGAAATAAATAGGATTTAATATTCTTAGATCTTTTTATGGTTCTTACAAGAGGAACTAAGTCATCATCTTACATTATTGTCAAATGTTGGTCATATGATAAAATATGTATGAGCACATAACATAAATGAATTATTTATAAATTTTATGAGACAAACTCTAGTACCCTTATTTACCAGCATTTTGAATCCTCCTTTACACTCTCATAAATGTTTGGGGGTTTTTTAGTGGTAAGGAAGTGAGGCAATGCTCAGTGTAAGAAACACTATAATCTAATGCTTACTGGGTTAAGTACCAAATACTTTTCTAGTTGCAGAATTTCTTTGACATTAGAAAATGATTCCTAAAGTGACTCATGACCTAGAAAAATGCATTTTCCTTCAACTAACTTTGAATTTCCTTTATAGATGACACCAAGATAGCACTGCACCTAAAAGATAATGGAGGTAAGAGATTTTTTTTTGTTTGTTTTTAAATAGTGTCAGTAATCTGTCAGTTATACCCCACTGAACTTCATTAATCCAAATCAGATTGTAGAAATAGTTTTTACCAGACTCCCAAGGGCCTTCAGCCTTCCACATTTTGGACAAATAAGCTTAGAAACTGCTTAGGAAAATTAAACATTTACAACCCTCCTTATAATTCTATAGTAAGACAGCAGGTTTAATTAACTTCCACATATGACCATAGTAAGTAATTTTTTTACTGTGTTAATACTCCTATTGATTGTATTATATTAATGCAGTATCACTTAACTGTATTAAGGGAGTATATGATGTTAGTTCTAAATAATAATATTGTGCTATAAAGTCATTCATAATAGTGAATTATTATATGACATTTTGTTAATAAGCATACCCATTTTATATTTGTGTCTCCGTACTAGCAGAGTTCCTGTATTTCTCCATGCACATTCCCTGTGTGAGTTAATAAGATCACCTTGTCATACTGATAAAGGCCTCTATTAAATGAGGCTCTGCAGGCTCTGCTTTTGTCATCTTCTTTGTCAGTTCAAGGACTGAGACCTGAGGTTTGTTCCTTCTCCCTTTGAAGTGGATGAGAATTTCGCTATTAGTTAGAAGAGGACTGTTGTAAGACATCAGCTGTGTCTGTGTTCCCTGCCAAGGTAGAGCTTGCTGAGCTGAAAGAGAAAATTTGGGTTGATTTCTGCAGCCTTCAGAATGATCTATCAAACTAGAGGATGATTTCCTGAGCACATTGAAATAAATTATTCTTCTACTGATATAAAAGGGAATATTTCGGCTCTGGTTGCCTTTCCAAGCAGGGAGCACCAAGCATCTCTCATGGGTCAGCAGCCAAGTGTGGCAGCAGGCACAGGCACAGTGAGTCCAGCAGCTCAGGGGAAGCAACTGCTCTCAACCCTAATGTAGTGACCACTAACTGAGTCTGCAGCAACAATGCAGATCCAGGGTCAAGGCAGGAAGGCAGGTCAGCAAGGCAGCAAGAGAGCAGTAAGGTAGCAGGCCAGGCACAGCAACCAACAGCACAACTCAGGCAGGGACCAGAGGAAGCAGCTCCCATTAGAGGTGTCAGAGAGAGCAAGTGAGGTGATGAACCGGGTCCATACAGGGGTTCTGGTCAGCAGCAAAAGGAAAAGCACCTCCAAAGTGCATCCATGGAGACATAGCCCATGGACAGGACTGGAGACAGGGTACCTTCAAAATTGGTCCAGGAGACAAAATCAGAGATGGGACTGAATACATATTCATTTACAACATAGCTTAAGTTTGGACCTGAGTTTACATGGAACCTCCAACATCATGGGCAGAGGTCCCAGGTGCAGCAGTCCAGAAAAGCTGAGGCATAGTAGTTTCTCAGGAGCTTCACATAAGATTATTCAAGTTTTGAAAAAAAAGAGTGCAGGTGTAATTTAGCATGTTGGTCAGTTTTCACATTGTTTGTTTTTCGGTCATATTTCGCCATTATTTTCTCCATCCCTCAAATTAGAGATCTTTTCACTCCACAGGAGTCAGTTGTCATCCTCTTCCTTGCCAGTCTGTTCTCTGCCATTTTCCTGCCCCTAACCACAGCATAGCTGGTCACATGCTGTACTGGGCATTGAATTGTCCATTTTTTGTTGGTAGTGTTGTTTGACATTGCTTTGACACATAGATTCAGGAGGGTACTTTTTAGGCATTTTGTCTGTGGGAAAATCCCTGGAACTTTCTCTTATTCTTTCTGAAATGAAAATGCTTTTTATTTTGTTGTGAAAAGTGCTTCAATTCTCTTAAAGGTCAGTAGTCAGAACTTCACTGTCCTGTTCTGTGTCTGCTCTGTGCAGGAGGCATAGTCCTAGCTGAACTGTGCCCACACTCCATGGTAGGTGGTAAGCATGGGACTAGGCACCTTTCCATCATGAGCATCTCATACATGCTCAAAATAGTATGCTGTTATATAAAAGACAATTCCAAAAGTAGGGTTTAGAAAACATGTCCAAGTTTCTTTCAATTTGGAAACTGCAACAGGATTATTTTTTCACTTGTCTACTCTTTGCCCAAGATCTGAAAAAAAAGCTCTGTAAAAGCAAACAAAATGTTGAACACTAGAGCAAGTGCTAGATGGCTGTGGCCTACTTGGTAGAGTGAGGTGTAGGGTTTGCAGCATCACTTATCTTAAATATAGAATGCTCGTTTCCACTGAGAAAGCTGCTACATTTTAGGAGGACAAGCCAACACCTGATGTGATTATTCATTTTCCTTGAGCTGTTTCTTTTATTATTGAAATTTTAAAAAAAAATTACTTCAAACAACACAAAAGCAAAGCAGCACTCCAGGATTTCTCATTCACACAGTAAACTTAGCTTTTAATCTGCAAAGTTCTTTTTGATGAATCTTCAGTTATGCATTGAATTTTCCAGTGACCCCTAGATTAGACTCAGATAAAATCTCTGCAGCCGCAGGCACATTCTTTGATTCTCTGCAGTTTGTCAGCCTTTCATAAAAAGTAGATTATTCCAGGTCATGAATACAGGGTCTTTACTTTCTCACACTAAATCCTTTAAAACTTTAATGAAAGGGAGCCCTTTATAATGGAAAACCAAAGCTATATTGGATCAATGATTGCCTATAGTTTGATGTGTCCTTGGGTAATAGCAGTCAATATCTAGTTAGGTACAACAAAAGGATTCCATAGAATTCTGCATCTCACCTCTGTCTGGAACTTTTGAAACCAAATATTAGAAAATATTATATAAATATTATAAAGCAACAACTAAATTTAAATTAAGTTTTGAGTTCTGGTCACACTGCTTTAATCTTTCAATTATATGAGAAAATCACTTGCAACTGTGATGTCATTCACCCGCAGTCTTTTGTGGCACATCTTAACATACTTTTCAAATTTGCGTTTTCTGTTTCTTCTGCCTGCCCTCATTCTTTAAAAGGCATGACAGATACCTATCATATACATGCCTAAACCATTTTAAAATACAGCTGGCATGCCATCACAGTTTTTGTTATATCTTGGTTCTCCTTAAAATAACAGGGATTTTACAAGTTTTCAGATATCTCCAGCACTAAAAAAGTATATTAACAGTTTAAAAGCCTAATTTTTCATAAAAACTGCGAGCAATTGGCTGTGGCTATCCAGTAATGTATTTTCTTGTTGAGAACTCTTTGATGGATGATTTAGATCAGCACATCTAGACCTTTCCTTTGACCCTTTTAGACATTTTATAGTGATGATTTGATTGCTATGAGTCCCTCACAATCCTTCAGCTTAAAAGTGGAAAGAAAGATCTGTGTCTGTTGGACAACAGGTGTCAGACAAAGTGCTACACTTCTCATTCATCAAGAGGTACAATAATGACTGTTTCAAAAAAAAGGAAAACTGTCCAAAAAAAAATACCTGAAGGAGAAAGTGACTTTATTTATTTGTGAACAAGTTGATCCCAGCATATGTAGTGCTAGGAAATGTCTGTATCATGCTACTTTCACTCTCTTGTGGACATTTTCAAAGATGGTCTAGATACAAAAATCAGGGATGGAATGGACTAACGCTAGTGCTATAGAGAATTTAATTTGTCCCTGAGAGGTTAGGAAATGCAGTAAGAAATTACCAAAATTTCCAAGTTTTGGAGAAAAGAATATTTTTATATACCTTATAGCATGGTCAAGCGATGTGGGAATACATAGATGCAGCTTGACACTGAAGGGAGAAAATCTGTGCAGCCAAAGCTCAACTGGAGTTGAAGCTGCCGAAAATGAGAGACACAATAAAAAGAGGTTTTTTCAAATATATTAGTGGCAATAGGCAGTGTAAAAATAACATTGCCTCGTATGAGGATGGTCACCTCACAAAGAGGGACAGACATAAGGCAGAGGTTTTTAATGCACTCTTTGCCTCTTCAACATGGATAATGGACTAATGGTATCTCAGTGCCCTGAGCTGAGAACTCATAACTATGAGAATGATCACTTCCCATTTGCCCCTGAAATTGTGTGGGATCGTCTTGCTGCTCCAGCTGGATCCCTGCAAATATATGGGGCCTGATGGGATCCATCCAAGAATCCTCAGTGGGCTGGCTGATGTCATGGCAAAACCCCTCTTGATGATTTTTGAGCAGTTTTGGGAATCTGGAGATGTCCCAGCTGACTGGAAGCTGGTGAATGTTGTCTCGATTTCCAAGAAGGGCAAAAAGGACCCCAGAAACTGCAGGCCTGACAGGTTTAAGTTGGATATTAGAAAAAGGTTCTTCACAACATTCTCAGGCACATGGTGTGACTCTTGCAGATGGTCCTGTGCAGATCCTCGAGCTGGACTTGATGATCCCTTCAAACACAGCATATTCTGTGATTCTGTTATTCTATGAAGGCAATTTTTTTTCAATGTGCTCTGTGTCTGGAAACTAGCTTCTAGTAGTCATCTGTCTTCCTAATTTCTCTAAAACAATTGCAGTCTGAGCTACTCCAAATTATGGAGAAGACTGTCTTTTTTTTCTTGTGTACCCTGAACTCCAACTGCAACATGTTGAATGCCTGATAATAAACATTTAACTTATTTCTTTCTAATATGTTGTTACTAAATTATTCAGAAAATGAGATCTATTTCAGCACAGAGGCAAGCCAACTTTCTAGGCAAAAAAAATATTTTTGACATAACAGTTATTATGACCATGCAGTCCAAAACCAGCTGACTCAGGCTAACAAGTTAGTATAGATTATCTGAGTCTTCACCAATTTTAAATTAAAACACAATAAGTTAAAAAATTACAAGCCTAATCTTTGTATTGCTTTAAAAATGTTTTAAAATGGATCTTTTATAAGATAAGATCAACAGAATACAGTTTTATTGCCAGAACTTAGCCTAACCACAGGAAATGACCTTCCAGAGGCTTTACCTTATCTGGTGTTAGCCAGGAAGCCACAAGTTCTTCTTTTAGGCCTTTATCCTAGTGACTCGGAAGCAGTAGACAAGAGGAAATAATTAATGTCATGCTAAAAGAAGTGCCCGAACTGGGATACATTACTGTATTGGGGTGCCTAACTCTACCAGCTAGAGAGAAAAATCTAAATGACATAATAAGAGTGGGCATCTTCCTTGTAGGTACCCAAGGTTTCCTTAAATTAATTCTCTTTAGGGTGTCCTAGTTCATGTGGTGGTTTTCTCCATTCCTGTCCAGAAACCCGCAGGCCAAGAATCAGTCCTTTTCTGCCAGTCTTTTCTCATGAAAAAAGAAGGAATTAAAGTTTTTACCATTATTGCAAAAATCCTGTTGAGCTTAGGTTATGGATTATGTAATTATATGTTTACTTCTGTATGTTCCACTTACTCAAAACTGCTGATGTTCCCATAAAATTGCAGTGTTCATGCAATTAGTCAAGCAAGGATTTCCTGCAAAACTGGTCATAAAGTTTACTTTATCAATGCTGTACTAGATGTTGTATTTGCATAAACAAAATATTATCAAAGAGTAGTTTTGGAATGGTTTTAATCGTTGTGGAAATAAAATTAAAAAAAACATAAATGTGTCAGAAGAGAGAGAAGTGAAATAGGTGGTGATGGACAGAAATCTATTCAAAGGATAAGAATATGAAGAAAGATAAATTCAAGAACAACAATTAACCACCTTCATTATCAGATAAACCAGAGAGAGCCTTGTAAACAAAGTTTATCTGATGTCTTACCTTTTTCTTATATTTAGGTATGGGAGCAAATAAAATATAACTCAAATAAGTTACAGCAAGAACACAGCAAGTGTTCCCATATAATTCACACTTCAGATTACAAATTGAGAAATACTGATTTATCTCCATATTTTATTCTCTGTTTCTTCCTGAACTTTTTCAAGTTCTTCCTCTCTCATTTCTCAGTGACCTGTTCTCAGCTCAAGTTAGAGGCAGGTTTTAAGACAAATTAGAGATCTCTCTTCTTGTCTTTGGTATGATCAAAGTTGAACTTTAGACCCCAGGCAATTTCCTAAATGGTGCTCACTGCTTTTTGCAAGTTCAGCTGTAACATGCAAACTAGGAAAGCAATGCTTTTAGGGAAAAGTGTGGGATTTACCATAGTATGTTGCTGTATGAAACATGAAATTATGTGCCCAGTGTAATTCAAGTCTTTTCTTCTAAGGAAACCTTGGGCCTTAATGAAGGCCTATACAACCTCGCTGGTATTCAGCATGATATTACATTAGTGCCTGATGGCAGATACCTTATTGAAATGGAGCCTTCCAAAGCCAAGAATGCAAACCTGGGAAAGCAACAGCCTCATATAAATATTACCAACTTTCTCAAGCATCAGACACAGAAAGAAACGTATCCTGCACACTACACAGAGGGGCCAGTGGGCTACTTGCCTATCTTTTAAAGCAAATACAAATGAAAATTGCTGAACTCACTCACTCTGGTTAAAAAAATAGAATCTTGGATTAATAATCTTTATTCTTAGGACATTTAAATGGGTAGTATTCATAAACTCTTATTTCATGGTGCTTTGGATTGTACTTAAATGTTACTTAGAACAAGACATTTGTGTCTTTTCCAGAATTTCTTGCATCTCCACTGCATCCCAGTTTTGTTGTCATCATCTTATTACAGATACCATCACAAGAGATGTAAAAAACACCAATCCAATCTCCAGAAAGTCAACCAAATAATGGCAGAGGCTTTCCAAAGTAGTGACACTGGCATGTAACCCCTAGAAAGAAAATGCCATTTTCTGCCTCCAGCAAAAACCGACATTTTTACATCATATTAAGCATGTTAAAGAAGAATGATTTTAAACAAACAGAACAACTATGTGTGGGCACTTCAACTTACATTGAAGTCTAGCACACTAGTTTAGTTTCTCTTTTGCTTTCTGAGACAGATATAAATTGATAGATGGTGTCATGATTGGGCTGTAAAGGCACACAGCTGGTTTTGTTAGTGCACATTTTGTGGACTTTGTACCAGCTTAAAGGGTTAATATGAAAACCCCATGTAGCACTAGATGCAGTTCTTAAGGAGGGCTACATGTAAAAAACTGGAAAAACTTTTAATATAAGGCTCTATTGCTTTATGTTTTATCTTATTATCTGCTCCTGTTGTTGTAAGTGCTACAGCAGTGTGACAGCTAGGGCACACAAAGGTCCTATGAACTTCTGTCTTTTTAACTACCTGATCCATGTGAAGCTAACCCAGTAGTTGCAGTCAATAGCCTCTTGCAATCTCCTCACTGCTCACTACTCACTCATCATTGTGCATGGCTACCTGTGAAGAATGGGGAAGATAGAGATCCAGTGAAAGAAGGCTAATAAAGCTGTACATCTTGCTTTTAAGCTGAAGTACCTGAAGTTGTTCTATCTCCAAAAGGTGTGGCGGGCATAGGGGTATGTAATTCTGCAAGCACTAGGTAGCTTTAGAGAGGAACAGCCTGATTGACATTGTCTTGTGCTTACTTTCAGTAGGGTTAAGAGGAGACAGTGGGCTGACTGAATTGAAATTCTTGCAATCTGTTAACTTTTTGACCATCTGGATTTGAGTCAGATGCCTTTCCAGGCCCAACAGTGTGGTCCTCTTTGATACAATATTGAGCTTCATGATGTCCCCTGCTTGATGTTACTAAGTGTAATGGCTTACATGGCCTCAAGCAATTCAAAATAAAATTAATGCAGATGACAACTGTTGTAGCATTAGATGATATTTTAGAGCAGAAAAATGAAAGCTCTTACCTAAAACATTTAGAGTGCTGTCATCCTATAAACAGAGGGATTTGATTTTAGTGCATTTTCATCAACTTACTACACTAAGTAGTTGATTAATCTTGGAGAGACTTACTGAGTTGCCCTGGGTCCTGCAGAAAATTGATAGCAAATCCAGATACTGAATTAAGAATTTGTGGCTAACAGTTCATAATATTCTCATTCAGAGACCACCTTTTATTTCTTACATGCAATCAAAAATCAATTTTTAAAGCATTAGCTGAGCCATAACTTAATAAATCATCATGAAACCAAGCAAAGCGTAACAATAGCTTAACCTCAAAATGGTAACAATGCTAAGGGAATGAATCCACAAATCAAGAAAGTCGCACACTTACTGGGAAGAAGTTGAGAACTCCAGAGCATGCTATTCCTAAAAGAGGTAGAGAGAAAATTTTTATGCATAGTCCTCTGAGCCTCTGGAGAATCCTTACAACTGTACATTCCCTTATTCCCTCCCACAGCTACTATATGTAGGTCATTAATCATCTTTTCAGGAATCCTCATTATGTACAGGAAAAAGCTTAGGTTTGGAGAACCACATACCTGCCCCATAAAACAAGGAGTGTCCTGGTAGATTCACATTCCAGATGTAAATGGAGGCCCAGAAATAGGGAAAAATCCAGTGGCTTTATTGAGCTCACTGTAGGCTGCAACCCTGTATCCTCAGCTGTCCTAAACACTATGTCCTCCCTCTTTGCCTGGATGATTGGAACCAGCTTCATAATGATCAAAAGATGGAAGATGACCAGTTATGTTAGTAAGGATGACTGAATGAGATTAACATAGTTATAGTAGTGTATCAGGCAGGTTACTGGGATAGTAGTGAGAAAAGATGGGTTTGACCTGACAGATTCAACTGATTTGCCCAAAGTCAGAATGTTCTAGCACTGTCACTGGCAGACAGTTTTATTACCATGGAATAAACCTTGAAGAGAGATGAAAATTCCTGAGATGATTTTAAAAAAGACAAATATATATCATAGATTTCTGATGCCTCAAATAGCATCTATACTAAGCAGTATATACTTTTGTTTATATATCAAATTTGTATAACTACCAAATGTAATACTCAGCACACAAGCAAGAAGTAGAAATAGGTGTCTAAGAAATCACCTTTCAGTATATCTCAATCCCATCCACAAGTCAGAACTTTGGACTGAAAATTTTTTACAGAGTTACAAAAGTTGCAGTCTCTGATGGCATCAAAGTTGGATTGTGTTGTCACAGCAAGGTTCAAGTTACCTAAATGCTACATTCTTTAAGGATTTTGAAGTTTCTGTGATTCTATAATAATTTCACAGTAATAAAAATAATAATAATGTATAAGCATATCTGAATTTCCTAAGCCAGTATTGGAAGGATAGTGGATTTTATGTAAGAATAAGATACACATCTTGCATTAGGATTTATGGTATGGCCCAATCTACTTTAATCCATAAAATCAATGCATGTGCTTTTATAAAGTGAGACATGTTACAGCTTCAAAGTCCAGACCAACTCCAAAATAGTCATTGCCTAACGTGGGCATTGGGGAATGAAAGGGGAGCTCTGCAGTTAACAGCTATTGAAAAATGACATGCTTGTATGGAGGCTCTGAAAATACTATCACACATTCTGTTTCTGTATTGATTAATCTATTTAGAGTACACTCATAAGTAATAAAAGAATAGGTAAGTCTGTACTGTAGATGTAGTTATACCTGAATGTGGTTATACCTATATGTTTTTATAGTCTGCATCATCTGTAGGAGTTTTCATGCACTTCTGTCCAGACCATGCCAGAATCACTGTCAACTTATTAAACCAGAATTTCTATACCAATATGGCTTATTAGGTGTTCTCATACCCATTTTCATATTCATGTGACCAAACAGCTAAAAAAATCATGGGTTTTCATGAACATTAAAAATGCATCTAACAGTTTCCACATGGCCTAACAGCACACACTTATTTTATCATAAAACATTCCTATATGAGAAGAAGTTGCAGGGGTCCTTCTCTATGTCTTTGTGACAAATTCAGGGGTTTGCCATGAAAATTCGCTCTTCTGATAAAAAGAAGGAAGAAAAGAGTAAACTGGGTTATCTTTAGGCTGATTGCTGCTATTTAAATCATCTATGTCCCTGGCTTTGTGTGCCAGTCAGGAGGGTCATATAAGGTATTGCATTTTATTTCTTTAAGATGCATGTATATATATAAGTGCATTTGAACTGGAAGTTCAATCATAATGATGTTTTTCCAGATGGATTTTTTTCCATCTGATCAAAATGCAAGAATAAAAAGGAATGACATGGGTTTTTCAGGGAAAAGCAAAATTTTATTTTCCAAGTTCATGCAAACAAATTCTACCTTTTTTCCTTTCGTTTGCCTTTTGTTCCATGTCACTTTACGTAAAGGAAATTTTCTAGGCAGTAAGTACCAAAAATTTGTCTATTTTCCCCCAGTATTTCAGTAAAACTTTTTGCATCTCTGCTCTCACAGAGAGAGATATTAATCTCTCGAAATTAAACTATTTTCTATCTCATAAGAGGAGTAAATGTATGTATCATGATTTTGTTCTCTCATGTATAAAGCTATCGCAGTAGAAACTATTTCTAAACCTTAAATTTAGATAATATAAAACTATGTATTTCATTATTTTGTAGACCTTAACAGGAAAATGTGAGGAAAATAATGAGAAAGTATCCTCAATGTGTTTACAAACACTCCAGAGAGCAATCCCAATTTCTACACACCTTTGTTCTGTTAGAGTCAGCATCACAGTCCTCATGGGACATGACAAGATTTCTGTTCATGATAATTCCTTGAATATTTTTTGTTTTCTTACTCCAGAAGAAGCTAGCCCAACTATAACTAGAGACACAATACAGTAATTTTAAATCAAAGATTATGTAATCTTTATGTGTTTATTATGGAAACAATGAGAATATTTTTATTGTATTTTCACTGTTGTTTTTTTAAACAGCATTCCATGGGGAGAACAGTTATTTATTTTTTTTAATTCTGTGCCTTTAATTTAGGGAAAAAAGCTATTTGCTGTTTCTATCCTGTCATTCAGCATCTGATGAGAAGTAGACTGACCTTGGAAATGTTAGCATGCTTCTTCTGCTTAAAAATTTTATGCACGTAAGAGTTTGCAGAGAAATTATAGATATGGAGTATATTGTATGCAACAATTGCTTTCTGAGCACAAGACAAGGAAAGTTTGGGGAAAGCTCCATTGAGCATACTCCTTTTGGGAAAGGATTGGTCATAACCCACCCATGGGCTTAACCTTGCTGCAACAGCTGATATGCTGTGATAATCTTAGTAAATTTCTACACCTGAAAAAGTTTACAAATCCTTGTTTTTTCATCTATTTCCCTTGGTGGCTTTTTAAAAGAACTGACAGTTGATTTTGCAGCAAAGATAATTTTCAAAGTTGACAACACTGTTTATTTTATCTGTGCAAAGAGAGTGTAATCAATTTTTCATGAATATTTGAGCCCTAGGTGTCAATGGAGAGAATTTAGTTATGGAAATTGCAAGTTACTTACATTTGTCGTAATTTAAGAAAAACATTTCTTGTATTTCAGGGAATTTTTGTATTTGGCATTCTGATCACTGTGCTGATGTCCACACAGTGCCCCACCTGACTATTAGAAATCTGTGCAGACAGTTGTCACCTGTGCTATTTGGAAGAGATGGTGTTCTAGTTTGCAAAGCTGGGTGCTGAAAGCTGAGAAAATATCATATTGAAAGGGATTAAATTGATGACCTTTACAGAGTCATTAGGACCTTTGCTGAAGTACAGAATTTTTTAATATGCAGAACATGATGTTCTGCCTTCAACCATAACATAGTAACAATACATATTGCTCATTTAGTGCAAATCGGCCTGAAAATGGGTACAAGTGACAAAGTAGCCTGTGATGCACTGGAATGACATTGAAGTGAAGAGTATGAAGCTTTCAAAAAGACAATTATGAGACAAACAAGCTATGAATTCTCTGCTCCTTCTGGGAGGCAGTTACTTCTCAGTAGGGTGACTCACACAACTGGCTGCTCATCACTGGGAATTAACAGCCCAACCCAGAGGATGTACAATCATGCAGGCCTTTCCTGATGGCCTTTCAGTCACTTAATTTCCATTTATATGGCAATTGGAAATATATATGTACAAGTAGTAAATATTGTTACAGTGCATGAGCGGAAACTCAGACTGGAGCTTCTATACATTCATCTATTTTCAGAGAAAGTGAATATTAATGGCTATGTCAAGTAAAAGACTCTGGTGTCTGAAAGTAAGAGGAACTTTTCTCGAATCACCTTTCTTTCCTGTCTCCTTCATGAATCTTCCATCCTTTGCTATACAGTGCTACAAATACTAGAAAGTGTTTTAAGGACCCCATAGGTGAGAATTTTGAAAGTAGATCTTCCAGATCCTAGGCAATATCTCCATTCTTTCACTTCAGTGTAAACAATTGCCTGTCACTTTTCATTTTATGTACTGTGTTAAAAAAAATTTTAAAATTCTTTTTCAAAAGCTCCTATACATTTGTGTGAACTAAGCTTTAAGCAAGCTAAGTAAATCCCTTAGTAGGATTTAGATAAGGAGAAGCCTGGTTCTTGGATCCTGTTTATGCCTAAGCTCAAACTTGATCTCCAGAGTAAGCACAGTTAAAACTGAAGTTTCTCTGTGGACAAGTACTTTACTTTTTCAGTAAAAAGAAAGACAGATTCAGGATTAGGTCATACCTGAGTGGGAATCATGCTTGCAATTTTTAATTAGATTCATTAATGCTACACACATCCTCCTTTAGCCTCTCAGGTTATTGGGATCTTTATCTTCTGATTCTGTTACTCAGGTCCTAGCTCCACAAGCTGTCACCAACTTTATGGGAAAGAGCAGAGCAACACTGTGCGGTTTTACCTGTCCTGAATCAAGACTGAGGAAACAGAGATAAAAGCAAGGGAAATGTACATGAATCCCTTCACTATCCCCAAAGAATCACAACTATTACATAGAGTTAGAAATATGTGTTGGCTAAAATAATGCATCTTCATTTTCCTTTTGTCCCTATTGTTACAATAGTGTCATGCAATCCACTGGGTGCTGAGACATGCAGCCTTCCTTGGTCTGGTGAGAAAAGGACTGCCATATGTGGATGCATGAGTTGTTACACTGAGATTAATTGTTCCTGTTTTCTTTTACTGGCCCTCACGCAAAGCAATTAAAACTACCTGGATCAATATACCTTTCTTCTATTATTTTCCAATTCCCCTTATTAACATCAGCCTGGAGTGCTCTACTCCAGTCTGATGAATGGTAAAAGACCATGTATTGTTGTTATTATCATTGATAACAATAACAGTAACTTGTTTGAAGTGATCCCTCTAACTCAATATCTGTATTCAAAGAACAAATAAAGGAGTCCCTGACCTCCAAGAACATAAGACTCTAAGACGACCAAACAAATAATTCAGGGGAGATGGCACAGCAAAAATGGTGACTGCAGAAATCAACAATTTTCGCTATAGTCAGCTTGGCAAACGGGCATGGTGAAAGGAAATTTAAAAGTAGAAATGAAAGAAACTTGCTCATAAGCAAGACCAAAAACAGGTTTTCTATGGAGTAAGGAATAGAGGTGATTAGAAGGATTTCCAGAAAAGCAGAAAGCAGTGGGAATATTAGGAGAATGGAGTAAGTGTGTGAAGTCAAATTGCCAGTGCTCTTCTGGTCTTTCTTAAACCTAAGGCTTCTGAATGGGTCTTTAGCCTGCAGAAGTGGAGTACAGTAATTCTTCTTTTATGCAAGAATAGGCTGTAGAACAAGCAGGTGTTGGTTGATATATTGAGACACTTTTCCTGCAAAGGTTACAGTGTTGGTAAAAGACTTTAAGTCACTTATTTGGAAGCACTGCTGACAAGTTGCTCATGTGACAGACACAGCCCTCTTTTCTCCTGATGGGAGCATAGCATAGTGTCTTGGTATGAAGTTTAGTAAATGGATGGTCTTCTATAATCCTTAGGTATGATGAGTGTTCCGTTCAGACCAAGATTAGAATACTGCAGGATCATTAAGCATCCATCTGTTGCACTTTTCGCTGTCTGATTCACTTGCACAGAGTCGTTCCAGGCTACTCTACAAGCTAATGCATAAGGCTTTCAGAGCATGTTTAATGCTCTGAAAAAAGGGTTTGTGGCATGTCTCAAGTATTTTAAAAAAATACAGAGTTCAAAATGTATTCAATTAATACTTTTTGTCTGTGGGTAAATCATGGTAAATTTATGAGAAAATCAAAGCAAAATTAGGAACTTCAGAATGTCCAGTTTGCATTCCAAAGGAAGGACGTTAAGTGTGTTAAGGCAGAATTAGTAAAACATTTGAAAATATCTTTCCAGTAAGATTATGAGGGTATCCAGTTGTAGAAAAGAGATATTTAACATCTTTTTCCAACCTGGGCTGTGGAAAACAAGGTATATGTAACACAGAAAAGCAAATGCTTAATTGCCTTCTGTGTAATGGAGTGGATAAGACATACATTACTGTGCTAATAAATGTTCTTTCTGTGCAGCTTCAACAGATGACAGTGCAGCAGAGAAGAAAGGTGGAACACTTCATGCGGGCTTAATTGTGGGCATTCTAGTCCTGGTCCTTATTGTGGCTGCAGCCATCCTCGTGACTGTCTATATGTACCATCACCCAACATCAGCAGCTAGTCTCTTCTTTATAGAGGTAAGAGAAAAGTAACGTGTTGTGTCACTAGTCCTGTCTCTTGGCTAGGGTGTTTGGGGTCTCCAGGATAGATCTTTTTAACTAAATCAGAAGTGTTCGTAGTGTAATCTTTGAAGAAATGGGCCTCTCCTAGCAAGTGATACTGTTAGCAGGTGAGAGCATGTTTGTCACTCAGCTTCTTCTTTAACTACCATCACTATTACTCTTTCGCTTTCAGACAGGGCATATATGTAAAAGGTATATCTCAGATACCACTCACTTCTCTTTCTTATTCTTCATTTTCCTCATCATAGTTTTTTTCCATTACCTTTCATGTGCACTGACATTTTATTTTGGGATATATAGTTTTTCTATTTTCCTGGGTGGCAGGGGGTGGTGGAAAGAAAAGTATGCCTTCTTAATTCTGCAGAAGAGCTGACCAGTAATTTTTTAGCTGGAAACTTGCTTCTTACATCATTTGAAAAAATCTTTTAACACTTTGTCTCAGAGTTTGGGAAGGATTTTTTTCATCAAATTTTTAACATCTCTCATCTTCTTTGCTCTTTTTATTAGTGTAGAGAGAAGCAGACTCTTTTAGACTATGATTCATCTGACCCATTTTAGACATCTCCTTTAGGGTTAGATAAATTACCATTTTTCACCCTCAAATACAGATAGCTACCTTAGGTGCAGACATCTAAGTTGCAGACACTGACATTTAATCAGTTTACTTCCACTGTTCTTGAAAATATGAGAAAGGAACATTCTCCAAAGGTGTTGAAGTCCACAAAAACGTATGAATACTTACACTTACTTGTGGGTGTTTTTTTCCAACTTGGCAGCATTCCTCTACCTTACAGTACAGAGTTGCTAAATGTGAAAGAAAAGGCTGTTCATAACCTCCGCTTGAATTGTTCCCTCACTATTAAGAGCCTGGACACTTACTGCTAGACAACAGTGAAGATCCCAAACCACTGGAAGTGTCACTGGGGACATATCTAGGGATTGCTTAGGTAAAAGCGTAGGAAGATGTAAATATTCATTCTTAGTGACAGCAATGAGAATTAACCTGAGACATGAACATGAATAGAATGATTCATCTTTAAATCATATTATAATAAATATACTTCTTAGATGTAATAGTAGTGACAGAAATCAAAATGAATTGTTTATCAGTATTTCAGCCTCAAGTGATGTAACTGTGTTAACTATCAAGGAACAGAATCCATGTAATAAAATACAGTTTTCTTTCATGTTTATGCAATATTTCAAGCCAGTTCTCTATTGATGTATGCAAACAAAACAAAAATTCCACTGAGGACTATGTACAAAAGAGAAGGTTTTGTCCCTTCCTTTTGTTCACACATGGATTGAATTTCTATCTTTCATTCCAGTTGAAGCAAGTTTCTGTCATGGTGTGATTGAAAAGGCTAAGTAAATGGCAATGCCATTTTTTAAGAAGGAGAGAATACCAAATTACAATACACAATTATTTATTTAATTTTGTTCTTTGTGTAGTAAGGGGATATTAATTTCTTTCATTGGTATCATACTCATCATTCAAACGAGGGTGCCTCAATCAATTTTGTTAAACCTATTCCACTGAGTTTAATCTTTAAGTGCCATTAATCAATCTGTGCAGGAAAAGCTACAAGGTCTTTTAGCAAGCAATGTAGGCTTTTAGAAAAAAAAAAACTTAGATAAACATATACTTTCTGTTTACAATAAAGGAGAAATCAGTCCAGATAAAATTTATACAAAACATGTTATAACCTACATTCTCTTTTGATTACTAGAATAATTGTGATACTTGTGAAGAATCAGCACTAGCCGTGAAGGAGTGACCTTTCCCTGAGAATGGTAAAATCACTAATGCTGTGGCAAAATCACAAGGAGTGGAAAAAGGGTATTTCAGAGCACTTCCATGCATTTCAAAACTTTAAAACCATTGTTGGTATCATAAGCCTAGATCAGAACAAGGTTGTTCTGGAAATAAAATTCAATTTCATTCTGGAAATAAAATTACTTTTAATAGTTTAATAATTTAATTTCCTAAGGAAAAAATAATTTAACCAATTCAAGAAATAAAGAATAGAATATATTATTCTTCCATTCATCTTATCTATTGGATCTACATGTTTCCAACACAAAGAGGAACATATCTTCTCAAGCTTGTATTTTGAAACTGAAGTATAAAAAATAGTGAGAAAAAACTGGTATAAATGGGTCAGTGTTACATAAAATTATCCTTTATTACAGTTGCACAATTGAAAAATATTTGATTAAGCTGTTACAGATAACATGATAGCCCACACACCACGGCAGACAAGCTGCATTATTTATGGGGAATGAATGAAATGTGGACCTGATGTTATCATTCCAGGGAAAAAGCTCAAGAGGATTGCCATGTGCTTGGTCATGAAATGAGAAGCATATAAATATTTCTGAAAATTATACTGTTTTGTATGAGTATCTTGATTAATAAAGCAAGTTGCCCAGTTAAAACAAGATGTGACAGATGGACAGGCAGGTCTCTCCTTCAGTTGTCTAAAAAATTACGAGTACACTGTAGTCTGCCATGAAGTCTTCAAGCCAAATGAAGATCTGCATCAGTTTAGCTCTCATTAGTAATTAATATATCTCTAAGGCTGGCCAAAAGAAAGAGCAGGAACCTGGCCCATTTCTGCTTAAAGAAACTACTTAATGGGGGCATCATATAGACATTAAACATAGCATCTTTTCAAAATTGTAATATGACTAAGAGAAAAGCTTATTTTTACATCTAAGGTTCTAGGATACTGTCATGATTTTGTAGGTGATGTGTCATTTTTAATCAGATTTTGTTTGAATTTTTAGATTAAAGGGTATGTAAGTAATTTTTACTTGATTTGTTTTATGGTCATGACTGGTTACTGAATAAAGAAAAGGGTAATAAACTGATCCCATATCTGAGACTCTAAGTCTCTTTCTTCCTTGTGTTCTCTGCAGATATTACCCAATATTCACTTACCACCTCACTCAGGTTCTCACATAGCTCATCTCAAATCCCGCTCAAGTTTGTCATGTAGCAAGCTCCCCCAGATAAGGATAAATACACCCACATTTTGACTGCACTGTTTACCCTTGCCCTGATAAAGGCAATCCCTTGTGACACTTCTGAACACCATTAAATGATATCCTGAGTGCACTAGTTGGTTTAAATAAACGATACACAAAACCCAAGAAAAATACCATTTATTGCAAAAGCAGCTATTATTGTCTTAGAACAGAATAACATTATTCTATTACTTTTTTACTCTTAAAGTCTGAAGAAAGTTTTTCTTCTAGTGTTTCTGTTCAAAGCTGTTATGCAGAATGCACATGTCCAGCCCCACCTGGGAAAAAAATAGCTATTTTGAACAAACAGCTTAAAAAGTCTTCAGTGCCAGAAGTCTTCAGTGCCAGTGCTATTCAATTTGCCTGTGATTACATGCAATTTTAAAAGAATGCCATCCAAATAGTTCAACATAGTTTCAGAAAAGTTCCACTTTTTGTTATGTGTGTAGAAGATTCAAATCAAAATGCAGTATTTTCCTGTTTCTTCCACCTCCACACTGCTCATGTGTTTCATTGTTTAAGTTGGACTCTTCTCTGGTGACGTAAAGACGGAATGAATTATCAGCTTTTAAAGTTAAGGGACCTTCAGTCAAAGGTCCAGTGAATACGGGCTCTTTCTAAAAGCTAAGAGTAAATATTTTCTAAAGATTAGCTTGCAGAGTGACACAAGAGATGTTGCATGCTTTGGTTTTTTATTTTTTTATTGTTATCCCTGAAGTATTTTCTCTCCCTTGAATTTGATTCGGTTGCCAATAATTTCCCCTTTCAAATCACATTACATACCTGCTCTTACCTCAAGCAATGCTATCTCTTGTTTATACTTTGAACTGATTTGCACTGATTTTTGAAAAATAGCATGCATGTCAAAAAATAGTGCTCTTCATGACTTTTTCAACAATGCAGAAACTTATGTCAGAAATCTAGATATAACATATATAGCTACACACTAGCTATAGCACAATTAAAAATTAATTCATTTATTCTCTAACCTGTGTAGTATACCAGCATTCAGGATGTAAGATTTGGTGGCCAAAAAGCCAGTCATAATGCCTGGAATGCCAAGGATTGCATACATATGACACAGATGATAGCAAAATTGATATAAATATCTGGAGCTAGATATAGAGAGTTTTGAAGAAATTCTCAGCTGAGTCAGATGGATTTGCTCAAATTTCAATGAACTATGGGCTAAATTGCAGCTGTAATAGTTTTTTGTATTTTAGTCCTTTCTTTTCCCTCATGTTCTTTTTTGCTTTTATTTTTGACCTTTAATGATTTATTTTCATGTGTGAACTATGGATCTCAGAGCAATTGTCCAGGGAATATTTAACAAATTGAAAAGCAAGCCATATGGCCAACTACCTTTTACTCAGATGTCTTGTGCCCACTGGCACCGAGTTATCTGGGGACAGAAGGGTTGCGCACAGCACAAGTTTTCACTTGCATACTTTATTTGTATTTTTCTTACCTTCCTTACTTATATGGTGAACTAAAGTCCTTTGAAAGTTTGAAACTTACCTCAGCTGTCATCCCAGTGCTCTGTCTTTGAGGACCAAAGGCAACATGATCTGACCACAGCTGAGAAGACAGCAGAGGCGTTGCTGGCCGAAATGAAGGCAAGGAGTCAGACGTTGTGGTGTCTCTTCCCAGATGGACACAGTGATACCATTGCCAAGCATGCTTGTGGAAGGGTTGACAACAGCAGAATGCAAGTTTGCTGTGGTGATTCTCTGTGGGTAGGGGATTTTAAGGAGTCTAAACTAACATTGCAAATTGGGATCATCTTAACCTCAGGCAAAGAGCCTTTCTTTTGTATTGGGCTTATACCCACAAAACCAAATTCAGCTTATTGACGTGCATGGACTCTGAAGCTGTAAGAATATGAGTGAATTCAGAGCTTATGTATTACTTAATAATGGCTGTGTATGTATTGATAGTAGTCAATATGTCACACACTGAAGAGCAGTGTGGGGTTTTGTGGTTAAAAATTAACATTCTTTAGAGTTAAGATCCCACCTTAAAGGTGATAGCTTTTGCCTTCCTGTTCCCACCCCCCCTTGGAGTTATTCTAGGGCTTTATTTTGCTGGTTCAGCTGCTTAGAAACATACATGTACACTTATAAAAACACACATCACACATGTGCACATATCTAATGTCTTTTTTCATTGTTTATTTTACTTGATCTTGAATGTTTAAGATAGATAATTTCACAAATCTGTTTAAATGGCCACACAGAGAGTTGAACTGGTGCTATGGAGCCAGGGAATGTCCTTGAGAAAAAAAAAGAGGGAGGAAGGAAGGAGCAGCTGCAGATCTTCAGCAAATAAAATAATAGTGTGTAAACAGAGCCCAGAGGATGCACCTTGACTACTCCTGATATAACTTAAATTATGTCTTTGCTAGTAAATTAAATTAAGCTGGGACTGTTTTTCAGCATAAAGACCAACCAGCATGGAAGGATCTTCATTCCTGTCATTTAACTCTGTCTCACATAAAGTTGACAGCATGGAGACTCTTAGCATGAACTGAGGATGGTTCTCAGATACTGAGCCCTGGCGGGGGTGCTCTGAGAAAGCATTAATTATTGGGTATTTTTTTAGTGATTGGGCTGTATGAGGGATTGTGTTTCAGTATCTGGAAACTTTCACTGGCACACAGATCTAGCAGTAGATTTTCTTCAGATTTTGACCTTCTGCTCATCCCCTGTCTGCTTAGAGGAAAGAAATAATATGAGAAAATAGTCAAAAAAGCTGGAGGCAGTTCCTGGTGTTTCAGACTCAGGGAATTAATGGACATTTCTTGGCTCACTGTTATACATCTCTACTTATAACAGCATATCACAAGTAAGAATCAGATTTAACATCCAACCATATTCTCTACACACCATTTCCAGGTTTCTGCATTAATGTAACAAATTAAGTGCATGTCTTCAAACAACTGAGAAATAGAGACAAAGTTAAAAAGAAATCAGGATTTTTTAAAAAAGAATGAGATGCTCAACTTTCTAAGCCAGCTGATGGAGCTCACACAGCTCTGCTATTCTATTCTGGAATATGGCCCATTGTTTTTATTATATATCCATTTACAGGGGATAATACTTTTAGTTTGAAATAGGCTTGACATGTTCATCAATTAGTTTTTGTCCAAAGATTCAGGCTGAATTGTGTTTAATGAAGATGATGATTAAAAAGAAGAGGACAAGTATCATTTTTCTCTTCTTTCAAAGTCTGCAGTGTCCTGGCATTTGGAGTATTGTCATTGATCTCTGTCATTGCCTCGTACTGATAGTAAAATTATTTTTTCCAAAGCTTATCCAGCTCAGCAGGAACCAGCAGCTCAGCAAGGGAAACTTAAATCAACCACGAGAAGCACTAAAATAAATAGTCAACACTGACAATAAAAGTCAAAGGTGGAGAGGAAGGAGGCATTCTGTTTCTCATCCTTTAGCAGCCAGCTCCTTAGATATATGTAAGACAGCAGAAACTGTTACAGCAAGAGATGGTTTAAATCACAAAAAGATACTTTAAACAAGTACTTCTCTCAGAATGAAAAATAAATCCAGTAAATCATCCTACTGAATGATTCTTTATTCCAGAATAGTTTCTTCACAATAATAGTTTAACACGGTGTTAGGCAATTCATCTTTTCTTATTTTTGGAAATACTTATCAGAAGTATAGTTTTAGATATTTTTAGCCTCTTTGACTTCTAACTGTGATTTGCCTAACAAATTGGATGTTTCTAGAAGAGATTAAAGACTGGTACACAAATTTCAGGTAACTTTGAGCACAAAAATACTATTATGGGCAAGGTAATTCATAACAGAAAGATCTTTATTTCTCATGAGAAAGCAGAAGACCTGACTACAGAGGTAGATTACCCATGGACAAGTGTACTTAGACAAATGGGTCTTGAATAGTATCAGATTAACTTTTAGCCATTTAGTAAGATTTCACTATAGTTTTGTTCTCCTTTCCTTAATCCCTTTGAGTCATAGCAGCTTTTCTGGGTTCTGACAATTGATCCAGAAGTTGGATAGTTTTGTATTTCCATATTTCCAGTTAAGAGAGTTAAATAGGCCTTATTGACAAAATGCAGTTAAAGAATAAAGCTTTAAAATAAATTTAAATGTCTTTGTGCACTTGAATTACACAAAGAAATTGACATCGCTGGAAATGTAAGAAGCAACCCTTCAGTCAAAACAGTGAAACAATCCTCTGAAAGTTTGATAGTTTGAAATATAGAAAAATGATAGAGAAGACAAAGTTGTTCCAGAGCATTCAACCTAAAATGTATTCAATAACTTCAGCTTTTTTGTAGTTTAGTGGGAAATCAAGTTTACTAGGGAGCTCTGGGGAGTCAAGACTTGGAAAGATTGACCTTCTCATGCTAAGTCAAGTATTTATTCTCATGTAAACTCAGTTTGAAAGGAGAGAGAGAGAGTGTGTGTGTGTATGTCTGTGTGTGTGTGTGTGTGTGTGTGTGTTTTGGTGAAATCCACTGTTCAAGTTTACTGCTGAATAGGAATGAAGAGCTGATCCATGAACAAGCGCTCTGGGATTTTATGCTGGTTGAAATACACAAAGACATTTTTGATAGTATTTTAGAAATTTTTGAGAAGAAAATGTGTGTGGCAGGGCTGGGGACATGACAGAGGGAAGGACTTTTCATTAAGGTTTTCCTTCACTGCTATCTGACTTTGCAGATCTGTACAAAATTGTGCTTATTTCATTTTCATCTACTGAGTGAAGGATAGAATAAGGGTAGGATGGGGGTAGTAGAGGATAGGATGTAAGAATATGAAATATATAATACATATTGCTAAGTTGCTCCTGTTCATTACTGGTAGAAAATTGTCTTCATGCAGGTGTGTGAAAAGAAATGCAGAAGTTTATAATTGCTGTAGCTGACAAAATATATGTTATTGCAATTACCGTCCAATGAATTGCAATCTCAGATGAAAAGTGTTAAGTGGCATAAATTTTAGGAATAGGAATTAGTGATAATGTCAGCAATAGAAACTCTCAGGAGCACAGCATTAATCTTCAGACACCAGCATTTCAACACAACTTTGCACAGCTATCTGTCTTCCTGTAATTGATCTTGTGTATAGCTTATCTCTTACAATTTATTTGCTATGCCAGATACAAAGTATATTTCATTTCTTGTTTATGTGTACTCAGTTTATCCTTTTCAAATACTTTTTCAATCCATTTAAAAATGGATTTTTGTACCAGCCTCTTCACTGGAAGTCTGAGTTTTTCTCTTCTTTTGTTTTCAAAATAATATTAATTTGAGTCACTGATTGGTTTCTAGTCTGTAAATCACTGTTGAAATGCATAATTCTTACAGAAAATTACCTCTTAACTACATTGTAGCAGACCATTCCATTCTTATTTTTTAGTTGTACCGTTGGTCGTAAGGTGCCTCCTAATAGGAAGAATCCTGGCTGACAGAAAATAAGTGGCTTCATTTCAAATGATCTCTGGACAATTAATACAGGCCCATGCCAAAACCTGATAGGTTCTTTTCCCTTTCTTCTCTTTCTTCCCCTTCAATATGAGCACCTTTACTAAAAGTTTCTGTGTAAAATTCCACCAATACAGTTAAATACATACAGATAATGCTGATGTATCTAAAACTCTCCTTTAGTTTTCAACTTTATCTACCATTTTCTCTTTTGCTCAAAAAAGTTATTTACTGTTCATCAGCATAGAAGATAGTCTACAGCTAGCAAAAGAATCCTAGACTGTAGCACTGGAAACCATGTTCAGATCCTAACAAGATTTATTTAGACAATACTCAATTAACTGTACTCAGATATGTATCAAACCTTTTTTTAACACATCTAAATGAGATCATACAATTTTCATGCATAAAAGAGGCCCTTTAAGGTTTTAAATTCCCTGGTGCTGAAAGATGTCAAGGAAGAAACTGGGCAACAACAAGAACACACTTGGAGACCTGCTGATGCAACAACAGTTGCTCCAGTCTCTACCCTTCAGCATTCATAGGTGGAATCCCCTTCATTTTTTCCTCAGAAGTAAGACAAGTATTCTGCCCCTGCTGCAAGATGTATATAAATACACTTATTTTAACCTTTCTGTTGCTGTAGGAAGTCAAATGTTCTGCACAGCCACCAAAAAAAGGTGTAGAGACAATGTAAGAAACATAAAAGGTAGACCTCACTTTCCACGGATTATTCCACTGCTAGATTCCTTCATTTTATCTTACTGATCTTCAATAGGAACTGAATTTTTTAATGTGTATCATAAATTATTATTCCTAATGTATTTCTTCTGCATCCTGGTCATGTAGTGTCTTAAGTGCTTTTCTCTCAACTTCTTTGCTTAAAATAGTGAACCCAAGGAAGCTTCAGTCCCATGAAAAAAATACTAATCCTGTTTTCTTGCTTTGTAATACACTGAAAGGAAGCAGAAGTTACAATTACCCAGACACAGCTCAGAGGATTTCCTCTAAGTGTTCTAATTACAGAGAAAAAAACATGGTTTTGCCTGCTAAAATTGGATCACAAAATTAAGGAATTAGTTAAAATTCCCATCTTGCATTCTCTCCATTTGCTTTGGATGGGTTTTTTTGGTGAAGTTTTTCAGCTTGTTTGGAGTGGGGAGGTTTTTCAGTCTTCTTATTAGTCTTTCCAGACAACAAAGAGGAAGAATGCATTAAGCATTTCCCAAGCTGCTTCAGTAACAGAAGAAGCTTTGTATCTCCCAGTATCTATCAAGTTACTTTTGGTTTTATCAATTAAAGCTGTAATACTTTTACAGGTCTTGGGCGGTTACACAAGGCAATGAATTGATAGCTTGCCAGCACTCTCTTTTACGACTGTCAACAGCTTACATTACTCACATGCGCATAAAGAAAATTAAATAATCACTAGGAAGGGAAAATCTCACCTCAGATGTGATAAAAAAAACACAGAAACCTGCAATGTAATATTAGGAGGTGGCCTTTGAGTCTATTACTTTCTGGAAAAACAGCTTGTGTTTATGTTTTGTGGCTTTGTATCATTGAAACCGGTATGCACCTGTTCCATAGCTAATCATCTGGAAAGGCTAATTAAAAAGAGTACCATAAAATGGTAGATTTAGTTTCTATCAGCAATGCAGCAAAGAAGTTGAAACTAATCATATGTACATCTTAAAATTAAATTAGGGAGCAACTTAGTAGATTAAACCCCGCTCATCCTTATAGGCTGCAATTTGATACAGTTTCTAGTTATTTTTCCTGCTAGTTTTCCAGTGTTTTTTCTTTTTCCCTTTTCATTAGAGACCTCTCAGTCAAATTCCTTTTTCATTTGTACTAGTGTAAATCTGAAATAAATCCTTTACATTTAATTGAATTGTCCTTGATTTTCTTTAGCGAGCCTAAGAACAGAATATGACCCTTTTTCATTGGCAGTAACCAAACTGTCCTGCTTAATTTTGAAACCACACTGAATCAAGTTTAGGTAGGAAAAAATCTCCAAAGTTTGAATAGACTAAGTTTTCTTATTAAGAAAAGACATCTATTAAAGAAGACAGTGATCTGCCTTCCTACTTTGTAGGAAGATGCTGCTTTGAAAGGCCTTGGATTTTAAATTACCTGCCAAACAGAATTTAACTCTGAATGCCTCAAAAGTAACCTGATCCTGCAATAGGAGAGAAAGGAAGCTGTTGCTTTTATATGGTATCTTCCCAACAATGATCACTGAGGAAGACTTTGTGCTGTACCAGCAGACAGGTTTGTGTTTGTTGGTAACAAGATTCAGTGGTACTCAAGATTTCTTTAGTGACTGCTGCCCAACAGCACCATGAGTCCCAGCAAAACATCACAGCTACAGCTGTTCTGTGGTCAACACCACCTGTTAGCCGCGCGAAATATCCTGTGATCAAAAGGCTAGAAGAATGGGGTATTTTTGGGACAGAAAATCAAATGAAGTGTCTATTTTCAGAGGAAAGATCATAAAGTAAAATTGTTTAGATTTTGAGCTGTTGATGAAAATATAGAATATAACTTATTTTCATTGTTTCTCCTCTCATTTTCCTGCAGTGTTTCAATATAGGTTGCTGTATCTCCAGCCATCCTTTCAAACAGATTTTAACTCCTGTCAGTAATGAAAAATAAATATGTATCAGCATATTTGGCAGATAACATTTTCAATAGGGAATAATCACTTTAGAAGAGCTGTTCTGCTCACTGACTCTACAAAGGACTTTCCTTGTTATAGGGAAAGCTTCCCCTGAAAGCTGTTTCCTTTGACATAATCTCAGAGAGGTCACCCAAAGTCTGAGCCTTACCAGACATTAGTTAGTTCAAAAACACAGATTGTTTAAAGCACTTTTCCTTCCTAGAGACATGATAAAAATACAAGAATTGTTTTACTTGCCATAGCAAATAACTGGTTTTTTCACAATTAGCTGTTTTTAAAGCAGGCACCAAAGATCCTAATGAAAATTGGTTAGGACTTCTTAAGACCCTTGTACACAAAGTTCTTAAGACTAAATAAAAAGGTTGCTTCTATTTGAATGATCAAAGTAAACTACTCAAATAGAAATTATGGCACTTGAAACAGAAAGTTGGTATTTTGACAGTACTGCATAAACATGCCAGTATTTTGTCCTAAATATTTTATTTAAATTACCGTTTCTGTCAATTCTGCTATACATTCTCCCATGGTGTAGAGTATGCTAGCAAATTCCTACCCAGAACTAAGAAGGAAGAGCACTGGGCAGATCTTTTAGGGGATAGTGGATCAGCAGTTCTTGATGTGACAAATCCAATAATCAACTGCTGTAGACAGAAGCTACTTCATCCTCTTAATTGCTAAGAGCAGTGGTAATTATTTACATCTTTGAGAGCAGTCATCATCACAAATATAGTAAGAGGGTTTAATTCCTCTTACTTCTGCTGCTGCTGAACTGTGCTTCCCTATTTCTGTAACGACTCCAGGAGTGGATTCCAGTATGAGATCAAAATTGCAGGAAATTGTGAAAGTTTTTTATTAATAGTTTACTGTTGTAGCCTTCATATTCTGAAAATTTATTTTGCTGTTGCTCTTACAGCGACGTCCAAGCAGATGGCCAGCAATGAAATTCCGAAGAGGATCTGGACATCCTGCCTATGCTGAAGTGGAACCAGTTGGAGAAAAAGAAGGGTTCATTGTATCAGAGCAGTGCTAGAATTTCTGGGACAGAACACCAGTACTGGCCTACAGGTGTAAGACATTTACTTTGCCTCTCTTTAAAGAAAAGGAGCCCTAAGCTGCTGTAGCCTGATAGAAAGAAGATTTTGGATAAGCTTTGTCCAAGAAGAAAAACTATCTAAAATACAAGATTACTACTGCACAGTAGTTTATGTTAGTGGACTGAGACACAATGGTTCATGCAGAACACTTGTCAGTGGACACCTATGGTATCAGAACTATGGCACAAGTGCCATGTTATTGGCTTTAGGTATGGGGATGCACAGTAATCAGAAATATAATAAAGCTTTGGTGCACAAGGGTATTGCCCTTTGGTTTAAGTCTTCTTCTCTGTTATCTCAAAGACAGACGGGCAAATCTGTACCATTTCAGTGCCAAAGGCACTGATCAGTGTTCGCAGCTGATTGGGAAAAGTATCTCAATGCAGGTAAAGAAGAACAAAATGAATTTTCCGCTATTTATATAGGCAGATGTGAAACACACACACTTTCCAACTCTAAATTAACCTACTGACCTAACTGAGTGAGTCACAATGTAAAATGCTTTCCAGGAGCAGTACAATGTTTCTTGTACATTACTGATTACTAGCCTTCTAAACAACTCATGATATACAAATTGATAAGAAGCTAAGAGAACAGAGAATTTTCAAAATGGTGAAATTATTTCCTGGGAGTTCACAATGAAGTTGGTCTGATCTTCAGTTTCAGTGTTCACTAAAAAAAGGAATTGTTTGGTTTGTTTTATCTTTCATTTCTCAGCAGTAGACTGAAGAAAAGGCAACAGATCTTTTTAGCTGCCAGAGAGCTTACGGACCATTTCTTAGGCAATGTGATATGAAGAAAAAAAAGAAAAAAGGTTTAAAATAAATGGTTTTCTATCCTTTGCCATTTCATTGTGAGTCCTTACTGAGAAGCACCACAGACTTCAATGCACCCCTTGCAGAGATTCAGATACAAGTGTTATTGAACCCTGCTGATTCATACAGTGGTTTTGTTTAATGCGCATAGTAGTTGCATAAATATATATATATAAATATATTTTTTTTTATAGCTAACACAAGGCGGGTTCTTGTGGCTGTTAAGACTGCATTTTTGTCATCCAGACAAAGGAAATGGATTGCATTACTGCATATTTCCACTGAGTTGTAAAATAATCCTTAATATTAGAATATTTTTATGTTGTGTCAGAAAGGTGGTTCATGTAGTTGCAGTGCCATAAACTTTCTGCCTATTGGAACCACCCTTTCTGTAATATTGACCCTTTCCCTCCCTGTATAGGGAAAGACCAGACTATAAATTCAGACCATGGAAAGCAGTTACTCCTTTCATGGAAGGGGTTAATGTACACCAAGACCCAGAGCTTCCATGCAGAGTGGGAACCTAAATACATTGATGATCTGGGCCTGAGCTACTAAAATACAAAATTCAGGTATTGTATGTACATTTCATAGCAGGCATTGACTACCAAATTTTTTACATATTGTGCAAGGCACGATTTTAAAGTGAGGTATGCAACATTTGTGATTTTGGATCTCGAGCAGTTTAAAAAAGTTGTAGTTATCACCTTAATAGTACTTATTTACATTTCTTCTTGTATGGCCTAAATTTGATTACTTAATGATGTTTAAAAACAAAAAAAAAGGAGTAATGATTTTTACTTGTTATTTTGTTCAGTAAATACTACAATACTATATTTTCTGTATTCTTTTCTTTTGGGTAACACGCTTCTATTTTCATCTGGTTTAAATCATCTAGCATGAGATTGAAACTGTTCAAAACCAAACTGGTTTTAATCTGAAGGTACTAACAAATACATTGTCTTGAAGCCTGGTGAAAAGCCTGTGGCAAGTATTCATTTCAGTTTGTGTGGGTCTGCTGAACCCTGTTTGTGATAAGGTGGGGTTAAACTGCAGGCTGTTAATTCTGATAGCAATAATCAAATGTATGCACATATATATGGTGACACTCATTTTTATTCAATAAAACGGTATCAGTGCACATCATTTAGGCACGTATTTGGTGTGCAATAATTATCATTAGTTTTTCTAGGAATGTTGGAAGTCATCAGCTAGGATTCATTGGCCAAATGAAGCAATTGTAGAGCTTCTGGAATCCTGTTTGGAATAACTTTTATTTCAAAGCACATCTTGGCAAATTATACTAAGAAATTTACAAAAATATCTACATAGTCCTGCAATAAGTTCAAGGGATATTTCATATAAGTAAAGAAGATTTATATTATTATGGGTTTACAGGTGTGCACTTCATCTGTGCTCACATTTTTACCCATGTGTGTAACACATGTCATGCAATGGAGCTGACATGATTACACAAATATGACAACAGTTTTAAAATCTGGTATTTTGATTACTTTTAAGGCCCTTTTGCACAGCTGAAGGATGTTTGTTAGTATTTGCAAACTAACTTACATGTCTTACTCCTTCATAAAATAATAGGAATTTTTTTTCACTTTTTGTCCACCTCACGTTATTTGGTGGCAGATTTTACTGGTTTATAAGCAGCATCATAGTATATTTCTTTAGATTTTTGCCAGGATGTTATATGCTATGGACTATAACATGAAGAATTGCTGGGTTTATTTAATAAGACTGATAGACATATGCTTATGTCTGGTAAGAACTGCTATCTGAAGAGAAAAACTCCTGCATACTAATGGATGTATAGTGTCTCATGGTGTCTGCTTTGATATATTCTGTGGTATGTTCTATTTATCCCAGTAGGCAAAAGTTCATTAAGTAATCTGTTGCTGTTTTGTAATTCCATCTGGTTTTCTAATTTTTTAATAATTAAAATTGCCACATTAAAAATTATACACAAAACATTAATCTGGAGGTGTGATAAAATATTGAAATTAACTGAGAATCCTATTCATATATTTTTATAAAGCACCAGGTTAATTGATCCAGATCAAAAAAAAGTGCAACCGTCTCTCAGAAATCCAGCTGAAATGCTATTCAACAATCAACAATTTATAAAGATATTCCTATTCAAGCGTCTGAAGCAGTGGCTTCAATAACATTCCCATTGGTCCTTCATTTGAAACTAACTCAGAATATTTCATTTGATTAAATGCTTTTTTGCAGAGTCATTTATCCCAACAATTATTTTAACTCTTAATCTTTCCTGTGAATTTATGTATCTAATGCTTGTAGTTATTGCAAGATCTGCCTAAATTATTGCTTACTATTTTCCATTTTAGTGTTAAACGTTCCACAATACCTAACACTCTTAAGCTTCAGCTCATCCTGTTTCACAGAAGAAAAGGAAAATTGGAACTACAAGGACTCAAAGCACATTACTAAGTAGAATTTAAATCTCATTAAGATAAAACATTAAATCAGATATATGTATCATACACAGAAATTGTTGAAAAGAAGACCATAGCATTTGCAAAACTGTATTCAGATATTAAGAAATTCTGGAACTGTTGAAGTAGAATTGTAATTTTACTCCCATGTGCATACATATAATGATGCAATCTTATTTAATAGCCTGCTGTTTCTCAGTGAGTCCTAACACATATTGGAGAAAGAGAACAGAGATTGTTCATAAAAAGCAGATATACCATATTTTTCTTCTCATTGCTCAAATTTTATTGTACTTTGTTACATAACATCCAAACCCTACTAAGAACACTTCTTTTTTTTATTGGATTTTTCTTCCTTACCCATCACCATTATACCTGAGGGATGCATGCACCTTGATTTATTTCTCTTCTGAGCATTTATCTGAATTTCTGTGAATTTTCCACAGAACACCAATGTGAAACAGTTCTTCCTTTTCCTATAATTGCTTTTCTCATTCTCTACAGCTTCTGCTGCAAATTACATAGATGTCTTGTAGGTGAAAACCTATTTCAATGCACCATTATAATTTACCTTCAGATCAAGTTCATTTTTACGAATAATGTGTGTGCTGAAATTCTGGGGGAAAAGACAGTACATCATTGTATTCTGAAAAGTTGTGGAAGCCAAATTAAATTTTCACAAGCTAAACAGAATATTTGACTTTGCAAACTTCAATATTTTTTCTTGGTCAACAGAGATCAAACCATAAAAAATCATTACACGATAGCATCTGAGACAGCTGAGTAACTGAACCACTAGTTTGCCATCCAAATGTGGAAGCAATGGAAAAGAAAGTGGTGATCCAACGCCAGTGAGCAGGGAAGAGATTTTCTTTACAGAAGAGTAAGAAGACTTCCAAGAAAACCATGAGAATATTCCTTTAGATAACCTCTTGAATAAGGTTAGAACCTTGAATAAGGTTACCTTATTCTCTACCTTGAATAAGGTAGAGAATCTCTAAACAAGTTATTGTAAGCAGTTGTTAAGAACTGGCAGTTTTTCACAAAGTGGGTGCGTGAGTAGAGCGTTCAGTACCCCGTGTTGGATCATGTTCCAGTTCACAGATCATCAAAGGGAAATTTAATTTTGAGTGCATACGGTGGAGAAAGCAATAGCTATGTTATTATTTTCAGACAGTAGCAGTGAAGCTCTGTATAAAGACAAGATTTGGCATTCACCTAGAAGATACCTCAGCTGCCTATCATAGTGCCTATGACCACCACATTAGCCATTAGGAGAAGCATTGGAGTACAGCACAAATTTGTCTCAGATCAACATTTTTGTTTTCAGGGAATTTATTGCTTTCATTGAGGAGACTGAATAGCAGCAAGCAACCATTACTCTGGTTTTCAGAGTAAGATTATTGAAATTCTCTGCCTTTTTGCAGAGAAGTACTTGAAGCTTGAAGCCTAAAAATCTCCTGAACTAAATGTTACTGACCAACAATGTAGCATTAACCCTATTTCACTAGTTTTAGACAGATTTCAGGAACTGACTGCTGCTACTACTTGTCTTTATGAATGTGATGATAAGTTGAGTTTGAGTGTTGGGAGTTTTGGAGAAGGAGAAGGGGAAGGGAGAAATGCAGAAAGGGAGGGAAAGGTGTCGGTATTCCCAGATGCTCTAGAGGTGGGCAACAAACCTTATGTACAGCCTTGAGAAGATTGGTACTGATTGGTTCTCACTGAGTGAGAACACATGAAGTCTTCCTTCATGTTCAGCTCCATTATTTAAAAATCAGAAACATCATCAGAACCACTAGCTTCTCTAAATCTACAGGAGCCTGATGGATAGTTTGTGTCGCTCCTCAGGAGAAAAAAAGCTTGAATCTCAGGCAGCATTTTGAAGTGGAAGAGTGTGCCAGTGGTGTCTTATCAGAAGTCAAATATAGGAAAGCAGGGTGCAGCTTGCATAAAACTGAAAGGAACAAATGAGTTTAATTTTATCCAGAGCAGCCAATATCCCTACTGCTGTAGCACTGATTAAATGTTCTAGACTGTAGACTGATCTGACTTGATTTGAACAGCATCATAAATCTAAAGCTGTCCCTTAGCTATCACTGTTTTATTCTTTAGTTCTTCACCTCTGACCTAGCTCTACCTTTTCACTACTTTGCTTTCTTGCCCTCCTCTAAACCTTGAATTATATGTCAACATGACCATTTTCAGTGTCACTCAAAATGAGCTGCAATGTGAAAAAAGCTGCACTGAATTTTCCCTTTGTATGTGTGTTCTGGCTAATAGAACTACCTGATGAGAGATTTTCCTGTTATTGACTGAGCTCTGTCCATGTGAGTCAGCAAGCTAAATGCTGAGTCTCTTGGAAACTTTTTGTTTAGACATTTTGGTCAAACAAGCTACTGGTCTCTTCAGTTGGAAACTTGTCCCAACTAATTCTTTTAAAGCAGCAAAAGAACTTTAAAAGACAGACATTACTCTTAATTACTTCCATTTAACTAAGCAGATAATTTTACCCAATTAATTAATATAGATGTCTGTTGGCTCTGTAGTCTCCTTGGGAAGATAGTATTTAGGGATATTAATTAAACTCTTCCCATGCAGTTTACATTGTTTTCTTTGGCATAGCTCTTACTTGAAAAGCAGAAAGTGTTAAGTGATAATGTTAGCTTGAAAGAAATTTAATTTAGTGACTGCTTAGATGGCACAATGTTTTCTCAGACATCTAGAAGCTGTTAGTAAAAACTATCACTTGTGTGTCTAGCTTTGTTTGGACTGCTGATTTTATTAGTAGATCCCTTTCTTTCTTTTTTCTTTTTTTTTTGTTTTTCAGCTTCAATAGTAGTTCTTAAATTTTGTTTTGGGAGGTAGAAAAAAATGCTGTAATTTGATTGTCACATATGACTACACATCAGCAATGGTCTCCTTTATCTAAACTTTTCACTGTAAAACTTCCCAGCTCTGCCTTGCCTATGAGGACATGAGGATTGCACCACAACTACACGTCATTATTTCAGTGACAAGATGAAGCTTTCCAAAAGAAAATGGTGTGCCTTTCATAGATATGTGGGCATTTTCATAATGGCCTGTTTCCAGAAGGAATCCTCTTCCTAGACATATGAGTCTGGCAGTCTAGTTTACAAACAGAGTGTGACTGAAAATAACTAACTCTGTAAAACATAAACCATGCGTAGCTGCACTATCACTGGGTGAAATTACCTCCAGCTCTCACTGGCCCCCAGGCTGGAGCCTCACCCATGCCACAGTCCCTCTCCAAAATGCGCTGTGGGCAAGACGAGGGCAGGGCAGGGGTGCTTGTAGTACTGCAGGTGCTGTTCCTGCTTGGAAAAAGAGCAAAGAGCAAAGAGGCAGTGGGCACCTCACTAAGGCTTGCAGGCTCCAGAAAGTGCGTGACTTTGTGCCAGCCTGACGGTGCTGCGCATGAGCAAAGGACCTCCTCAGCAACCCCACAGGGGCATCACTGCTGAGAGAGCATGGCCCTTGCCCTGTGCACGGTGTCCCCCTGCTGCCATGCACACACACACTTGTACCTCCTCACACTCACACACTCCCTCCACTTGCTGTCGGCCATGTATTTTGCATTTCAATTTTTTTCTCAGAGCAAGAGCACTCTCTTGCCACAAAAGATCACACAAGTCATTTCACTCTGTAACTCTGCAGCACCACTGTGCATTCTAAAGGGGAGAAGCTGACAGATCTCCTCCCAGTACTCTGTCCTCCTCCCCTGAAGTGTGGGTGAACGTCAGTGAGAGGTGACAAGTGCTCGGGGCTGTCTTGGCCTGTATATTTCTGCCTGGAGGGAACTGGACATGACAGGAAACCTGGGGATAGATTGCAGTCTATTAGATAGGATTGGGCACATAAAAAATTAGCTAAGGATGTCAATTTTTTTGTAATTTTTCCTGAGGTGACTCTAGTATGTAAATATGCTTGACCCAGATGACCAGCATTGGCTGAGTTATCCTACACAGCAGTGGCTTTAAGGGATAGAGCAATGGGGAGCACATGACATATCTTTAGCACTTGCCAAGAGCCATGTCAACAGCAGAGAGCTTGGCAACTATCTCCACCTTTGCTCAATGAAAACGGGGATGTCTGTCCCCTCTTAGGGACTAAGCTTAGCAGTTTGATATTAGACCATGAGGTTATAGATGCTGTACTTGGTCAGGGAGGCACGTGAAATCTTAATACCCAGGAGAGTAGCCCAACTAATGGTATGTGCACTAAGCTTTGCTAAACCCTTTCTCAGAAGCTGTCCATGACTGTGGTTCAGAAAAGATGTAAGATTCTTAAGCCTTAGAGGAGTGAGTGACCATTGGATGCAATTAGTCAGTGCTCTACTAAAGGGTCTGTTTTAAGGGATGAGGGTGTGCTGGCTACTGGATTCTGGTATAGAGGTGTCATTTGAACCTACAGAAATAACAAGCAGTTTCATATTGTGTCTTTGCCTCTAATATACACTTAAATCAAAGATGCTGGATTCCCACAATCAGTAAGATGTGTGTTTTCAGACATATGCTGCTATTTTACTAGCAATAGACTAGACATAAAACATCATTGCCCTTTTATGATATGTCATTTTTCATCAGACTCATCTTTGGGAATCCAGTCCCCCAATATATTTATTTAGGTATACAGTTGCTTGCGAACACTTTCTTGGGAATTTAATTCCTGGAGCTGATGTGGAAAAGCTCTGCATTACTGTGTGCTATTCTGTGACTTGCTAGGTGCCTTAGGACTGAGAACAGGTAAAGCATTACTGCAGGATGCTGAGGTATCTGTGATGAGCATCAGTAGGAATAAAGAACATGCAGACACATGCGCACAAAGAAAAGACAAACTTTTCTCTGCTGCAGAAGAGGGAATGCTGAGCAAGAGAGTAATGAAATCAGATGAACCCTTCACTGCAGAAGCAATGATGTGCTGTGTGGAGGCTAGTCTAGCTGTCATCTATTCTAATAGTTTAGCACAGTCACCTTGTACTTTGGGAACTCAATGATGTATGGAGTTTTGTTTGTCTGGTCTATGTCTTCTCTCTAGCAACTGTCTTTTGCAGATTGGAAATCTGTCAGCTTTTCCACTTCTAAGATAATGTATACACAAACCTGAGTTTTATAGACACAGCTGTTTTGGTAAACGTTCTGTCAGCTGTCTGTCTATTGAATAAGCAATGATGCTTTGGCTTTGAGAGAAACTCTGAGCCCTGTGTTCCTGTTCCTTCTTTCTCCCTGCAGTGGATGTTAATACTTTTGCAGCATATAGAGAGCTTGGCTGAAGTACTGCAAATGAATTTCAATTGTTACATGTGGTAATGGGAAAAGAATGAGCAAAATCACTCTCAGAAAAACAAGACTCCTCACCATATTTAATAAAACTCAAATATTTCCATAAAAATTGTTGTGAAATCATTATGCGTGTTAAACAGAGGCTGTTACATTTGATCTGAATAAAGGAGAAATTGTCCTTTCATCTTCCATGAAGTTATGATCATAGTCAGTAGCCCAAAATATGAATGAATGGCAAACCTTTTCCATTAAGTATCAAAATATGAATGCCTACCTGGATTCACAGAATTCATGTTTCCTTTGTTGATTATATGTAGGATGCCACTGTCTTGTGCTTTGTATTACCAGTGAAAATATTTCAGATATGTTGAAATTTATTTTCTCTATTTAATTAATTTAATCTTTGATAGCAGCACCAAATCCATTGCAAATGTTTCAAATATTTCAAGCAAACCTATAGCAGTGGCATGTAAATACTAAAAAAACTTATAGGTAAAAATCAAAGATACATGTCTTTTTACACTCATTGCTTAAAAATGTTCGAAGGAAGGAGTGAAAAAAAAGTGAGTGATATTTAAATACAATAGCAAACAGCTTTCTTCATTAATCAACCCACTGACCACAATGACTGAATGAAGAGCATCCTGGAGAAGTTAGGTCCAAAAATTTATTTATTTATTTATTTATGTCAAAGGTTTAGTTCCCTCCTACTGACATGAAACTGGGGTATGGAAACCCTTAAAGAGTCATCAGGTAATGAAGTGCCCAAACACAGGGTCCTTCAGCTGACTGGCACCTCCGAGGGAGGCAGAGAAAGAGGAGAGATTAATGGTACACCCAGACACCATATTGAAACTTGTGAATACCCAAATCAGGTCGGGCACTGTGTTATTTGCTGTTTCCTTCCTTTAGAGCAAATACAGCAGCTATGGTAGCCTGCAGAATGACTTTCCCTCTGGTTCTACACAGCAGCCAGTCTTGTTGCAGTTCACCATTTCCAGCAAAAACTCCAACAAAATCAAAACACACACGTGCACACACCAAAAAAAAAAAAAAGGAAATAAAAAAATTTCAGTTAATTCTATGCCGCATGTGAAAGGATAGATTTATGAAAAAGTATTTAACACAGTGTTTATCCAAAGGTCTGGGAAGTATGTGCTCATAGATTTGAAATGAGAATTATTGAATTACATTATCATGGCTTTCTTTAAAATAAAGAGCAGATTAAGCATCTGTATCAGAGAAGCGTAAGTGGAACTAATACCATGAAATAATGCTCATAAATATAAGCGCTGCTTTAGCTGTTGCTCTGCCTTTTTCTTTTAAAGGGTTATGTAATGCAATACATAACTTTACTCAGGATGATAATTTGTGTCATGCTCATATATGACTTTGGCAGAGACACAATCTCTTACAGAAAAACATTGCCAGCAACCAATAAAAGATCCCTGCATTGAAGCACATGTAATTGCATTAAAAGAGAAAACAGAGATCCAGCTTATAGAGGGAATTTTCTGATCTGATGATTGCTCAACCAAATATTGATGAGGGACCAGGTTGCTCTGGAAATGAGAACATCTTCACAGCAACTGCCAGCTGGTGAATTGCTCACAGGAAGCTTGACCAGGGAAGCAGCTGACAGCTGGTCATGGATGTGGGCAAACGCAAAAGGCTAGGCTTGAGGAGAAGGGGGCACAAGCCACCAGTTTGCCTGCCTCAAGGGTACAGCACACCAGAGGCCATCAGCCACCTCTGCTCTTGGTGCAACAGAGTCAGAAACCCAGAAGGCATAAAATGTGCTCTTGCCATGCACCACAGTTTCCAGGGGCAGTGGTTTTACTGGTGGAAATTAAACACTCCCCACTGCATCATTTCTAACCCAATGAAAAATGGCCATACAAACTCCAGTTCCTGTTCACAACAGCCAGGATTTACCTTGGCAAGATTTGAATTCCTGGTGTGTTTTCAGTATCAACCTTATTGGCATAGCAGTGGAAAAAGAACAGGAAAAGAGCAACCATGCACAAAGAAAGAACAACAAAATGCAGGTTTTTCCAGCAGAAAGAGGTGAAGGCGAATTTCCCACTTACTTGCAGTTTCTTTTTTCTGTTTTTCAGTGCTAAATAGTACAGAAATGTTCAATTTCATAAAATTCCCAGTGTGAAATTGTACATATCCTTAGGTTTCTTAGTAAGACTGAATGGACAGTAACACAAGTGAAGACAAAACTATAGGTTATTCTTTGTACCTGAAGTACTTTAAAACCTCAAGAAAACAGTTAAAATGCCCACATAAAAGAAAACACAGTAATTTATTTTAAGATCCATATTCTCAAGTGACCTCCTAATATCAAGTCAGCATAGCCTAAGTCTGGTATGCCACAGATACCCTGCATTACATACCCAGCTAGGTCATGTTTATCTAAATTGAAATAAGAGCAGAGGAAGCTTCTATCTGCTCACCTGTTACCATGGAGCTGCTGTAACCGAGTCCTTTACAGCTGCAAGTTTTCTACTGCAAAGCCTGAGATTTCCAGTCCTCAAGTTTATCTTCTGTGCTTTTATGAGGACAACTACAAACTGCAAAACACAACCTTATTTCTGGAGCGCTAACAAGATCTTGTAGAATTTAGACGAGTTTTGCAGGAGGTGAGCAAGTCAAAGTGGGAGTATGGACAAGAATGCACAAAAGAGAAATGTGGGTGGAAACACCAGGAGAGAGCAGTGTCTGATTCACTATCAGGCTAAAAAGTCCCAGTGTAATTTGAACAACTGCAAACCATTTCCATCTTTGCAGATGTGCCAGGAAGTAATGAGATCTCTGTACAAGACAACAACCCTGGGAGGAATCCTGAAGTACTGGCTACAGACAGAGCCAGGTTTCAAGACCCATTGGCAATGAATTTTACTGTTAATAACTCTAGTAGTTCTGTTTCCAAACATTGTAATCTAAGGGCTAATCTTTTAGCTCAACACAAGAAAAGAGAGCTAGTCTGTCCTTATGAGATTTCCATAGTTTTGAGCATCAAAAAGTCACTTATTTCTGCTGCTCTCAAATAAAACCCAAAATTCAACATTGCCAATTTAATTGTGTCAGAATGGTAATTGAGCCCAAGATAGGCTAGCTAATACTTGAATGGGGATCTGTATTACAGCACTGGGTATTGCAGAAGTTGTTTCCAAACTGTGGGCAATAATCAGAGTACAAAAAAATAAATGGAAAGCTGGACGTCTAATGCTCCAGGACTGAGCACTGATGGCAAATGGGAATTAAAAGAACTAATCCTCTTTCTCATTTCAATGGAACTGGAAGTGAGATAATGCATCTGGCCTTTCGATTAGAAAGAAATAGGGCAAAGAAAATGCTGGATTCATTTAGGGAGTTAAAGATGGCTAAATAAATTTTTTAATTAGTTAGCTTACCATAAAATGAAATTTCTCACTTTAGTGAAATGGAACACAAGGGAAGAAATTTATCTGAGAGAAATTCAACATAAACTCTTGAACTTAGTACAAGCTTCTGGAAAAAATAGTAGTTGAAACTACCTTCTAAGTCTACTAATTTAAAATACATTAATAAAAATTATGCCTACTTTGCTCCCCAAAAAGTTCAGAGCATACCAGGCCAAATTTGGCACAGAGCATACCAGGCACAGCTTCACACCATTGAATATGACCATCAGTTATGTTGCCAGCTTAAATGTGATGTGGTTATCCACATATCCAAGACTGAACCAGTATCTTGACAAGAAAAAAATGAAATACAATTCTTTTTTGAAATTATAATCCTGAAGTAATATAGAGTCATAATGCAAAGTGTCTGGTAACAGAGTATCCATGTATTTCGTATGGTAATTCCAAACATAATTATTTATTTTTGTAGGATATGAACTTATTTGTATTTTTTATCAAGTATTGCCCTGGAAAAGTCATTGCTGAACCTTGAAGGTCTGTGTGGCTGTTTTTCCTCCCTATACATCAGTGTCTGTAATTCAGGTTGCATAAGGCTAAATGCTGATATCTGGACCAGGTGCATTTTTTTTCTTTTTCTGCCTCAGGTAGTACCTGTGCATTTTGATTGCCCTCAATGGATTTGCTCACATCCAGCACTCTTCCAGGAGCTGGGCTGCAGGAAACAAGCTGCTGATGAGGTGTGAGCAGTGGTGTATTCCACCTTGCTCATTTTTATTGCCTTGACAAATTGTGTTGCCTGGAGCAACGTGATTATTGCAAACACATCCTACTTAACCATATATGTATATATTATTACATAGATGAGCTAAGCATGGAACCAAATCTGTTGAATATGAAGGTGTCATTTTTATACAAGACCTTATTATGACCCAGCCTTATCTAAAACAATAAAAGTAACAGGAAAACCTTATACACTGCTAATAAGATTTTCAGACAAACAGAAGTAACTGGTACATCCTGATGGACCACTTGAGTCTATAAAGTCTAACAAATGTGTGGAACTATAACTTCTTTTTTTTTTATCTGTCCACCATTATCATAAACGGACATTTCAGGCTGAGCATTTCATGTTGATTATATATTGCCATTATCAGATGGTTAAGGTGTTGGAGCCTTTAGTGTCATGTCTCTTAAAATTGCAAGGTTTTCTATAACTAGGGCCTAATACTTAGTTGAATGATATGAGACACAGAAGATACAATGATTTGAACACTCCAGATTCATCATATATACTGTACAATGGGTGATAAGCACTTTGCACCATTGGGTCTACTAGTAGGTAACAAATCCGTGTGTATTGATGTCTTGGTAAAAAACAAAACTTGTCATGTGTTCTCCTTCCAATACAAAAGGGAATGAGAGGGACACAGTTGCAATGAAAATGTACTGCATGATATTTGCCTCACTGCACACCTTTCAGCTCTACTGCAACATTTTTTTTTCTAGCCATGGTCATTAGTGGATGCAAAAGTCCTTGCTGCTGCCATTAGCTGTGATTAAGTTTGGGGTGTAGCAGGCTTTTTTTTGTTTGTTTGTTATTGCTGTGGATGGTTCGTCTCAGGAAATTTGGCTTTTCTCTCAAGTATATTTCGTAGTTACTGTGATTGAGCTGTTGCAGACATGTTGACAATTTTTTATTCTTTTTACCATAGGCCTTCACTCATTCCAGCTCCCCTACCATAAAATCAAAGCATCAGCTTTTTTTCAGAAAAGATAATATTTGCAATTTCTATAATAGAAATGCCTCATATTCTTATTATTTTATGGGAAAAAAAAATCAAAAGCTTTTGCTAAATCTTGAGAGTGAAAAAACCCAAATGTCTGAGCTTTCAGTTTTGAGTCAATGTCACACCAAATAAAAACAAAGAATTACTATGTAAATACTTATGTCAGTGATTTGTGCTATCCCAGCTATCATTGGTCCATACTCTAAGAAGCTAAATTGACATAAAAATTCCACATCAGATGCAAGACAGGTCTTATGCTCTTCCGACTGCTAGTTGACAGTGTATCTCAACTAACGAAAGGGAGTTTTACAGTAATCTTTGTCAACAGCATCTTTTAACTCTGCAAGTGCAATTGGTTGTAACTACATAAAAAATTTTGCCCCTTGTGCTTTGATTTTTAATCTTTTTAATTCTTTTGTTTGAGCCTTCTCTATAATTTTCAATGTTGTTGTTGTAAGGGTCAATACCATTGGGCTTGATGCAGGGAAACAGGAGGAAGTGGGATGGAAGAAGTTTATTGATTTATTAATGATACATAATTAGCCAGCATATGTGTAGTTATTCTGAAATACACATTCAGGTTACAGTAGCAACATTGAATCAGATGAATAACAACACGAGAGACACATAAAATGGTCATGAAGACCAGAGTTGTAACACACTTACACAGCTAATCTCCAGGGTGTGAGTTCCCTTCCTTTTATACTCATTCTTCAGTTTAAGATGACACTTTGTTTTCTGGACTATCTCTTCATAATCCACAAGTTACTGTTTAATCCAGGTGAGGGAGCCCTAAGTGAATTCTGTCATTAGTTTCTTGATTATGTTGTCAGTTTTAGGGTAAACATCCTCTCTGAATAAACAAGTTTTGATATTCTATTCACATTCAAGGTTTATGTTCACATACCTACCTGATCATGTGTTGTCATCTGGGACATGTAATCACAAGAAGGCAGTGCAGATTTGCTGCCACTGGTGGTATTGTCATTGTACCCTGAGCAACAAAATACCTTTAAAGTGTTAGAACTGACTCCCTAAAATATATCCATTTAGCTTGATACCAAACATCTTTGAGGGGCAAGAAGGGTGCTAGGTACAGAGATTGCAAGAAGTTGTCCCAAGGGACATCAGAATTCAGAGTCAAAATCAGAAAACAGACTGCAATCCCTAAATTCCATTCTTAAAGGCAAGTAACACAATAATCTTTTCTCTCTTCACTATCCTGTACTATGAATGTAATGGTTTTACAATTCATACATTCAGTAAACTTTTTTTTTGTATCCAAGTAGGATGGTATAATTAATTAATTGAAAAATAGTTATTTACTGAATTAGGTATATCATGCATATTGTGCACCTCATACACTTGTTATTCACAGTAGGATCAACCTCCATTATTCTGCAAAAAGCTGGTTACCAATCCCATGGGAATATAATTAATTGCAAGATGTTTGATTATTGATTTAGGACAGGAAAAATAGAAGTTAGCTGGCATGTGAAATGTCCTGATGTAGGGTAGTTTAACATGGTTTCTGGATGACCAGTTATACCTCCAGCCAGAAGAATTTAAAACTAAGTATGTTACATATAAAGCTACAACGCCAAAGCAAGGCAGTCTTGATTGTTGCACTAATGGAATGAAGGACGGAACTAATTTAAAGTGTTTTTTTCCAGTTCACTAAGTATGTATAACAAACAATGTTCTGTATAACAGAACAGTGTTTTCCCTGTTATCATACAATTTTTTTAATATGTCTGCTTTATTTTTCTGCTTTCCTTCATGCTCTTTTCAGAATTCTATATAAGTATCAGGGCAGTGTTAAATAGTGTATCATTCTTAACCTTCAGTTTCAGAGGAAGATGGAGATTTCATGTCATGGCTACTATAAAATGATGATTCATTGAAATTCAATCATATATATGTTGTAATACTGATTTTTTTTTTATAGCTTTCTGCAGGCTTCTGCCAGAAGATTTATGGTGTGTGCTACACTATTTTCCAGTCCTTCAATGTTCTAATGTTAAAAACTTTCTGACCTTTAAAAAGCCAAATTTGAGGGTTTATTGACACTTTGTCATTTCAGCTCATCATTGTTCCCATACTCATCACTATCCTTCTTCTGGAAATACCTACATGAGTGTGAAAATGTTAGCCAAGGTTATTTTACTTTTGAATGTCCTTCACACACATATTTATAACTCTTCAAGAATGTCAGGGAATTTTCTTTGCGCTGTGGTGTTGTTGCTTTCTTCTCCCTCAGGTGCTCCACACATTCATAATTTTGATGTAGGCTGAGAAGTTCAGGAAGTTCAGTCAGTCCCTTACCATACAGAAAGCAAAACCAGAGTGTGTGGATAATGACCTGAAACACACACTTCTCTCAGGGAGCCTCGTTTACAGCCTGTCCACATTATACACTTCTATTGCATTTCAATTAATGTGATTGCTGATAGCACAGGTACAGCTTGGTATAAATGTCTGTTATAGCGAAAGACTTGATGATTTAGCATGAAGTTAAGAGCTGTGTATATCTCAGAAGAAGAAAACAGAACAAATCAACTCAGTGTAATGTTCAAGCTAGCCATTCCTCATCTTTAGTAGCCCCTGAGCAACGATCTAAAGTAGACAGACAGAGGTTGGCAACATCATATCACATTCTCCCTAACAAAATTGTCTGTAACAGGGCAACTCCTTACAGCTGAGTCATGGTGGCAAATCTCATTGAGCAATACATCACATTTTACCTATGATGTCTGATTAAGGTCACTGATTTAGACATAAATAAACCATTTCTTCTCAGTTTTAGTTATACTTCAGGGCAGCTGCTTTCCTTGGGCTATTTCCATTGATAAATAAACCCATCAAAATCAAGCATACATGCATGCAAACACATGTTATTAGGTAAATTCCATTCTTACTTACACCCTTTGCACAGGGTAATGAGATGCATTTTATTGTTGTTTTTACATTTTATATTTTCTTCCTCTATCATTAGTTAGGCACATGACACAGGTACTCCTTTGTAATTAATCTTCTCTGATCTGTCTGATTAAATATATTTTAGTTGTTTGTCTAAAATTGCTGTGCTGTAACACCACTCATGATAACTCACTCTTGAATGGTTAAATTTCCATTTATTGAATAATAATAATTTATAATTTGCACACTGAGATACAACAAAGCTGGAATCTTCAGTTAGCCTGCATGTTGTTTAAGCATCTGTACTGCAGTCAGTTGTAATTTGGTAAACATAAGAAAAAAGTTTTACATGTTCAATGAAGGGGTTATGTGTTTTGGGGACAATGGGAAAGCTTCTGTACCTCCTAGCAGGATAGAGCTCCCTAACTCCATAAACTGCTGTGTGAGTGATTTTGCAACAGCCTTATAGTCACTTTATTATGGGAGTAATTTTTTCACTTCACTCAACCAGCTGGATGTGCTGACTGCAGCATCCTGGCAGGAACAGTTCCAGGTTGCTTAAGGCAGCTAGGAAGTTGTTCAAGAGCAATGACAGTTGCGTGTGCTATGGAGCAAAGCAGCTCTTCTCCTCATCCACTATGAGAGAACGAAGCTACAGCCAATTACAAAGGTACTCTTGATCATGGCATCTCACATGGCCAGAGAGGTTGTAGGAAAGGACTGCAGGTCACACAGAATGGAGAGAGCCCAGCACTACACTGCACTGAACATCCTCAATCAAGTAGGCAGCCTCAGACTACAGATTCCCGCAGGATATATTGCTCAGGAGCCAGTATGCCCTCAGAGACCCAGTTTGGGACTCATCAGTGCCCTCTGCTTAAAAAGTTATGGCAAAAGTGATGACTTGCTAGAAGCACAACCTTCAGCCTAGTGCACATATGTTGGTTTCTCACTTGTTTTTCTCTTCCTTCTAATACATTATCATTTCACATCACCTTAGTGCGTTAATACCCAACTACTTCTCTTTATGTAATATAACCTTGTAAGGCAAATTCTCAGATCCTAAGTCATCTGCAACTGTGTTGGGTTTTTTCTGTTATCCATTAACCTTCAAATAATTCATGCCTTTCTGTATTTGGCTACATCCTTTTTCCATCCCATATAGGATAATTTTCACCTTTTCTGTCTGACTATGAGTAATATAATGAAGAATATTTAAAACAATTTACATTGATTTATTTTCTTCAGCAACATATTCTTTCTGCTTCAACAGGCAGCAGAAATGTTCCTTTTCCTATTAAAGCAGAACTTGCCACTGGCACTGTTATGAGCGACTAAAGGAAAAGCTTTTTTTGTCCTTGTTCTTTTTTACTCCTTGCCCTCAGCAGTTATACTAAAACACTGCAGATAGACATCAGTTCAGTGCCTATATGTTTCTGAATAGGTGGAGCGAAATAGGACAAAAAGACTTATCAGCTTCTTTTGCACAAGGCAAATAAGGAGTTGTCCTTGTTTTAAGAATAGGAATTTTCTCAAAAGTTATCCTTTCCTTTTGCCAGTACTGATGGCATGCTGAACATGGTGGTTTCTACTCTGTAGAGTCATATATATAAATACATATGATAAATTATAAGTATATGATAAATATAGTCAGATGACAAGAGAAAGTACATCAGAAGTCATCACAGATCTGGGAAATATCCCTGCAATTCCCTGATTACCCACCAGGATCCTCTGTGATCCTGGGCAAGTCATTATGCCCCTGACTCCCAGTGGGATTCTAGGACAAAGAAATGCTGTTCTTTCCATGCTATGAATACTGCAGCACCTTAACTCTAGGAGTTTGCTTTAGGAAAGGGCTTAACCAACCCCTGTGAAATATCCCAGCTTGTCCATAGTGCCTTACTGTATCTACACTGGGGCCCAACACTTTCATCTGTCAAAGTCAGAGTGGAAGCAAAGCTTAAATTTCCCACTCAGGAAGTTGAGAAGAGAAGCCTGTCTGAAAGACTCCAGTTTGGCACAACCTGCCTAATCCTGGCAGACATCTGATGGGAAAAAGGAACTTAGAGGTTTCAATCCTCTCATTTTTCTAATTTAATTAAACAACATTTCTAGTATCTTTCTTCAGCACATAATGGCTAAACACAGTTTCTGCTTGCAGTCTTTGTCAAGTGACAAATTTGCCAACACACTGGTAACAAAATGAAGAATTCTTTTGTCTGAAAACAAGCCATTAAAATGCAGTAGATTTGTAATTTCTTAAGGCAAAATACTCTTTAAGAGCCAGAAGTCTTAAATGTGACCTACAAAGAAGAACATCCATTTTCTCTTCTTTAATGTTTATTTATTATGTTTAAAGAGCACTTGAGAATTTATTTTTCAAAGCAATTGGACTATTTTTGTGCATTGTCTCCCTTTTGCATTAGAAATACTAGGTCCTCACTTTGTTCTTCTGGCTGCAGTAAACCCTGGCAATTCCAAAGAAAGTTTTCACAGCTCCACTGTTTACTGATGGACTGGCTCACCCAAAGACATGCCTTTATATCCATACAGCAGTCCTTTAGTTAGTAGTATCAATTATGACAGAATTTGGATGAAATCCTAGAGCTGCCACAAAAAGATTCAATTTCTTAAACTTACAGAGAGAGTGTTGGACTCCCATTTAAGTCTTGCTGGTGAAAGATACAGCTGACTGCATGAAGCTTTACCAGAGTGAGACCAGGAGCTGCTTTTAAGAGTCATTATTATCAACTCTGACAAATTCTTCAGTGTTCAGAAAGTAGTTGTGTTTTCTTTGTTCACTGTGTACAGTAATCAAACCTAAATAATGATTAACCATTATTTTCTTGCTATTAGTGGGATTCAGACACCATGTCCTCTGCTTGTTTCAAAACACATACCCTTGGGTGAAAATCACCATGTTGGCAAACAGGGTAGTGCAACTGTCTCTAAAATAAATATTCATAAACAGATCAAAAAATCATGCACATGTTCTATGATCACAATGTGTTCTTGCTAAATAAAAATATTCAAATATGCAATTTGGCATAAAATAAATCTAACAATCCTAACAGGTAACACTTTTTTATCATTATGATTTGTCTTCTATTAGCATTATGGAAACTGGAGCTGCATAGATAGAGGGAGTACCTTATCAAGATAAATCTCTCTAAACTGGGCACTTCTTAATAACACTAAACTTGACTATAATTGTGCCCTGCATGTTTTCTCGAGCATATTTGAATTCCATGTGTACACAACAAATTTGAAGTGCACTATTAGGTAAGTTAACAGTTTGACACTAAGAAAAATGAAATATTCCTCCCCAGGATTTTACAGGTTGTATAATACACGGGTCTCAGCAGTGAGCTTGCAAGAGGTCCTAGAGGTCATCTGCTTCAGTGAGATAAAGTATTATTCCTCCTGGTGCTACGGATGTAATCACATAAAAGGTCATACTAAAAGTTTAATCCTTTTGTTTGATTTTTTGTACCACTAAAAACTGAAGTATTTTACAATATTGCAAAAACATTAATGTGCCTTAAATTAATTTCCTTTGCTTGTTAGTAAAAAAGGGTTAGTGCCTGAAAACACTAAATTACCATATCAGATGATCTTAAAACAGAAGGAAAAAGCTTATTTGTGAATAAATGGCCATACCTACCTGCTCTATCATAAAAAGATCCAACTACTTGAAGATGATATTTAATGCTGGAGTTGTCAAAAATTCCTTGGGTGCTTATTTGTGACCTCAAGGACTCTCACTGCAGTTTGAAGTCAGCTTCAGTGACCACATCAGCCTCACGATCCAACCTATAAACTCCTGTGCCTTCTTCAGACATAGAAATCAGAGAAGTACCTATGTTACCTAAGGGACCGAAGACACCCTTTGCAAAGACACTAACACTAATCCTACACCTTTCTAGGAGTGCAGTGTTTCTGTATTTTTTTGTCTCAATCCATAAGTCCCCAGGTACCAAGGTTGTTTTTCCAAGGCCGAGATGCTGAGAAGATAAGATTTTCACCATAACATTTATAGACAATGAATGACTTTATTGCTCCTAGGAGAGCTATTTCCCTTAAAAAAAAAAAAAACTTGATCTATTTCATGGAGAAATAAAATTGACAAACACTACCACCAACACATATATGTATTGTATCCTCTGGTAGATCTCCTTCAGGAGCACATATACCCAAATTAATGCAGTGCTGAGAAACAATTCATCACAGAATATGAAAACACATCTGTGCCTTTGGATGGAATAATGGTGACCTTCCTGTCTTGACTGTGTAGCATTAGAATTATGTTAATTCAAAAACTGCTAATTTCATATATATTCCTAATAATAACTTAGAAAATTAATACTGTAGATTTTCAAAAGCTTTCACATAAAATAAATTCTTGAGCTGTTCATTCCCAACTAATATGTGTTTTCCTTTCCTTCATTGTGCTTATACAACTAGGATTTTATTAACCTAGATGTATTTTCTCTTCTTATTCTAAGAAGAAAAACACCAATTTAGAAAGGAAAGTACTCTGCAGGAACATGGTTGTGACAGGACCAATGCAAGATTTGGATTGTTTTCTATAGATGAAATTCTTCATAATTTTAGCTCCCTTAGGGTTCTTTCCCATCAGGATGTTTGCACATCTGCTAGTATTGATACTCTCAAGTAAAACCAGTGATAGCTGGAAGATGAATACCAACAGTTTGCTGAAAGTACATCTTTCATTTTCTTTATTTAGCACTACATTAAAGCAGTGGATTTGAAACTGTCCTAAACCTACATTAATGGAACAATGGAATTACAAATAGCTTTCTAATCTTTCCTGTTTTTACAAAAACAAATGTTAAGAGAAAGGAAACTATATTGTCCATATTATTATCTGTAATACCATCTAAGGGATATTGGTAAATAGTGAAGAGGGTAGAAAATATTTGTAATAATTTAGCAAACAGATTTAACACACTGATATCCTACTTTTCATTATCCATCATTCCAAATAGAGAAAATGCTAAATAAAATTTAAAAAGGAGATAAGTAGTTAACCATCCCAGGCTATAAGGAAACAATAAGAAAAGACTGGCAGTGTGTTTTTAGGAAATTGCAGCTCCCTGGATGGTGGTAGGAGTCATGAGGGCTGCAAGCCAAGCAGCTTCAACCACCTGCGAAAAGTAGTAATCTCTCTGGAAGTTCAGTCTTCAATTTCTTGCTATTACAATAAAACTAAATTGCTTCTATTTTCTGTTTTTCTCAGCTGAGGTAGTCTCTTGTCTGTAGAAGAGAATCAGCTAAGAATCCAAAGCAAAGGTGGAAGAATGGAAGTCACCTCTCCTCTGTCCTTCTTCCCCTCCCAGTACACTTACTCATGCCTTCCTACAGAAAAATATATTCCTCCCTCAGCATCTCTCAATACTAAGGTTTGGTTATCTGGCTTGCATGTGAATTAGTTAAAACTATTTACAAAGTCCTTGTCGTCAGTTAGTGTATCTCTTTGGCCTTCAAGCTAGTGTATTGATTCTTGTCTGTTTCATTAACTCCATATTTTTCTCCTGTCTTTCTTCTGTCCCAAAACATTTCACACAACTATGGTGTGCCAAATTTCTACATTCTGTTGGAGCTCATAGGCTGCCCAAGAAAGTCAATGGAATCCAAAAAAGCATCAATACAGCAATTAAGTTGTTGCTTTATGGTCGTCAGCCCAGGCTGTGTCTCAGCATACAGCCAAAAAAACATGCTGCACAAAAGGAAGCATTTAAAGAACAATAACAGGAGCAGTAGATGTTTTTGTTGTAGATCATTGTAAATAAAAGGAACCTTATACTGACTTGCCAGATTACTTTTGTGATTTCGGTATTTACCAAAATTAATGCTATAAAAATAACCTAAACCATTAGTTCAAATGAATGAGTTGTTTAAAGACAACTGCATTTATTGTTGTTACAGTTGTTGCCTTAAGGAAAGGGGGAAAAAACTTTCCAAGACAACTTTAAGTGGGTAAAGCAGAGAAGAGTTCTTTTACTTAGAGGGTTTTGGGGTACAGAATACAAAGGAGTATAAAAGAGTATACAAAGTATAAAAAGTATAAAAGAGTACAACACGTGTTAATAAGTAACAGANTTTTGCAAGCAGAGCTCCTTTCGGGAGGGGAACACCAGGCACCACACCAGGCTGGGCAGCAGAGAATGTGTGTGAGAGAGAGAGAAATGTCAACAAAGTGTAGGAGCTGAAGAAAGCAGAAAAGCCTCATCTATGTGGCAGCATAATAATTTTGTAACTCTACTCAATTATCATATCTAAAGGTCCTATCCAATCTAAGATATGTCCATGCCCAGAACTTCCCTTGGTTCTGCCTCATGGCACGCCTCTCCTAGAATTGAGTTGGAGGTCTTAAGACCCCTTTGCCTTATTGGAGCTTCTCCAAGGTTGCTGGGCTTTGCTTTCTTGTTTAGACTAACATGGCATCCAGCTGCCTTAGCTCTGGTACATGTTTTCCTTGCGCAGTGTTCCAGCTACTATCTGACCCTGAAGACAGCTAACACGGGGTTAGAGGTTGCAAGCTATGCTATATGTGAGAAACTACCTAGAAGTATAAAAATCTACAAATTCATGAAAACCCTAAGGCATCACACTGTATTTGTCAAAATTATTAGTACCTACTGTGAAATCCTACTTTCCCATAACTGCTTATCTCGAAGATGTGGTCGTTCACGGTTCACATGGTCTGCTTTAAAAGTATAGGTGACTGGGGTGTTTTAACTGAGAATGAGAGCAATTAAGTGACACCCACTGGCTTCTTTCTCTGTACTGGAGTCAAAAAACAAAGACATCACAATAGGCATTAGCTGTCAGCTGGCTGTCAGCCTTGGCAGACTGTGAACTAGTAGCTGAGTTTACAGGTTCTCACTGATGGAGCAGGACAGAATTGCTCATTAATGTGTTTGATGCATTAACAGGGTAAACCAGAAGCAGATCTGTTGCTTTGTTGGGCAACTAAACTACATAGACATTGTTGAAGAGTACTGGTGATTTTCCAGTCCTAGTCAAGCTCTGGAGAGATCAGTTTTCTGGGAACTAGGGGGTGTATGAGACAGCAAGTCTATATCAGCAGAAGGTACACCCCACCAAGAAAAACTCTAAGATGTTGCTTCCCATCAGCAAAACATTTTCTTTAAGGGAAGGAGAGGATACAGAAAGATGCCAATCAAGGCTGCATAACCAAAATGTTCTTAGAGGATCCACAGTCCATGAGGCACTTTTGAAGCTAATCATTCATTTCATTTCATGGCTGGAGAGAAGTACAAGCACATTTTGGTTTGTTTTTGGTTTGGTTGGGAGTTTTTTGTTTGGTTGGTTTTGTTTGGGGTTTTCAGTTTGTTTGTTTGTTGTAGGTTTTGGGGGGTTTTTTGTCCCTTGCACTGTTAGTATTTCCTGATGCAGTGTTAAAGAGTCCATTATACTTAAGGCAGAGTTATCCTGACATCAGCTATGTGGATGAAAGTGACAAAGTTACTCATGGACAAGGAAAACACTTCAAATTATACAGTTAATATGAACTAGTGTCACAAACCAAAAGGTAATTAAGTAAAATGTGTTATAAATATAAATAAGATGAAACAAGCTCATAAGTCTCCATAAAAGATCCTACAAAAGAAAGAAAAATCAGATAATTTGGAAGAATAAAAAAACAAACTATGATAGTAATAAGCTGAAAGACAGCCGTGAGCTTCCAGGAAAAGATAAAGTTTCTTTCTCATCAGTATGCTGTCCTGGGTCATCAAGATGGCATGAGATTTCTCTCTGAGCTGTGTTAACTCACTGTGAATAAAAGTTTAGCCTCAGCTAATATGCACACACCTCAAATAAATAGTTCAGTTTCAAAGCCACATATATCAGCTGGTTTTAGAAAGGAGTTATTCAAAAAATGTACTATCAAGCTGCAGGGCAGACTCCCAGCAGGACACTTCTCAGACCATAACACCATGATGAAAAGAACTCCTAGATTTGTTCTGTTAAATTAAAGGTAGAGGTGGAGAAGATTTCTAGTAATTTTTCTCTTGTTCTCTAAATGAGCCTCAGTAAGTGAGTTCAATAAACTTTGAGACGAGATGGAAAATACGTTGCAGATCAGATTTTCAGATGGAAAAGTCAGTATTATGCTTTTTATCCAGGTGATGCTGCTGGTTCATAACAGGATCACATCTTCTGAATTTGAGCAAAGGTATTCAAAACCTTTGGGAGTCTTCATTAGCCTAACCTGTAAGGCTCTTTTTTCACCACCCATTCCCATGCAATTTTCCTTATTTCACTGCAAAGTAAAATTTTACTTCTGAAATCTTAGCCACAACTTAAAGTCAGGCATTGCTCTGTCCTAAGGTATTACTTTGCACTCAGCTTGTGGGTAGAACTCCATGGATAGCACTCAGGAGCCACATTTGATCTGGCCAAGAACTCATAGAATCACAGAACAATTTAAACCTTAATGATCATCTAGTTCCAACCCCACTGTCTTAGGCAAGGACACCTTCCACTAGACCAGGCTGACCTACTCTCTTGGAGTAGTCAGTGCAATGTCTATGTGGCTTTGACATCTAACTCATCATTCTGGGATGCAAAGTTTAGGAAGAGAATGAAAAGAAATCAAGAGACAAATTGAGGAAATTATGTTATAAAAGCACAATTTTAAACTGCTCTTGCTTCTTGTTCTTGGCTGTGTGCTTCAGCAAGGTCTGTTGTTTAAAACTAGTTACTAAAGATCACTGTAGTAACTTGTGATAGATGACACAGAGACATAAATTGAGGGTAGCTAGGACCACTGATGATCTTGGGTCTGAGCATCTACATATCTCACTGAAAGGCTGAGTTTTACTAATTTCCAAAAACCCATATCTAGAAAAAGTCACCTATTAAATGTACACAAGGGAAGAGGAATGGATTTTTCAAACTTTGTCACTTCTGTTTTCTGAGGAGAAATGTGACATTCTTGAATCAAGGCAGTAGAGAATATTAGGAGGAAGCCAGTTGTTTGTTCAAATTAAGTGGTTTTAAACCAATCTGCATCACTGCTGGGACTGTTTCATGTCACAGATTAGCTATGCATGTAGTTACATGCCCAAATTGAAGATTCTTTCTATCATCTAGGACAAATGTGTAATTATATCATAGAGCATATTATTATCTGAGAAAATGACACAAACATACTGTTGGAGCTTTCATTTAGGCACAGAGGTTTATGTACAAATAACTCAAAACTTATCAACTGGACAGAAAAATTGCATATTTTTAAATTTTAGAAGGCTGTGTTCTTTCAATTATATTGTTCTGTGTTCTGAAATAGACATAAAAGCTACTACATACTATTCTGAGATCATGTTTCAGGTTTTCAATTTCTTTTTTTCATGATCAACTAGGCATTGATGTATAAAGTTTTACTTTCAGAGAAAGGAAATTTGATTCATTAAACAGCAAGCAAAGCTTTCCAATTTCTCTTTTGAAACTTGTGGTAATCACAGGTTAAATATCATAGTAACTTCTGATACCATTTTGTTTTCCTTGTAATGAATGAGCTTCTAGTTTTAGACTTTCCTGTTTTTGAAACTTGCATGTCTCTCTCAGTTCGGACATCACCTTTATCAGAATGTGGCTGAATACTTGAATAAGAAAAAGGATTGAGTAACACACTCTTTTCAGCAGTCCACAAGCCATTACACTTACACTGAAAAGGTAATCCAGTCTGTTTGAAGGAGTTGTGGATTTACAAGGGAAATAAATATAGATGATAATTTCCTTGAGAAAAGAGGGATGTTTGCAAAAGGTTTGCACTCTCATAAATAACTTATTAACTTTGACATAATATATATTTAGCTGGCTATGACATACATATCAATTCCTTCAGACTGCATACTGTTTATCCATGGTATACTGCTGAGCTTAGATCTGAGAGCTTGGCACCTACTGGACAAAGATAGGAGCTACAAACCCTCTTCACATGTGCAACTTTCTGGGAAATGTAATCAGGAAGAAAGTTATATGTTATGCTATTGTGTAGCCAACATATGAATTCTTAAATACTTAGTTAATTTTATCTGCATCACACCCTATTTATCATTGCTGTCATGCTTCTCTTGGCATAAAAGACACAACCAGCTATTTTACATGAAAGTTAGACACAATTCTTTTCCTTAGAGTGAGTAGTGATATTATGAATGAGGATTCAGAAACCATTGTACTGCTTTGAAAGTTTACTAAGAATGTGCTTCTGGGACAGTACTGGTTGTGGCGAAGAAGAAATAACATTAGAGTGAAGGAATGGAAAAACTCGCTTTTTTCTTCATGACCAAAGTTGTGCAAATAATTCCTTTTTTTTTTTTTTGTGAAAACCAACTGTCAGCATATAATAACATGTATCTTCTTCAGAAGCCAGTAATTACTAAACGCTTCTTGCAAATATTGACAGAGGATCTTTTTTCTCTGTTCTGGGGGATTGAAAATAGCAGTAGTTGTAAGACATACAGCATTTTTAAAATCTGTGATGGTAGTAAATGATGATAAACTCATTGCTGCAAAATTGACCCTTACTCCATAAGCAGCCTCATTCTTTCAAATGCTTGCTTGCAAAGTGAGGTACAACTGAGCAAAAGTGATGTTTTCAGAACCTGTGCTGCTCAGATTGCTCATCAGTACCTGTTTGGAGTGTCACTCTCAATTGGAAAATTTAAGTGATACATTGCCTACCTATGAGGTGTTCATTTTTATTGCAGTCAACAGCCAAAACATCTGAACCAAAAGGAAAGAAAAAAAATAAGCTAGAGTCAATGCCACTTACTTGCATTTCTTTCTTTCCTTTCTTTCTCAATTATCTTGAAAGATTGAAAGAAATGCCAGAGGTTTAGAGTTTCTCTCCAACACACTGAATACTGGAAAAATAGGAAGAGAAAATATACAGCCAAACATGTACTGGGTAAAACTGGAGAAGCAGCATACACTTTTTCATCAGAGAAATGTTCTTCACCAGAAGAAGAATTGGTCAAAGAAGAGAGGATTTGACATACCCTAAAACTATTTTCCCAGCAAAAATGATATATACATGTATATATAAACTGAAGTGAATACATTCCAATTACAATCTACTTAGTCACATTTGCAGGCAGTTTTGCAAGTATTTTTTTTACAGGTGGGTCCTTAGAGCTTATGTACTGATCCAGTGTGCCAAATCCATCTGGAGTCTGAAATTATTCTTATTGTCATTTTTTACATAAACTTCTGTTTGGATACTTAATCTTGATTTTGATGGCAGATGTGGCTCAACTCCCACTTTTCTTGTATATTTACTTCATTTTTTTAGAGTAGGTTAACAGTCTTACTTCTTTAATGGAATCTCAGTTGTCTTCATTTTTAGGTCTAGACATCATAATATCCACATACTCAATTTCTGAAATATATATATACAATGATAGGAATTGAAATATTGTTTATACTACCTGCTCATTAAAATGCATAGGGACACACGAACCTCACACAGTTATTAGATCATTTGAAGAAGTTGCGTGAACATCGAAAAATACAGACAGTTGTCTGAGCTGCCCCAGTTTTCAGCACCATGAGGTACTAAATCCCAGATGAGTGGCATCTTCCATGAGAATTCTCAAATTTGCACTGGCAGAGGTAAATTGAATAGAGAAAGTATCTCAATATTTGCTCATTTCTGAGTGTCACATGAAGAAATTTGATTGAAAAACATTTTGAATCACAATATTTAATCAAATCAATGCAAGACTGAAAAATAGGCAGTGACAACATGCACATACAAAAGATGTTTTTGTGTTGCACAGAATGTTTGCACTTGATCTTAAATTTCACTGGTACATAATCAGAGATCATTAAAGACATATGCTTTTGACACCTACTTCAAACCCAGGAAAAGTGAATAATTATACCATACGGCCCTTGCTCCCTTTAATCACTTTTCAAGGTGTCCAGTAGCTTGGAAATCTGAACTATTATTATCTATCAACTATTGGTATCATTGTATTGAAGTACTTACAGGCCACGAGATTTAAAACCTTTTCCTAGTTCTCTTTAAACTTGTAAGAAAGAAATTTTTAAATATCTATTTTTGTCATGTTCTGTGTTTGCACATAATTTCTGCCATAACAGTGAATCCCTGTTCATTGGTCAGTTAGTAAAGGAAATTTGGGTTTTGATATGCAATTAAAAGCCATCCAGAGAAGGTGGAATACATGTAACCTGGCATTAGTTGTGTAGAAAATCAGCACATAATTTAATTTAAATTCACCCTAGCTAGTTGCACAAGGCATGAACTTACAAAGGGTGATTCATACTAATCCAAAATAACCAGCTTCTTAATTTTTGCATTTTTTTCTATTTTGTTCAAAACCAGCATATGGTGCATTACTTATTGGCATGCCAAAGGTGTTTTTCTTAATTGGGATTTGTGTCACTGTGTATTCTAGTAGAAACTAGAAGTACATTAAACATGTACAAAGTCAACATGTTTTTGTTGATTGAATGAAGTCTTACAGTTATAGAATATAAAAGAAATAAGGCATATCAAATTGTCTTATTAAATAGAGGCAGTATTATCTATGCCTATATTGAACAAAAGGACAAATTTCTGCCGTTCTTTACAAAACAGTTACTCAGAAATATCTGGTTTTTCAAAATGAGTTAGTATCTAAATATTTCTGAATAACTGATCCATAATGCCAGTCCCACCAGCCCCAGGTGTGACAGTCTTGCCTTGGGTGGACACAGCAGCATGGCAGTCTTCTATCTGCATCGGGAAGCAGGCAAGAAGTGGATTGTTAGGACAAAGCACAGACTCTAATCAACAGATTAGTCTTAAGAGAGCTATATTTGGAAAATTTCAGGTTTATTTTCATGATAACTACACAGCTTTTATTCACATTATCATCCTTTCAACCATTAGTTTCTAAATGTCAACATATAAACAAAAGAAACTATTGAGATGAGAGGCTGGATGCCCATAAAAAGAAAAGGCAGGACAGTTGTCTCAATTTTATTTCTTAAATCAACATAGGCTTTTAGTTTATTTTTATAAACAATAATGCAAATCTTAGAGATTAAATCTCTAAAATCAGCACAGCTTGATCAAATCAGAATGTAAAAACCTAAATATAAAGAACTATTAGTTCTCTAATTCATATTATTAATTATAAATGTTGGCAGAGGGCCTAAATACAATCATTTGTTCCTAGGTCTGAGGTCTGACAGCCATGGTAGTTAGGGTTACCAACACTTTTAGAGGAGACACAATCATGGACAGCTCTAAGAGCAAAAAACCTGGGAAAGAGACAAGATATCGAGAAAACACCAGAGAAGCAGCCACACGATGTATTTCCTGTGTTGCCTTAAGGAAGGGGGAAAAAAACTTTCCAAGACAACTTTATGTAGGTAAAGCAGAGAAGGGTTCTTTTCCTTAGAGGGTTTTGGGGTACAGAATACAAAGGAGTATAAAAGAGTATATGAAGTATAAAAAGTATAAAAGAGTACAACACATGTTGATAAGTAACAGATAGAAAAGACCGGTGCTAGGATGAACTCATGGCCTCAGGAATACCATGTGAGCTCTTTTCCAAGCACCACCNGAGAGAGAGAAAATGTCAATAATGTGTAGGAGAGCTGGACAAAGCAGAAAAACCCCCTGTCTATGTGGCAGCATAATAATTTTGTAACTCTACTCAATTATCATATCTAAAGGTCCTATCCAATCTAAGATTTGTCCGTGCCAAGAACTTCCCTTGGTTCTGCCTCATGGCACGCCTCTCCTAGAATTGAGTTGGAGGTCTTAAGACCCCTTTGCCTTATTGGAGCTTCTCCAAGGTTGCTGGGCTTTGCTTTCTTGTTTAGACTAACATGGCATCCAGCTGCCTTAGCTCTGGTCCATGTTTTCCTTGCGCAGTGTTCCAGCTATTATCTGACCCTGAAGACAGCTAACAGGGTTAGAGGTTGCAAGCTATGCTATATGTGAGAAACTACCTAGAAGTATAAAAATCTACAAATTCATGAAAACCCTAAGGCAACACCTGGCTTGATGAAGGTGTGCTGTGGAGAACCTATTTTGAGGAATATTATTTCAACAGCATAGTCGGGAACTTGGTGTGGAATAACAGTTGGGGAGAAAGATGAAGAAAGAGGTCAACCTTGAAGGTTACAACTGGTAGGGAATCTGAGACCACATAGGGAACTGTTATACTAAAAAGAGAGACAAGAAATGAAGAAAGATATTAAAGCAACTGATTAGGTAAAATCCTGGTATGTTCACCTTTGTTCCAACTTACTTTAGGGAATTAACTGCGTCTAGACAAATTAATCAGATTTAATTTTTTGTCTTTCTTAACCTCATCGTCCCATGGTTTGGACCTGCTTCTCCTTCATACAACTACCAAAACATATCAGAGATAGAAACTTATTTGTGTAATTGTTTGATTCTTGTCTGTGTCCCTAGTCATTCAAAGAGAACAACTGAAGGTTTAAGAACAGTCATTCTGCAAAAAGCCTTTTGCAAAACTACATTCTCCCTTCCAGGTTGAATTTTACCTTATGTACCAGAAATTGAATGGGAGAGGGTACACAGCACTGAGGGAAAAGTGCTTAGCTCACTACTGATATTTTTAGGACCTCTTAACACCTACTTAAAGGTTACCCAAGATGCAGTCAATGAAAATTCAAGCTTTTCTATGAGAACATTAACAAAAATGCAGCACATTCCAAAGATCTTAGATATACTGCCTGAATTCTAGCGCAGAAATATTTTGTTCTTTGAAACCCTGGTTAAAACACAACTCCAATATATAAATTTCAGTATAGCTATTTGACTTTTCCTTCTTTTCTCCTCATGGCCTCCCTGGTGCAAGCTACCGTTCACATATTGCAAAAATATATTGATTATTAATGCTAAACATAGTTTATTTAACATGTAAATTAAAGTCACATTTTCCAACTCAAGAAGGCAAGAAAATTTCAGTCAAATATCCTAGACAGCTAATTTAATTCCAACTTTCTCAGCAATAAAATGAAAATTTAAAACACATATGGTTTTATACTACTGACCTGTCCTAAGGATAGGTGCGGATCATTTTATTTTATTTAACCAACAGAGGATTTAGGAAACTGTTCAAATTGCAATACAAAAAACTTAAAAACTTGCAGCAGCCTGACTGCACTGAATTTTCTTCTGTTTTTCAGAAAGTCCATAGAAATTTCACTTTCCTAGGTGTTGACACCACTCTTCCTGGGGGGGAAAAAAAAAAAAAAAGAATAACCACTGCTCAGTTCATTCAAAAAAAAACATTATTTGGGTCTGAAACCAGAAGGGATTCCAAGGCTATGCTTATAAGTCCCTATCTAAAGTCACAGCCCTGAAAATTACTAGAAAAGAAGCAGAAAACTCACCATTCTCGGTGTTTCCCACTGCCTTGCACTAGATGGATCACTCCACTGGTAATCTTCAGTTCCATTCTGGTGTCTCTAACTTTTCTCCTAAACTGTATCTTCCCACCTAACTCTGCATTCCTCCCTAGGAACTGACTTGAAGAAATGCTTTGTGATGGGTCAGGTAGAAGATTTAAGAGAAAAGATGGGAGTGAGGCATGGAGAGGAGCATAACTTTTTGTTTGCTGCTGACCCTTGCTATTTGTGATTTGGTACGAATATGATGGCCAAAGAGACAAAGGTTAGAGTGTTTTAGCAGGCAGAACAGTAATAGGTGTTTAAATGGCAAATAACCAAATCAAAGAGAGGGATTATGAGAAAGGCATACCACTAGCAATAAAATAGACAAAATTACTTGTTTGCATCTGTTCTGTTTCACCTGAAATGGCCAAGATTTTAGCTTGCCATCTGGAGATGGCAAGGAATATATAGCAGCATAAAAGTGCTTGTTAAAAGTCAAAGTTACTTGCAGGTCAAATTCCCACACAAAGAGTAAATCAAGAGAGTTTAAGAGGAAATGGCAATGTTTCCATGGAGAGAGGGAGGAAGAGCAAATGAAATTGCTTTACCAGCCTGATAGGCACATTAAGAGTGCAGGGCATAGCAAGTCTATTATAGGGCTTTTTAGTCACTTCTATGGACACCTTGCTGGGGCTTCAGGGACAGAAAAGGGTCAAGATAAATTGGTTTCTGTTATGCTAAGAGTGCTTCTTCTTCCTTTTAAGCAGTAGATATGACCATATCACAGAGAGAGGAAAGGAAAGTTTTCTTAAAGAGAAAATGTGCTGCAAAGGCAGGCACCCAGTGTTATTAAAACTTTGAATGTGAATAAAGCCTGTGCTCAAACAACATTTGGGGATTAAAATTCTGATCAAACTAGTATTGAATCTCATTTGACAGCTTCTTCAGACGGTAGTGGTTAAGGGCATTGCTGACCAAAGAATGATACTGCTCTCCTGCTGTAAACCTCACAGTATTAATATTTTAAAATATGACGGAAATAAGACAGATATCTATTTAGAAGATGAATTTTTGCTGTGACTTTTCTTTCAGTTGTAGGGTATTTTGCAAAACTACTTCTCTTTTTTTTATTTGTCAAAAGTAAGTGCAAGTTTGCAAAGAAAAGCATTTGAAAAAAAAATTTTTAGAGGTGTCACCTATAAAAATTTGTGTTAGAATATAATGTTTAGTCTCTGTTCCTCAAACTCCTCTGGGAGTTAAAAAAACTTAAAAAAAAAAAACAGGAACAGATGCTTTACATATAAAATGCAGATTTACATATTTATTTGCAGATTAATTTAGAGACTATTATCTCTTGTTGCTTGTCTAAGGAGCTAATGGCTTGCATTTTTCCCTTCTTCCCTATGTTATTTATACCTAATGGTAACAACGTATTTTTTAGAGATGCTAAGATAATTTCTACTCAGAGAATCCTGTTCAGACTTCTATTTTGGCATATATCAGTGTCAGCTGCATTTCAAATTCAACACAGAACTTGTTTATGGAACAAGTACCAGGAGGCAGAGGTTTGGCTCTGAGTTTCAGAGTTTTTGGTACATAGACACTTGGCTGGAGCTGTGGAAAAGTAAAGGCAGTACAAAGACATTCCTGGACCTCTTTCAAAAACAGTTGCTATTAGTCATCTGGGACAAGCAGCTGAGGACACATAGGTTAGGTCAGACAGTTTGGGATTGTTCGATAACTAACAAGCAGTCAGCAAATTCTGGGACAGTTATTACATTACTAAGAGGTTTTATGTTGAGTTATGTGATCCTCTTCATATTCTTTGGTGCCAAGCATCATGCTCTCTCACGTAGTTGCCAAAATCTCAATTCCTTTCTGTGTCATCAGTGGTCTCGTTTTGCGACACTGACGTGGAAAGCCAATGCATGTTGCTGTCCAATGTTGATTTCTCTATAGAGGTTTGGCTATGGGGAGTAGGAGCCTTGCTGAGGACATGCAAAGGCCCAGCAGATGGCAACTTTATTTAGGGCTTCTTGCCAGACTACTTTCAGCAAAAGGCAATCAGGCATGCTAGTAGCTCATGTACACTTCTTGTGTAGTAACACAGTAGGATGGCAACCCATCCTTTTCTTTGGCAGTTGTGAGACTGGCAGAGGAACAAATCTTCCCAACACTCGGAGCATGAAAGATTCTCATATACCTTTGTTTAGAGAAAGAAATCCTTGAATTTTGCTTGTGTGACTTCTTTTAAGCAGCACAAATAGAAAAAAATCACCTTCTATGTGGATTTGCCATGTTCAAAAACTTATGGCAGAAGACAATTGCCATACAAACTTGAACATATCACATTGCAACCAATTTGGGGAGTCACTATTATTCCCAATTAAAAATCAGTATATGATTTTCTTACCACAGAGCTTTCATATCAAAATCAAATTTAAAGAATGGAACTTATTTTGAAGAAGGGCACATTTAAAGTCAGTAATATTATTTTATTACAGCTTAAATGCGGGACAAACTTCATATTGCTAAACATTGTTTATAATGATGATGTTTGCAACAAAATAAGATGTTTGTAAATGAAAAGAGGAAACTGAATGGGTGAGAGAATCAAAGGTAAGAATACAACTACTGAAAAAAAAGAATGCTTCATTTCTTGATTGAAAGGAAACAAAGACTTTTTTGAGAAGACAATATTAAAAACAAAGCATGAATGACATGATGTGGTTGATCAAAATAAAGTGCAGATCACAGGTGGGGATTGCCTAACTGGAAAGCCTAACTGGAAAGCAACTGGAAATTAAGATATTCTAAAACCATCAGTGTAGAGTTTTGCAAACATAAATCTGGTAAGAAGATGTATGCAAGCAATCAGGAAAAACATTCATTCAAGTGAATGGCATCAGGAAAGATTTTGTTAATGAAAAATATTGTTAAAAAGTTAAATTTTCCAGCTAAAATTGCAAGTCTATATTCTGTTTTCCTGTGACTTCAATGTAACTGAACAGCATTAATTGTATGAATAGCAAAAAAAAAAAGTCAAGTATGTTGAAAGTAATTGTAGGCTTCCTCAAGAACAAGAAAGATGCCAAAGTTTCAGGTTGTAAAGAGCCATTGGATAGCAGACAATGATGACATGGAGAATAAAGCTCTGCCAAACAGGCTGCAGTTTAGTCAGGCAAATTACTCTGCAGTACACAACAGTATCACACTGACAGAAATTTCCACAATGTTTGTATCTTGAAAGGGCATCTGTTATTAGAATTTAAGATAGGGTACATGGAGGAAAGAATGGATTGATACAACAGGAAGGCAAGAGTTTAAGAAAGGCCTTTTTTACTCTCACTTATATCCTTGTTCACTTTTAAGTTGCAAATATTGAAATGTATAGGAAATGTTATGGAAAAATTAAAATAACAACTTCAATATGTTTTATAGGGATGAAAAATATACAGGTTTTCCTTTATATTAATTTCTGTAGTGAAAACTTTCAGAGATTTGAGAGTTAGTATTTAGATTTAACAGTGCCTTGTGACACTGAAAGGAATTGCACAGATGCTAGAGGAAAGAGGCATGGGAAGTACAAGAGTGCAGATGTAGTCAGCTTTATACAGGAGCTTACAGAGAGGAGAATTGTGATAAGAAAACAAAGAGTATTTTCAAGGAAAATTCAGTAATTCTTAGGCTTATTTAAGGAGCTGCAACATACCACCCAATTAGATCATATGCCTGGGATTAGTGACTTGATGAAAAGTAGATTTAAGGGAATCTGACAGGAGCAGCAGGAGGAAGTTAGCATTGTATGAACTCTGACCTGAAGTGACTTTGTGTTGGCATGAAGTGTACAGAAGAAAAGGTGAGATCAGTGAAGGATGTCAGAGAATACAATGAGTAATGGCAGGAAACTGTGAGAGATGGACTTACTGGATCAAAACCAAAACCATCTGAGGAGTATACTACTTCTGTCAATAGGTCATTAGACAACAGGAAGAGATATCCAAGCAGAAAGAGATGAAAAAGCCCACATGGAATATCTTTTATGAAATCTCATTGAAGAAAATGGAAAACTACAAGTGACCTGACAAAGGAGGAAGAACAGAACATCCTGAAGTTGATGACTTCAGTATCTGCTCAAAGTAGGTGATTTCCATAAGATATGCTAATGCAAAGACAGAAGACAGATGATAGGGAAAATGTGAATTCAGACAATAAAATATGTCGCCTGGCCTCATTAACTGTAAATCACGTTTCAGTTGATGCATCTAACTGTCTGGAGATGACTATAAATTGCTACATTAGAAATCTGGCAGTAATGTACAGCAAGTGAGAAAAGAGTGTTATCTTCATAAGACACAAAGATAGACAAAATAAGAAATGAAAAAGCATTATCAAATTTTTCAAATATTACTATTAAGGGAATTGGAATATGTGTGAGAAGACCAGACGTGGTAATAGGAAATAAAGGTAGAGATATTTATGATATTGCAAATACAGAAACTACTGAACAATGACAAAGTGCACTGATAAAAATTGGAGAAAATATGGGACATGATAAGCAGAAATGGAGCACCAGTCATTTCTAATGCACTGGGAAAACACATCAGTCTGTGTACATTGAAAGTCAGCTCTAGTGCAGAAACCCTTTTTGCAGCTGAGGCCAAAAAAGTGCCAAATTTGTACTCAACTCACAGTGTGTATTCAAGCAAACCTAACTGGCAAGTGATTTCTAGTATTAAGTGTACAATCCATGTTATGTCTGTTTCATAAATGTTGTCCTGAAGGCAGACTTTTGTTGTTCATTAGAAGAGGGCATGTACTCACACACACATGAACATATACTAGTTATTGGTTTTTAATAGAAGAAAGCAAGGGGTCTGTGTTATTTTATAAAAGAAACCTTTATAACTTAAAATACATTTGGCAACACTAACAGAAATTATATGAAATAGTGCCATTTTCCAAGCATTAACTCTCACTGACTGTGACATTCTGTCTCTCTAGGGAAGGGGAAAGGAGTGATAAGTGCAAGTACTTAAATCTCTGCCTGTGCTTTTCTTATGAGAATAAAAACGCTTAGAGATTCTTTTGACATAAGCTAGACTACTTTCAATGTATGTGATGCTCTGTGAAACAGCAACTTATGACTGAGGGCAGACCCAGTTTTTCAGTGGCACTGGGCTCAGGTTTTAAGAATACTAGAAACTGATTTGGGAAGGCCCAAGGAGCTGCAGGCCTTTTGGGGAATCCGGAACTAGACTGATCTATAATGAGTCCTCCAGAAGCCACCTCTGATAAGGACATTACTAATGTATTAAACACACTGATCTAAGGTATATTCATACTAGCAAATTTGTTCATTCGAATATAGCAAATCCTCAGTCTTTCTGTACTTGCACGCAACAAGGGACCAGGTTCTGTGTTTCATCTTTTAGAGCTGGGACCCTTCTAGCTGGATGAGTCATAATAACAATGCATTAGTCCAGGGAGTCATAAATTTCTTCACTAAGCCAAGAAAATTTAGTCTGTTACCCATTTTTCTTTATCATACTGTAATATGAAATCACACGTGACATCATAGCTCATGCAGGGTACTCCAGACTCTGACTCACTCTTTTTTTCAGAGATTACAGCTGGATATTAACACCACAATTCATTGATCTTTTAAAAATTTATTTATGGTTATTTACAGAAAGACTTTTTTAATGTGGAAGGAAGTTGAAAAGTAGGAAAAGAAACAAACCTCAGAAAGAGTAAAATATGTAAAGTGAAGCAAAATAAGAGAAAGGCAGAAAGAGCACAGGTTGAGTGGGATGTCAGCAGGTGCAAAAGGGAAGGGAGGGAAGGAGGGAAGGAGGAAAGGAGGAAAGGAGGAAAGGAAGGAAGGGGCAATGAGGAGTACAAATTACACAGCCAGTGCTATCCAGGGGTATCTGTCAAGCAGCCCTATGCTTCATCACTACAGCTAGAACAGAAAAGCTCAAACCCACTATTCTGAACAACTAACGGGATTAAATATGTCTCTACAGTCAGGAAGACAGGATGGGGTGGTAGATTTGTTCCTAAGGCAAAGAGGAGAGTACCAGTATGGATGATCCCAGCACCCTGGCATCACCTGTGCATGCCCACCCTGAGCCTGGTAGGTTCAGCAACTGCCCCATATGTTCTAGGAGTGAGCTTCTCAGATGGTGCATCATATGTCAGGCTGTTTGCAGTTATGCTGCCAATGTTTAAGTGGATAATTAAAGGTTGTCGTCCTGTGCCTTGCTGTGGTAAAGCAAGGCAAGTGCGTGCAATCCTGGTGAAAGTGCTTATATTCCAGAATGAACTTAAATGATATTCACTCCATCACTTCTCAGAAGAAGAACAAAGAGAAGGAGAGATGCCTTAACACAGTAGGACTCTGCTTTTTCTTTTGCTTGGCTTTTCTAGTGTCTTCTGAATTATAGATGCACCAAAGATAAGGTGTTTTTATAAAGTTGAAGGCTTTGATCATTGTTGCAATTTAACGTAAATAAACCTCAGCAAATCTAGTTCTGCTCCTTATCAGTGCTATTATGTTTCTGATTACATTTTTCCCATTTTCCTGCCATGGTTCCAAGGCACAGGAATTTACTACATTTCAGAAAGTTTCTAGAGTTCATCAAAATTGCCAGTCAGGAAGATTTTTCTCTCAAAACTGAGTGTTTTTTTCCTTGTTACTTTGACTGCATTTCTTCTTAGAGTTATTAAAGCAAATTTCTAGCAGCCATGCAAAAACAAATAAAAATGAGGAAAATGTTACATTGATAGTGATTACTTCAATAGGTCTAATATAACTCTTATCCAACATTCTCCCACCCCAAAAGATTTAGGCTTTTTTTCACTTTTGGTGTCCTAAAATGTTCTGTCACTTCTTTGTGTTCATGTACACTAAATATTGGAAGATCTCTGTCATAGTTCCAGCAGTCCAAGCTACCATTGTACATGCGTGGCTCTTCAGCTTCTCTAGGAAGTCAGTCTCTTTGGCTCTCTTACTCTCTCACCATTGTAATTTCTTTTCTCAGATCTCCCACTAATAGTATACATAGAAGTATGGTGTTCATGCAGTATTGCAGAACAAGGAATGTTACCACCCTGTTACAATGCCTTTTCTTATGATAAATAGATCCTCAAATCCTGTTATTTATCCAGTGCAGGCAGCAGGGAATGACCTTTAAGCAAGCAAACTTCTAAAGAGAATACACTTCAGCACATGTGGGTTGAATATTTTTCAATTATTTCATAGCAAAGACTTTAAAATATACAGGACTGAAAAAAGCAGTTATAAATTCAGTTTTAAGTGAAGTGACAAAACAATCAGTGCTTCAACTGGCAAATAGTGCCGCAATTGCAGACAGAGGTTGGGATCATTTCAGTTGGTCACATACCCTTTTTCTTTACCTGCTGTCTATGTATTTTATTCAAAGTTCCAAGTAAGTTCAGAGCCTGTGCTGAGAAGTAATGCAAAATTCTTGGGGTGGGAAAGAAAGGAAGTTCTGTTCTTGCACATCTTGGTCAAAATATATGCTCCTAAGCATTAGCCTAATAGCTCTTTGCTCTCCAGAGTAACACGTAGAGAAGCCAAAGTCTGACACTTGCTTAGTAATGCAGTAGATCTCTTCTAATCCCAGCGGAAGGTGAGTATCTATGTGCTACATTTGGTTTGCAAAATTTTAACCATGCTTTTGCTGAATAAATGAATGCTTGAACATTTGAGTGGTAATCCTGTGGCGAGCTACAGCTCCTCCGTATTCTCTGTGGCACAGAGGTGCCATAATGTGGCTGACTCATTTTATATCCACAGCTACTCACTAATGGCTATTTCAGACTCGCAGTGCCCCAGTCAGGGTTTCCTATTGATTCTGTAGAGATGAAAATAAAACACAATGCAGATCACAGCTAAAAAACTGTCTCTGGTAGTAAGGAGAAGGCAACATCCAATCTGACCAGGAGTACATTTATGCTTAAAGCACCTCAGTCTGAGCATTTTCCATCACACAGATATCACTAGCACTTGCTGACCACAGCTGCTGCAGACATCTTGGGAGTTTTTGAGACTGGAAACCCTTTTAGAACTCTCAGTCTTTAATAGGAAAAAGTGGTAAAATGGTGTGGAGAACAGACACACCTCCCCTTCTAGATTTGCAGGGTACTTACCATGAGTTTAAATACTGTAAACAAGAAAATATTTGGCAAGACTTCTCTGGTGTGCTATCACAACTCAGAAAGCATGAAATCAGAGAAAGACCAAGAACAGAGGAAACCATGAACTTCACTGAGTGTGTTTCTTTCCCTTAGCTTCAGTTTTTAAAGATAATTATATCTTTTTTCTCTCCACATTTAGTAAATCTATCATATAGAAATTTCTGATAGGGATGTTTCTTAGTGCATCATCATCTCTGATTCATGTAAAGGTAAAAACCAGTATTTTCTGCTTACTGCCATAATAGAGATTTCCATTTGGAATATGAACCTCAATCAAGTATAGCCTCTAAAAGTAGGAATTATAGTATAATCTCGTAACATCTCTCAACCCTGGGGAAATGTGCACCTTAAGTGAAGTGATTCATTCCATCTGCTGACAGGTGTCCAGGGGAGGCAAGACTGAGGCTTTCACTCTCTCTTAGTTATTGGGAGATCCCAGATGCTTAAAGTATTAGAAGACTTACACTGAGTGAGATGAACCCCATGTCTATTCATGCTGTCAAATATTTAAGAGCTTTGCTGTTCTCTTTAAAAGGCTGTGGGCAATGATGAACATGCTCTTCTGTGTGTGTGTCTGTGTATGTGTATATATGTATATACACACATGATCAGGAAGCTCTAGAAATCTCATATTACACTGAAAGAACCAAGCCAGAGAAAGTTCTGGCTGTTTGCAGTTATGCTGCAAAAGTCTAATTGGATGATAAAATGGCATTTCTTAGAAGATTTCAGAATTGAGTGCACAACCAAGGCTGATTCTAATAATTCAGCTTGATATTTTAGGTGTGAGACTATTCATACTAGGGCTTTGAAACCAGTGGGCACATCCAGGGACTATAAAAGATTTAGCTAATTTCTATCATTTTATCTACCCAGAAATCAGCAGTATGGTGATTGAAAATCCTGAGAATGTACTAAGAAGAATAAAAAGAGTGATCCCAAAGTTTTATTCATTGCTAGCAGCTGTGCAGTATTAAATTTAGTCTAGACATCACTAACCAAACTATATTTATACAGCTAAGATCCCTAGCTTAAAAGAAAGGATGTTCAGGGAAAACACAAGAAAAATATTTTGGGATTCCATGATTTTAATGGACAAGGATTCATAGAAGAGGCTTGTATTGACACTACTGTGCTTTCCTATGCAGTGCTTCTTAGGTTGTATAAAGTAGAAGGTTTTAAACACAGTGATCACTATGATTTTTGTATACTTCCATGTACAGAGATAATGCAGAGAAGGAGGGAGCAATGCAGGAGAAGAGAAAATAAGCATGTGCTAACAGCATTTTCTTCTGAAGTGTTGCACTTTGTAGAAGTTCCACTTTGTAGAATTACTTCTAACTAATTATGCGTTTCACAATATACACGTTCAAAGGAGCTGATAAAGGTCAGTGGGAAGAAGAATATAAAACAAATGGTAGACAACAAATTAAATCCTAAAGTGGGAATAAAATGTTTCTCATCAAGTCAGTTTCAATATTCAACAGTTTAGACAGAAATGATGAGTATACATGCAAAGATACTAATGACACAGAGATAAAATAATGGTTGATGTAATTTTGATTCAGACTAGATTTGCCCTTTATCTGCAAAAGAAGAGATGTTCTAACTAGTTCCGAATTATGAAATTTTAGCTTCAAAACACATCCCTCTCTCCAGTAAGCAGATTTAAAATTTCAATTAATATCCCTATGCTGTATGAAAGGCAACTACTTTATTTTCACAGAGAGAAATCTTTTTATCAGGGCTCAGGTCTCAGAAAATACATTTACTTACAATGAGTTGTGAATGACAGCTTAAAAGAAAAATAAATCCTTTAACATCATGTAGATAGGGGTAATACTTATCAAAAATCATAGAAGCTCACAATCTTAAAAAATCCAGACCACCACACAGCTCTGTCTCTGACTAATTTAACAGAAATTAATACATTTAATAGCTGCTTCCCTGACCTAAACCACATGATCAGTCACTCACTATGACATGTTCTAAATGCTTTACCTAATTCAGAAAAAAAAGCACAATAAAAATACTGGGTTTTTTCAAAGTAAAATAATTTTTCTGACATCCAGAAGAAAGAAAATCCAAATAATACATTATTTATTCTTCAAATTCTAAAACTTTCTTCAGGCGGGATGACAATGTTTACTCTGAAAAACCTCAGCTTCCAGTTGACACCAAATCTGTGAATGGAAAGCCATAGGAATTTCGTCATGTTTCTTTCCTGTTCCATCCACTAGACTAGCAAGAGAGAGAAGTAGAACTATAAGGTTTTGTATCTTAATAGCTCACTTTAGCATGAAATATAGCATTCTATGTGCATTTATGAAATAAACATTTCACCTGGTTGAGGAGATGACAATTCCTGAGGGAATTGCTAAAGAATCATGAAGAATTCCTATAGTGTTACTTTAAAAGACATAACCATAATAAGAAGCAGATCTAAATAGGCATGACACTGCACAAGTTACATTTTCAAAGCTTTTCAGTGTATAAAATTACATGTACTCATTTATAGGCACAGCTTTATTTCATATCCACCCTGTACTTGTACCACTGTGGCTACAGGAACATTGTAATGACAGCAGCTTTACTTGGGGTGACACGAATAAGGGGAAATTGAAAAGTAGATCAATACTAATGCAATTACAGGGGGAAAAAAACCCTAACTTTAATCTCATATCATAACATTGCAGAAGTTGGAGTTAAAGGAGAACTTATTGATACAGACAGGAGAACTAAAGGAATACACACACAAATAACACCATTATCTGTGAAGTGGAGATGACCAGAGGAAATTTTTCAAACTATCAGGCAGAAAGATGAGAAGAATACAGTGACAAATGCACTAAGCATGACTGACTTCTGGAAAATAAAATGGGAATGGGAGGCATCATGTAACCCTTTGGCAAAGGAGATTTTAAAAAAACACATATGAATGGAGTGATGTGATTAATCAAAGTGAAGTGCAGATCATGGAAGAGGAAGTTCAAAAAAGACTGAAAAAATTACCTAATTGGAAAGCACCAGGAAGAAGAACAGAATCACCAATAGCAGCTTAACAAACTAGCACACTCAATTTAAAATACATATATGAGAAGCTAGGACAATTATTATCTAGGATATAATGGCAGCAGGATTCAATTAATTAGAAAGATGAAAAATGTGTTACACTAGAACAAACTCACATGAGAGTGTGATGCTCTTAGAGAGTGTACAAAATACAGAGATGTTGTAATCTATTGCCTATCCCTTTGGCATGGACGTGCATTAGCTCATGGAGGAAAAGGCTTTCTTGGCAGCTAAAAGCAGGTCAGGCTATTCTAGACATTGCAGAAACTTGATAATTTCTAACAAACAAGTTCTTGTATCAGAGAAATGGAACCTGAGGAAAGACATTAGGCCTGCCAGCAGGGCAGAATAGCCTTTTTTGGGGGGAGGAGGGGGAGGGGGGGACGGCGGCGGAAAAGACACACATGATTCAAGACCTTACCAGAGGGCATTCCTTCAAATGTTTTGAAGGAGTCTTTAGATGAAATTTATCTGAGGCCAGAAAAATAGAAATAATGTGATGAATCAGCTTGAAGAGGAAAAGGCGGGGGAGGGAAGGATGTTTCCTTAAACCTTATAAGACCAGTCAGTCATAACCCATCTTTCTCACAGTCACCTGTTATTCTATTATTTCATTCCTCCATTCGCCTTTTTGGTTCCCCTTTGTCAGTGTGTTTCAACTCATTTTCCTTTTCTGCTGCAAATAACTGTCACCATGTGATTCAGTAAGAATGTTTTTTTCTGGTACTGATTTAATAAATACTTATAAATTCAGATATTTGCATCAGATATTTCATGGATATGGCAATATGGATTTTTTTAAAGCTCTGAGAGTACTGCCAACATAATTCAAATTTTGCAGGGTCAAAATATTTTGATGAAATGTAGAGGTCTGATGCAAGTTTTCTAAATCTCATGTACACTTTTAGCTTCATAAAGTCTTTCAGTTTTTTGTTTGAATGTGCCTGCTCAGTTTGCTACCCACAAATGATCCAAAACATCCGGGATGTTCCAGCTATTTACAGTCAGGATACACAATGCAGACATGTCTGAAAGTTTGGGGCTTTTGTTTTGAACTTGGAAATTTTGGCCCAATATTACTTTGTATCACTACACTAGAATCAAGTTGAATAGACTCCTGGAATCATCTGAAAAAGGCAGTATGTCAGATGATTAATTGTAATGCTGAAAATGCAGGGGGGGAAACTGTACAATTATTCATGTTGTTTTAAGCAAATCATTAATCTTATATTTGCAGCTGAACAAACTGGAGATGACAGGTGATTTGGGCTCTGTAGAAGACAAGTTTCACGGGGATGTAAATGTTGAGTATCTTTTTTTTTATTATTGCTGTCAGTTCACACAAGGGATTTGGCAACAAGTTAGAGGCTGCATTGCTGTTCAATTCCAATATAAAAAGTTCTGACTGACTGACTGCCTGAGAAATTGTTCTTTTTCCATATAATATAGTGGCAGGAGAGGAAAAAGAGGCAACACTTTAACCAACTCTAGTTAATAGAAGTACATTCGGGTGATAAGGTGGTCTTTTATAGATGAATCTAGGCAACACCTGGACTGAGGGTATTCCTAGCACATGTTCTTCACTACTTGCCAATCTGCAGCACAGATGCAAATTAACTTAAGCCTTCAAAATACTGCTGCTTTTTTTTTCTGACTAGTGAAGGATTAGCAAAAAGCAAGCAAAGGATAATGAAAATAGCTTCCAGTGTTTTTTTGTTAATACAGATTAGCAGTAGGCATAAATCAAATGCCTCTCTACTTCTCCTCTGCTCTGGAGCCAAGTATCTACTGAAGTAGAGAAGCTTTGCTGCTTGCACATGGATTTTGACAGCTTCATCTTTCTCTGATCCACAGAGCAATATGAAGGCTGTGCCTCTCATATTCACACACCAAAGGAAGTTTGTGCACAAGCTTAGAAGATGTATTGAATCAGAATAGTGTGGTTCCCTTTTCACTCAAAACCACTTGGTACTAGAGCAGACCTTGCAGACCTGTAGCAAAGAGGTACCTGAAGCTTTATACAGCCAATGCCTATGAATTAGGCAACAGGAACACTAATCCACATTTGAAGGGGGTTTAGAGATCCATGTTCTGCATTCATACCAAAAGCTTTACAAACCCTTCATACATATCTCTGCGCAGACTTGTTTTACATCAAGGTAACATCTGATACATTTGGCATCCAATCACATCTCCTTTTCTGTCCCACTGGTCTTTTATCAGCTGTGTGTCTGATGCATTCAAATGAGGAGACATTCCAGATTGCTCCCCTGACCATATATATTTCCATGCACAAAGTCCTTCAAGATCCACATGTACAGGCATTCATGAAGAAACCTCTGTCAAGCCTAAAACACAATTCCTAAAATACTAGATTATGTCAGCTGTACACCTGTGCCTGGAGAAACACTAGACAGAGCTATGCACTCCTGCCCTGCTGACAGGGCACAAAACCTGCCATAATCCTGTCATCTCAGAATTATGAGACGGGGATTAGAGAGGTCATTATTTCTTTTTTCTTTTCTTTTCTTTTCTTTTCTTTTCTTTTCTTTTCTTTTCTTTTCTTTTCTTTTCTTTTCTTTTCTTTTCTTTTCTCTTTTCTTTTCTTTTCTTTTCTTCTTTTCTTTTCTTTTCTTTTCTTTTCTTTTCTTTTCTTTTCTTTTCTTTTCTTTTCTTTTCTTTTCTTTTCTTTTCTTTTCTTTTCTTTTCTTTTCTTTTCTTTTCTTTTCTTTTCTTTCCTGTTTACATAGAACAATACCACATCCTTTTCCATCTCATTTTACTTATTCTTAGTCTCCCCATCTACAACTGCAAAGTAGCAATATAAAAATCATATCCCCATTAATTAAAGAGCAGCAACCAGACCTGTTGCTACTGGAAAGCAAGAAGAAATACTTACCCAGAACTGGGTTTTCAAATAGTCTGAAGAATCAGCTACAGCATCCTCCCAGGTGAGGTCAGCATTTTTTTCTTCTAGCAGGATGCAACACAGCTGAAAAATGAACCGGAGTCTTTCTCTCGGTTCTGAGCACAAAAACTAGGAAGTATCAATATATCCACAAAAACTGATATCAGAACATGTCTAAACCAATCTTTTATTGCCTTTTGTGGCCTTTTCAGGTTTAAGATTTGCTAATCAAAACATTTGTCACCATTTTACTATGATGACATTTATTGGAACATGCAAATTTAGAAAACATGTTTATTTTCCACAAAATCTCTGGGTTTCTTAAACTTTTATCTGAAATTATATCCTGTTCTTAGTGGTCTTAAAGCAACACTTTAATTTTCATGTCTTCTGGGAATATTGAAAATAAAGAGTTTCTTCTCATACTGAACGTTCTAGTGCCGCGTGCCATAAGGGAGAAAGGAAACGTCCTCAGCCAATGGTAGGGGAAGGCTGGAACTCTTTATTAAGGGAGCATGGGACTTATATAGGGTTCAGGGAGAAGCTTGGAAAGTGGGAGGAGTTTGGGGCGGAGCGCGGTAAGTAGGGGAAGGGATAAGAGGGAAGGAGGGGAATACAGATGGGGCGTGGCCAGCCTCACATGATGACGCTGGGATTGCATCACAAACCAGCCAATGAAAAAATAGGGAATACACAACCAATAGGAAACCGGTAACTGGGTAGCCACCACAAATCAGAATAAAACATACAAATACAGGGGGAATAACTATCTATATAATACAATAAGTCACTATCTATGCTATAGAAAATCTTTTAAAAGATAAACTTCTGAGTTTTGAGGTAGTAGTCCATTTCTGGTGTTGATCACTTGATAGAAACTGTTCATCCTGGTTGTTTTGGCAGCCTTTGAGACAGTGTTCCCCAACATTCTAGTAGTTTTCAAAGCTACTACAGATTTACACTAGCATAACTAAAAGCCAAATTTGGCTGTCCTTTTGTCAATACTGAGTGAGTTTAATGAATGGCCCACATAATGTGATCCATAATTTATGACACAAAATACAGTTGTACCTAGCCAAATATTCAGAATGCTTTCAAGCTACCACTGGGCTGAACAAATGTCAACATTTCATCCAAACTTTTGCATTATTTACATCCCCCCAAATTACCTCCTGAAAGAGCAGTGTTTGTGAATCAAAGCAAAGATCGTTCTCACACTGCTCTGTTCAGCTATATTCCTACATGGCCAGGGTAACTCTTCAACAATCTTCTCTTTGCCCTGTGCACTCTGGCAGTTTGTAGCAGTGGAAAGTCACGGAACAAAATACAGACAATCCCAGTAACTTTCAGCTGTAACAGTGTCATGCCTCTGGGTACAGCACCCTTGAAAAGACTCCATCATCTGACTGGCATAGAAATGGTCATCTGAGAAATGCTTAAAAAAAATTGGTGGTCTCTCATTCTGCACTTTTGATTCTGTGGGGGGAAAATATATATTATCAATTATTAATAATGAGAAAAACATGCTAATACTGAGGCTGCCTGCCTTAATTTGATGTCTTTATTCTGATGTGAGTTCATCCAGATTTCTCTTACGCCACTAGCAGATATTCAAGGAAAATACATACAAAAGAGATGAGTAATTCTCTGTTCTGTGTTCAGATCTGTGTTGCACCTCTCTCTTGAAAAGCAAGCAAGTATAAATATCAAGTCTTTACAAGCTTAATTCTATTCTTTGTTGCCATTTTGTGCTTTTAGGTGTCAATGAGATGTGATTGGTATAAGCCAATATGGGTGTCTTAGCAGACATGTATGAAAGTCCCTTCATTCCCATTCTAGTGGGTCCTTCTTTTTGCTACCGTGTATTGGCTAGAGGGTATTCCTGAGTGTCTGACTGTTTGCTATGCAGAGCAGAGGATTTTGCTTTGAAGGTGTAGTCTTGGACTGCTAGAAATAGTTCTCTTGAGTTTGTAATGGCTTATAGCTTATTTCAAAAAACTTTGTATTATCTTTGTTCATAAAAGGGACTAGGTTAAAAAATATATTGTGTGGCAGATGAAGTCACTATTCTTTTTGCTATTACAAAGTAGAAAACAAGCAAATCAATGCTCTGTAAATAAGCAGTCTTAAAAATTCAGCAGTTTTTCAAACCTCAAAATATAATCTTTCATATGAATGTTATAAAGGAGAATAAATGAAATTTTATTTTGTCTCAGGACTAAGAATGAAGTGCAAATGTCTACTTACCGGGCAGACAAAACATGACTAATCATAAACTGACTAGATTCGTATTATTACAGTCTAAAAAACAAGAATTCTCTTTTACATTGCTTTATCCTGTTTTCTAGGAAGAAGAAAGAAAATGCATTCTCATAGAGTTATCATTCTTCACTCACCCAATCTCTTCTTAAAAAGCTTATCAGTATTTCAGAGAAATTGTTGAAAAACTGAGTCCTTGGGAAACTAAAAGGAGATTTATGCCAGGAAGAGATAAGTTGTCTCCAGGTCTGTGCACCTCATTTCCACAGGTTTTTAGGAGAAAACCCACAGGTAGTCTGAAAATATCAGTAAAATGCCACATCCCCTAGACAGAACCATCCTTTTAAAAAGTTTATGATGTTGTTAATGTCTCAGAGGGAGGGGTTTTGTTGCTTTTTGATTCAGTGTGTTCTTTTTTTAATCACCTTCCATTTCCTTGCCCCATGAGCAAACTCCAGAGGGATCCCTGGTGTGCATCTGAGGAACTACATAAAGAGGACTTGCATAGTTTTTACATATGACCTTTTATGTGCTCCTCAGTCTGTATGACTTTGTAGGTGCATTTTGTTCTGTGCACCTGTAGCTGATGCCATGTGCATAACATAGCCTTGCACAGCATGATCTGAAAGTCTCTGAAGGACTCATTGCAACCTGTCCATAGAAAACCGCACAGATTAGTTATCTGAGCCACTCACTTTAATTAATTCTATTTACTGTCTGAAAGAACTCTCTTGCCTCCCACCAAACTACTTCAGGGATGTACTACTCACATGATTGCAATATGTCAAACCCACTTTTCAGAGCTTTAAGATGTGAAACACCCACTCCTATTCTATTCCACATTCCTTGTTCTCTAGCAAGCAAAAGTCCTTGAAAATTGCAGGGATCTATCAGGTCAGCTTCCTTCTCATCCTGATCTGAAATAACCTTTCTTTATGTTCTAGAAAAACAGGGAATACACAACTCTTCAGGAGCCTTTGCTTTGTGTTTTCATGTGCTATAACTTTTAGAATAACTGTCTATACAGACTTTCAACAGCCACCTAGACTTCTAGAGAGAGAAGTTGTAGACAGTTTTTCATTGAACTTATGTACATTGGATTTTTTTCCTCTTTCCTGGTCAAAAGTGGCAATTTTTGGAGATATCCCCACTTTAGCTCTACTTCTAGGCAAGGAAGAATTCAGAGATGTCAATTCATGCCATAAAACTCAGTCCAATACTAAAAAAATATTTCATTGTGATGCAGCAGCAAGGAAGAAGTCTGACATTCCAACTCAAGTATATATACTGCTTTTTCTTTTTCAAGGAATAAAGTATTTTTGTCCAAAAGTTTGTCAGGCCAAAAGATTTCAGAGGGAGGGGAAGGTTTTAGCTTGTTATGTATTCTGTGTTATATCTGTTATGTGTTCCTGCTTGGCAGAGTCCTGACAAAATAAATTACACTGAAAGATTACTGCACCTAGGAGAATTCACCTAGGCTTGGAAACAGCAAACTGCTCTGGGGATGCACTTTAAATGTATTAGATTTTTCTTTACAAAAACATCACTTTCTTCTTTTATTATTAATTGTAACATTACGTCCTTTTCCAAAGTGATAATTTTGCCGTATGCTGTCCCTCTTTTAAATCAATTTTGCTACCTCTTGTGACAACAGACCATGTGTCTTGCAGCAAATGCTAAATTTGTTATGCCAGAAGGCATGACAAATATGACACAATGAGTACTTACATGCTACTGGATAACAAAATTATTGTATTTAAAACATTATTTTGCAATGTAACACTTCTTTGCAAAATGAGTTTTTCATAAAATTTGTGGATGCTTTTTACCTCAAGGAACTTTTCTAAACTTTAACAGCTCTGTGTTCAAAGAAAGCAAGAATAACCATGGGAGCAGAGTCCATGCCTTAACCTTTTCTTTTCGTGCATACCATTAGAGTAGGACAAGACTCACTCCTTCTTGTCCTGGCTATTCCTTTCTGCCTCCTTCCTGTGCACTCCCAGTGTGTCCCTGACATGACACTGGTTCTCAAAAAGGAGTGACAGGGCCTGCAGAACCAGGGAGAGAGTGGGCATTGAGACTTCACCTGGGGGTCCCAGCTCAGCTATTGGATTAATTTTGCTTTAAAGGAAAACCAAAACTTTCATCAGTCTTCCGAGATCAGACATTTAGATTTGAAGCAGGTATTTTTCTGAGCTCAGTGCTTCTGAAGCCTCAGACACCTGTGGATGTCACAGAGGAGTTTGACACATCTCTTACCAGGACATCAAAAGAGAGCAGGACATGGATCTAACCTAGAGCTCCCAGTCACTGACATAGATGTGGATCTCTGGTGTACACTTGGGCCTTATAGGGAGTCACTCAGTGAATGCAGCAGTTTCAAAACAAAGTATCTATAGGTGCAAGCACTCAGTAAATCACACCAAAATTATTGTGTAATTACTAACAAAAAGAAGGAAGATATACTAGAAGCATGGAAGATTATTTAAGTGTTGGAGATAACGAACTCAATAGGGTCTGACAAAATGTCCCCCCCCATGAGTACTCACAGCAGTAGCCAGAGCAGTCCCAGAACTATTAGCACTGGTTTCTGAATATGCTTAGAAGACAGTGAGACTCCAAAGGACTGGAAAAGGGTAAAAAGAAAATCTTTCTCAAAGAAGAAAAAGGTTTATCCAAGAAATTAGTGACTATTCAATCTAACTTCTGCACCCCAAAGCATAGTGGAATAAATTAAATAGTAATCTATCAGCTCAATAACACAAAAGGGTAATAAGAATCATTTAGCAAGTATTTTCAAAAATAAATTGTGCTCAATACAATTTCATAAAATTATTTGCTAAGTGGATGAGTCAGAAGCTTGAAAATACCTTTTCTTTATTGCGGTTTTTGGCACAGACCAACCAGACAGCCTCTTAATCAAACTAGAGAAATATATTCTAGACAAAACTGTTGTACAGAAGGTTGAAAAAAGAACAGTCTGAATTTTGTCTTCTACCAAAAGGAGATTAACAGGGTCCTAAAGAGATATGTTCTACATCTTAAATTCTTCAATATTTCCATTAAGGTGAAATATTATGAAGACAGTATATTGAGGGGGGGAGAAGAAAATATGACCATAAGTGGCACAAATGGCTTTAGACAATGGAAAGCCTGCCTGGGGTCAAAGACTGATTGCTAAGGCTGCAGGCTGCTCACTGCCTACACAAAGGAGAGATCTCACCTGTTACAGCAGGAAACATACTAACTAGGGATTCCCCTTGCACAGTTTTCTACAGCTGCTCCTTTTTAGTCTTTTTCCTTTCTATCCACATCTCTCTGCCCTCCTGGAAGCAAGAGCTGATCTACAGGATTTTTACCCTTACTCTGAAGCCATGTCATACCTTCTTCCTCCACCTCCCAGAAACCCTCATGCCTTCCCTACCTCTTTTCCCTATCCACACTTCCCTAAATCTTCCTCATGTCCTTTCAAGAGCTACTGTTCTAGCACCAGTGCAAATAGTAAAAGTGAAAAAATCAAGACTTGAAGCACCGTAGGAAAAGAATAGGAGGGGAAAAAAATTTAAAAAAAAATTCTAGTAAAAGGAAGAGAAAGAAAGGTAAACAAACATCAAAACTGTGTTGATAAGATAGCAGAGGAAAAGCAGTTAATGAGATAATTTAGAAGAGCAGGGCAGAAAAAGGTGAAGGAGACAGATGGTGGCAACATACTTTTCTTCAGAACCTGTCACTGGATTCTCCATTTCCAGGGTTCATCTCTTCCCTTTCTAGTAAAAATCCTGAATAATCCAAGAGTAAACTATTTCTTTACCTTCCTTCTACAGATCAAGTGGTATGAAGGCTAACATTATTTCTCCTACCAGTTTCCCTAGTGGTAAATACAAGGATTTGTTCCGTGTCATTCTAAACAGAGAGAATTTTGGGGTTTCTCACTTAATTTTAAAGAAGTAGGAGGTGTGTTTTTTAAAAAATTTTGGAAGACACTAGAAATGCCTGTTTCAAATTTGTAAAATCCCAGATTCTAGTTAAAAAGCAGGAAAATTAAAGATATGTTCATAGGCACCTTGCTACAGCTGAATAATTTTAATAATTCTTTGAGATAAGCTCCTGAGATGGAAGATATATCATTACAATTTAATAGCTTTCCTCTGTAATTTGAAGTATTCCTTATTTTAAAAGTAAGAGTAGATTTAAGGATATATTTCAGGTTGTCTCACTTTAGTGGAATCAGAAGTCTTCCTCTGTTGACTTCCTGAATGCACTAAATGCTCTTCTAAATTGGAGCCTATGTCTCTTCAGTCCTCTATCACCCAAAGGTTTTCATCAGATATACATACCAAAACAATGAAACAGCTGGAACTTTTCAATGTGTTATAAGTAACTTTATTTAAAAAAGATAGCCAGGTAAGGTTAACACCACCAACACAGAAATCAAAGAAGACCATTCTGCTTTATATCCCTTTTTGTCACAAAGAATGGCTAAAAAACAGGGGTGTGGTGAGGGGAAGAAAGGGGAGAATAATAAAAGCTGGCATTTTCTTTTATCTATCCCATAGAGAGAGACCTAGACTCTATAAAAGATTATGAGGTGAGGGTGAGAATTCACAGTCAGCCCTCTCTCAGCTCAGAAGCACGGGATGGCATCTGGTCCAAACTGAGGCAAAACATTCCTGTTTTGGGAGAATTTTAGTGTATATGGAGAATAATGTTCTGTTTTCTTCAAACCCATGGGAAGATTTCATTAGTGATGAGACGCAGTCTCTGACATTTCCTGGGTGATGTTGTAAGGGAGAAATGATGGTTCTATAGTAAAATATTAAAGATCTTTTTGAGTCCTGAACCATGAAGACACATAGGCAAAGGTGGAAAGTTGCCTGTCCCAGCCCTGGGCAGCTGCACATGGTACCTGCGAGCCCAGGTTTGTGCAGTAGCCCTCATCCTGCAGCCATCCTGGGCATTGCTCTGGAGGAAGCTGGCTGGCTGGTTGACTCCGGAATATACTCCAGGAATGACATCGTGTTTATATAGATGACCAAGAAATCTGCTTCTAGGTTCATTATTCTATCTGGCAATGCCTAAAGTTACTCCAGGGAGATCAGCTAGTGAATTCTGAACTCTAAGGAGTAAAAAACTGGGTTGTATATGAACCAAAGAGAAGGAGAACTCAAGGCTCTGGACTTGGCTGCAACTTCTAATACATTTTGCCTCAATACTCATTTGAATAATTAAATGTCAACGCCAAAGGCCTTCTTCACATAAATTTTCAAGCAAAATAGTATTTGAAGAAAGTACCAATGCAATGTTTTGGTTTTCAAGCGGAATCTAGATGTGTGTTATATATTTTCTTCTGGGATATCTTAGATTTTACAGCTGTCTTAAGTGCTGAATGACAGCACTTCTATGAATCAAGACTATTTAAAAGTATTTAAACTAAATCCATTCACATACAATTTCTGACAATAAATAGAGACTTTAAGATAGGTATCTATACTAGTTAAACTACAAGAAAATAAAGGAGGAACAATTATTACCAAGGAGAATGGCTGTATTATTAAAGATACTAATGTCCCAAGGTATGTCACAATAAGTGTTCTTATTATCTCACACCAGGCAACCTCCTGCCAAGTGGCTTCTCATGAAGGAAAGGGGATATTGACATTGACATATATGACATTGAATTTGAAAATAACTTTATTATATGAGCACCATATACATATATCGATTATGAAATCAGACAACCATTCAGCATGTCAAGTTAACTCATGGTCTCAGAATGAGCTTCCACTTCCCAGACTCTGATGTTTCCTTAAAAAAATAACACAATGGAAGGTTTGCAAACACCAGTGTGCTGAAAAACAGAACAAACTTCAGTTATAACCACGCCAGCTGGGGATGCTTGTCACAGTAATACCTAAAAATGGAGACATTTCCCTAAGCTTTACTAAATTTTGTACTGGATTATTAAAACAAAACCCTTTTTCACTGAGGAAACAGGTCTTTGGGAAATACTTTTTATCTCTGCAGTGCACTTCTACTAATCATCCTGTCCAGTTCCCCCTTTATAGACTTACTCCTGCTCCTCTCCAGCCCTTGGGCAAGGAAGTTTGCATTTGCATAAAGGATCTTCACTAGCCTCGTTAAAATACATCTTTGATCAGACTTCACCTTTGGGTATAAATAGAAATGAAGTACATGGAGTACAAACCTTTCCAGTATCCTGTCTTGCAGGAAATTAAAAGAAAGAATTCAAAGATCTCTTTGTAGACGTTCATCTTTACGCTGTGCAGTAAAGATATGAATAAGCAGTGAAATAAATCTCTCATAGGTTTCCTGTCTTAAAGCTTGTAGAACAAGTATGAAATCAAATTATGAACACTATTTCCTTGCATAACACTTACAGGTGACAACTTTGAAACTATGTCCTTGAGAAAAGACACAACTTCAACTTTTATATGGTTGTTAGGTAAGGCTGAAAAAGTTACTCAGTAGAAAGTGTCATTCCCTTACAACTTTGTAGCAATTTAAATGTATTTTAGCTCCAGTAATCATACATTTACCAAGCAAAATATCTCACACAGAAAAGGGAAAGACTCAGGCTAAAGAATAAAGTCCAATGCAAACTTCATGGTGCAAGAAAACGTACTTACCAGGCCAGGTTCCCCTGCAGCCCGTGGTGCAGACCATAGTGAAGAAGCTGTGCGCCTGCAGCCTATGGAGGACTATCCATGGAGCCGTGAGTGGAAGAACATATGAAAATTAAGTGTGTTTGACTTTTTCCATGTCCTCATGTCTTCTGTTCTGAATTTGGAACAGAAGCATTGAAAACAAGACCAGTACACTTGCTGAACCAAGATCTGTGATGTAATCAAATGCCATATATTTTGCTGACATCCTGTAATTTCACTAATACTTAAAACAGAAGTTTTGTTCCTCAAAGGGAAAAAAGAACTTGCTGTCTCTATTATTCAAGTTGTGAAGACAGTCAAGCTGGATCTTGCTAAACCAGAGTTCCCAGAATGAAACATCAAAGATAGAGAAAATATCAAACTTTTTCTTTGAAAATAGAGAGTACCCTTGTACTCTCATTTCTCTCTGTGAAGAAGACAAAAACTGTGTCTATTATTGCAGTTATTAAAGAGAGCCTTGCATAGTCAAGAAACAGAGACTTTAAAGATAAGTCTTTTAGTGCCTGTAATAATGGAAATCCTATTTGTAGCACACCGTAATCTCAGTCAGCACACACCAATGCTTAAAGCAATGCTTTGTACTGAAAATGATCATACACACTTTAGAAATAGCTCTTTAAGCATGGCTAGATACAACAGAGTAAAATGTGGCACATCATGTTACAGTGGGTAGACCCTGGCTGAACACCAGGTACCCACCAAAGCCTGTCTACCACTCCTCCCTGCAGCCAGGCAGAGGAGAGAAAATACAATGAAGGGTTGATGAGCTGAGGTAAGAACAGGGAAAGACCACTCAATGGTTACCATCACGGGCAAAACAGACTCAAAGTGAGGATATTAATTAAATATATTACTTACAGAATCAGAGCTGGATGCTGAGAAGTAAAATAAATCTTAAAAACACCATCTCCCCACCGTTCTCTCCTTCCCAAGTTCTACCTTCTCACCCCCAGTGGTGCAGGGAGATGGGGAATGGGGGTCATGGTCAGCTCATTACAGGTTGTTTCTGCCACTGCTCAAAGTGAAGAGTCCTTTCCCTGCTCTAGCATGGGATCCCTCCAGTGGGAGACACTGAATTTCTCCGATGTAAGATCAACCTACAGGCAACAGTTCTCCATGAACTGCTGCAGCACAGATCACTCTTCCACAAGGTGCAGTCCTTCAGGCACAGGTTGCTCCAGTGTGGGTCCCCCCAAGGGCTACAAGTCCTACCAGGAAACCTGGTCCAGCATGCGCTCCTCCCACAGGGTCACAGGCCTTTTTGGGCATCCACGTGCTCCATTGTGGGTCTCCTCCACAGGCTACAGGTGGATCTCTGCACCTTAACAGTCCTCCATGGGCTGCAGGGGCACAACTGCTTCACCATGGCCTGCACCACGTGCTGCAGGGGAACCTGACCTAGAGCACCTCCTGCCCCTTCTTCTGCACTGACCTTGGTGTCTGCAGAGTTGTTCCCATGGTCTCACTCTGCTCTCCTCTGGCTGCAATTTTCATCTGCCCTTTTTTTTCCACCTTAAATATGTTATCACAGAGGTGTTGCTATGACTCCCGATGGGCTCAGCCTCGGCCAGCGGCGGGTCCATCCTGGAGCCAGCTGGCATTGGCTCTGCAGGACATGGGGGAGGCCTCTGGCACTGTCTCACAGAAACCACCCCTGTAGCGTCCCCACCACCAAAACCTGGCCACACAAACTCGACACACATGTGTATTATACTATCATCAGAAAACGTGCCTAACATACTCCTAATCTTTAAGTCTCAGGTGGCCTGAGAAGCAATGTAAATTACATATTCAAGCTTTTTTTTTTCTAAATAGATCTATCAGGTGATAATCACTACTTGATTTTTGACAAAATCTATTACATAACTGATTCACAGTGCCAGATAGATTTTAGGTCCTTTTAAAGATCTGTCCTATTACTTACTTATCTAGTGTTTGTCAGCGAAAAATTTTGCTGGTTTACTTAAGTGATAATCCTATTGCTGCAATAATCAAGAGATGGTTCCTTTCCAACAACTTGCTAGGTAAATTTTGCATATGTAATATCTGTGGCTTTGACACAGCCATATTTCCCTGCTTCATTTGAGCATGCTTTTGTGCTCAGTTCAGCTTGCATCCATATGCAAATACAGATCTGAAGCACTTTCAGAAACATTAATATGAAAAAGGAAAAGCTTTTTATGTGGATGTATTAAGAAAGAGGCATACACAGAGTCACTGACCCTGTAGCCTTAGGACACAACCCTGTGATTTCCTGCAACCTGTGGAGCATTCCCCCAGCTGCCAGCAAAGTTTGTAGGCAGCCTGGAAACCTACAGACATAACAACTTCTGCCTTCCCTTTTCTTCAAGTGTCAAACTTCTCTGACAGTACACCAGTTCCCACAAGATGTTATTGACTGCAAAGAGGTTTCTGAGTAGAAATTGGTGATTTCTAAGACATGCTTGAGAACAGAAAAAAAAAAAAGAAAATTTTAGGGAAATACATATGACTGATCAAACAAATTTGTATTATTCATTGCAGATTTATCCTTCCTCATACATGAATGTTTTCACCTTTATCTCTCCTTGCACTGCATATAAAATTAGACAAACTTCTTTTTAGTATTGCTACATTATATCATAATACATTTCATAGAAATCAGGGGATTATTGACCAGCTATAAGGACTGACTTCAACCTATGTGGGCACATGGGTATTCATGTACTCATCCGTGACTTACCTCACTTTAAGTTCCACAAATCAGACCCAATATGGCATAAAACAGACAATAAAATAAAATATATCATTTATATATAATTTAAGGTATACAAAAATGTTCCCTGCTGGCATCACTATGACCTTCCTGTTTGTAAGTGATCAGAAATCTGAGAACAGTAACAATGTATTTTTACTGTGGCAATTACAAGGAGCACAATGTAAGTGTTCGCTAGCCCTGTGTTCAGTCACTCACATCTCACCTGCCATTGGAGTTCATGTGTCCAAGCAGAGCCAAGGTTCCTCCTGCTCATGGGCGCATGTCTGAATGAACACAGTGTGCCTGTAACCTCAAAACTGGACCTTCTTTCTTCAATTCTATCAGGACAAAAAGCATTCACAGTATTTCAAAGTTCTCTGTGCCTCTCTATTTTCCATTGCCAGCACTCTCCTTCCAGAGTCTCAGTGAGACCATGCCCCAGTCTTTGTTCTCATATGATCATCTGAAAAAGAGAAAAAATAAAAATAAAAAAAGGATTTTTCTCCTTTGGGTTTTTAGTCTTCAAGAAGAAGCATAAAATTTTAATTGTAATTTTGAACATCGCATGCTCGCTTCCAGTGCATCTGTTCTTTCCCCTCACAGATACAGCTGTGACTATAGTTACATGTTGCCTGAGCACAGAAAAACCCATGAGCTTGTCTGCTTGCACATGAAGGGTAAGTCTAAGCAGCATAAAGCTGTGTCAGGGAGAGATACCAAAACAAACTTGTAATAGATTAACATGAGTATTGAAAACATCATTGCCTGCATATTCCCTGCTGTATTATTTATAGCCAAAACTGTTGTACTGCTTTCAGGGCTGAAGCAAGAGTCTGAGAGCTACTATCAGCACATGCAACTGTGCTGAATTACCATGCCCAGCTCAGCTGCCTCAATGGAGTGTAAAACTAATCCCAGAGAAGCAGTGACTTGAATGCCAGCTAATTATATGCAAAGATGAAGTTTCTCTGCGCTCCTCATTTTCACCAATTAATACTCTGGTCATGAAGGCCTGAGCACTTTCTACTCTCTTTACTTCCCCAGTAGCTGTTGAACAGTCTTGGTGAGCAGCTCAGTGATTCCCACTCTGCAGCGGCAGTTTGTATGAACTGTGGTATTCCAAATTCCATCAGCACAGCCATAATTTTTTCCATCATTTTATCCCAATATTGGCATCATCTCATCCTTTGACTAATTGCTGTCCACCCTGCATGCAGTGGTTTTCAGCCTGGAATATTAGATTACAGGGGGGTTGAGATCAGTTGCAGGAACTTCAATGACTTTCTACATCGAGGCAATCTGAATTTTTTTTTCCACTACAGAGACAGTTGTTTCTTGCAGAATTTTTCATATCTTAGTGTTCGCAACAGAAAGAGGCACTGTGCATAATGGTAGTAGGCTGCTTTATTAGCACAAAGACCCTACAGAATTAATTCTCTGTAAATTTGCTGTCAAAGTAGTACCAGAGATTTCAAAATTAGATCAACAACAACTAAATGAAATTTTCTGCTGAACCACAGAAAATTTAATCATTTCCTTAGTAAATTTAGTCACATGTAAAAAGCAACCCAGGATCCTGGGATCTCTCTAATCTGCTGCTGTCAACATACAATATCTATTTATCATATTGAGTGTTCACCCACCAAACAGCACCCACTCTGCTTTTCTCCTTCATGGTCTATTATAAACACAAACTTGCTTATCATTTTGTTTGCTCTGATATCTTTTGGGGTATTATTTTTACTAAGTAGACTCTTCGTAAGTGCAGAACATGCTATGAATATCAAGTAAATCATCTGTAAACTTACCAGAACAGAGTTAAGCAATGTTTGTGACAGTCTTATTTTCTCAAATCACAACTTTCTTTTGATTAGCAAGTTTTCATTGTGTCTGTGAAAATCTCTTTATGGAAGAGCAAGAGATGGCTTCATTCAAATGCACTAACTAAAGTTTAAAACCAGCTGTTGGAGAGAAAAAAAAAGATAAAATAGAATCTTTTCATTACAACAAAATCAGTCACAGCTTTACAGTTCCTGCTATATCAACATTTTTACTGTGCATTACTGTCAAGGGTTTATAATTCAGTTGCCACATTTCTTTCTGTCCTGAGACAACATCTTAGGAAAATGGCTTCTTGATTTATCTGAATAGTTAAACAAAAACTATTTCATTTATGTTTTTCAGTCAGCTCACTGTGAAAGCCATTGTAAAATAAAAACAATATTAAAAATGGATGTACTTAAAATCTACTCAACAGTTTGATGACACATGCTTTAGTCATTTATACAAAGACAAAGGAATTTCATTATTTTATGTCGCTTTGAAGAGTAATGTTTGCAGAAAAGTAGAGTTGTTCAGAGATTTCAGTCTGGCACTCGTCAGAACCATTTTACCATAGCTGGGAAAATTATTACAGACTGGAAAAGTTAACAGCCAGGTTAGCTATGGGTTAGCAATCAGCATATGACATCTGTTCCAGCAGGTACATCACCTGAACCATGAGTGGTGCTTCTCTCACAGCAACGTCTTATCACTGCCAGGCTGTGTCATCAGTGGCTGCATTAAATCCACTTCTAACATGACTAGAGACAGTCAATGGTTTTCATTGCAATCACTAGCAACTTGTTTGTAAATTCAGGTAATGTATTTCTGGCACAGTGACTTCCTCCGGAGGTAATTTCACATTTTCTGGATTATAATGTTCTAAACCTCTTTTTTTTAATAGTTGCACTGCAAAAAATAAAGAAAATTGCAATTGTCTAATTCCAAAATTACATTTGTACACACTACCCATTGCTATTTCAGTTAGGAAATAAACTAGAAATTAATTAAGATTTGCACTTTGATTCAGGAAACAGCTGATTTTTTCCCCTTTCAGGAGTCAATCATTTTCAGTCTGGCTGTTTCAATATGTGTATCCACATTATGCTGGACAACATTAAGCTGTCCTTCTAAGGTTATTTTGAACTTTGTCATATTGTCATAAGGTAACAAATGAATACAAAAAAATTATACTTTAAAAGAATTACACTCAATAGAGGGAATAAATTTAGGAGGACCTAAAAGTATTGTATATTTTAAATCTACCTCCTATGGTCACTTAATAAGACCTTCCTTATTCCCAGTCTTCATCTGGATGCTAACACCCAAGGCTACAGTCCAAGCTTTTTATAAAATTTAATGTGGGTTTTACCCATACGGACATGCACTCCAGGCAAACTCATCTCTGATCATAGTCAGGGCCAGCTGAACATAAAGAAAAGACTCCAGGCCAAAAGGCAGAGCACAGTATCACAGCAGCAGCTGAGTAGCCAAACCTCCACCCCAGCAGTGCCTTTACCTCTGATGCAGGTCCCACAGGCACACTGCACACGGACCCAGCCGAGCTGCGTCCTTGGCGTGGCAGGTGTTCTTTAATTCCTGGTCCAGAGTCTGGGCAGACATGCCATACATTACATACACAATAAAGCCAGGGTGGCAAGGAAATGTACATGCTGTCAGTACTTTTGCTGTGCTTTTAAGTTGTTTTGCTTTGGCTCCTGATTGAATCTGGCTGACTTCTCAGAGAAGCTCACCAGGAGAATTTGCTCAGTTCACCCTGCTTGCCTGTCCTGCTGCAGGGACAATAGCTTCCAGGCAGCCACACAAACCTTTCAAAACCAAACAACAATTTCTACTTTGGCCATCTGTCTGTGGAATCCGATTAAAGTGCTTTTAGAGAAAATAATTCTTTGCCTTATTTTTATTATTATTCATTCCAGATTCCCTCTCCTGAGCCAGAGACAACATGATAGGTCAGATTTCTTGTACATCTCCTATAGTTTCAAAACCAAAAACAACCTCTCTCTAAGCCATCAAAAAAGCTTTAAACCTTAAGCTAACAGTGTAATTATAAATCCATATCCCACAGAAATGTTCTCTACTAGCTAGCCCTGCCAATAGTAAATAATTTACATGGAGAGGATCTAATGGTAAACACTCAACTTAAAAGCTCTTCATAGCAGACAGCAGGATAACAGTGTAATTCAAACCAAGAAGTGAGAAATACTTGACTCTCATGCAATTTTCCCACTGACAAAGTGAAAACAAAATTCCAGAGGTCTTTCTGCTGAAGGAAACGTACTCTGTGGAACAGAGCTGTAAGGGTACAGGCAATATGTTTAAGTGCAAATATATTACAGGCTGCTAATATGAACTCTGTCTAGTGCTGTACTATGTGATGCTTCCTGGAACAAAGCTGGGAAAAGTTTTATGAATGAGAATAACCCCTCTCTCACATTAGGGATTATATATACGTTTCTGACATGGTCTTACTGGGGAGAAGTGCTGCAAGAAATTTACCCCCATTTCATCACTCTCTTTGAGTTCCCACAGAGCAAGGTGGGAGCCCTGTGCTGAGCCAGATGAAGACATGGTAGGTACCAGCTCTGCATATCTCACTGGACTTTGCCTTGTCCTGCAGGGTACACCATTACATGGACAGGAGAATGATTGAGAAACAATGGAAATTGAGTGGACAGACCTGATTTTAAGGAGTAATGCCAAAAATAAATGCATTCAAAAGTAAGGCTGTTTGCAAACATCTGGTGCTTAGTACTGGCCAGTTGCCCAGTCCTGTCACAGTGACACCACCCACCCGATAAGCGGTTCAGAAATGTCTGTGGTCCAGCTGTCCTCCCAGTGCACCACCTTAGGTACAGAGAGCCAGGACAGATATAGCACAAAACTGTGATTACCCTGTGGCCAAAGAACAATTCACTGTTATTCTTACACCTTGAAATTAGCAGGAACCTTTTGATATTCAGTGTTGGAAAAAGGGAGGATCTTAATCTGTCTGCCTTGGATTAAAATTTTGCTTCTAAACCCTCCTTTATTATAAGCTTTGGCATCTTCACTATTTTCTATTTGAAAGAGACTGTATCAAAGAAGACATGAGAAAAAAAGGTAAATGTAAATTGAGCACACTGAACAAGCTTAAGGCAATAACAAACAAAAAATACTCTTTAAAAGGCACAAAATGTCACCTGCAAAGTCATTTGTTACATTGCCTGAGTCTCACCAGACATATATATCACCTTGCTATTTCATTAATGTTCTCCAAATGAAGTTGTACAGTCAGCAGAAATCCATTAAGGAAACAAAGTGTGACTGTGTCAAATAGCTTACTTGCTCTTCCTGCTTGTTTCCAAACTATAGCTTCCTATCTTTCTTTTTCCATTTCTAAAGACTGATTCAACATGATGAAATTTCATATCAGTAAAACATATTAAAGTGAGAGAAGAGGACATTTTTAATTTTCTAACTTCTTATTCCTAAAAAAAGTCATACTGGTAATAGGGAAATTTAGTCATATTTATTATTTGTTTGACACTTGGAGCTATGAAATATAGATTATTTCCTGTTACTTAGTCCTTCCTGCCCATGCCTAATGTTATTAAATTCACTATTATGTTGAGATATTTGTAAACAATAAAAAAAGCTTAACTGCTTTAATGTGTCTCGTGAGTAATACAATACATCTAATCTGGCAGGTAAAATATTTAAAATTATACTGATTTTAAATTGAGGGGGGAAAAAGAGGAGCAGGATTCATCTGTGTATGCAATATTAATAAAAAATATATACACAAAATGAGGTGGGAAAATACCACTGTCACTTGCTCTATATTTTCTAGGGGGATTTAATATACACTCCAAAAATGGATACCGAGTAAAATGACGGACAATACATAGAGGCATACTTGTTTTTACTACCTCCTGGCACTGTTTCTATTTTTCTTGCTTCCGTGGAGGTAGGTGTACATATCATAAAAGAAGAGTTGCAGTCATTTAATGACTAGCTTTCTGGTTGAGACGCATTGATCTTCTTTTCTCACATGTAGCAAATGTTTCTACTGAAGATTTTAAATTCAAATACTCAGATTTTGCACATTTAAGCAGTTCCACCTGGCAAGAGAAGCAGTCATGAACAGCTCTTCCAGTTTCTGCCTTGAAGGACAGAAATAAATGCCTCTCATTTAAACAACTTTTCTATAAACAAGCAGCATTTTCCGCCTATCCTTTTTTTTAATTTTTTTTGAAAATGCTTGGGTTGGTACTGATTAATCGTTCAGACTACAAGGAAAACCTGACTCTATGATATATCACTGGACATAGACATACAGAAGCATAACTGAAACTGAAAACAAAATCTTGCAAGTGAGATTGTGAATCATAACTAAAGGCAGAACAAGCATCATAGAATCATCGACTGGTTTGGGTTGGAAGCGGACCTTTGAGATCATATAATTTGAACCCTCTCTCCCCAGTAACTCTGGAGAGTGTCACACAACCTGTAGAAGGCACAATGACTAGATCTGCGCACCAGGAACAAGAAAAATAACCTTTTAAAACTGTGGATGGTTCTTACACTTTATAAACACCACAAAGGCAAATTCTCTCGGCCCATAGCTTTAAGCCTTAGTTACACATCTGGTTTAAATTACTAAGCAAATTGCTCTGCCAGCCCATTACACATAATAAAACCAAAGTCTCCTAGCGTGATTAAGGCAAGTGGCTGGAAATCACAGCCAACTGATTTTATGACTGTGGGGTAGCATAGCCTGTTTGATGGCTTGGGCTCCTCTTCCCTTTCTATATGTCCCATCCTGTCAGTCTTTGTTCTGTGGGAAGGCATCCAAGTCTTGAATACCAGTGGTTAAGTACAGTTGATCTGCATTAGCTTGAGTACCTGTTTCTTCAGTACCAGGGAAGATCCCTTCTTTGAGAGTACACAACTTTAATCAGAAAATATAAGTATTGCAAGAAAAGTTCATCTTTGACTTGCAAGTGCTAAAATGCTTCAAGTATGCTTCTAAAGCATAAACAGTCAGAAGGCAAAAACTATAGTATCTCATCACAGGAAACATATTCAAATGTGCTTAGATGAAAAACTTCACTTACTCTTTTTCCTTACCTTACCATTTTCTGGTAGGGTGGACTCCCATGCAAGTTTCCTCAGCTGTGGGGCAGCAGAGGCTATTTGGGTAGAGCAAAAGACAGCACTGAAGCACTGGAGCACTGGTTTTGAATCCATAACTTTGAAGCTTGTTAATAATTTTCCCACTATCATTCCCTTCCAAGATAGCACTCAGCTCTATTCACGCACAGCAGTTTTGAAGCAGAACTGATATGATGATAATAATCATTAAGAAAATAGCATACACAGACAGAGGCAACAAGTGATGCTGTGGCAGAAGGGAGATCATTCTGGGTATTGAACTTGATTGTTTTTTCCCCACATTGTTTCTGTGTGGAACAAAACTTCTAGTGAAATTCCAGGTATGGTTCTTTTCTTTGGTTCCCTTTAAATGTTATGAACTCTTTCTCTGAGAAGCATGAAAGATAAAATTTTTTACAACATATATTTTCCTGACATTCCTGGAAGTAGACTTACAGTTTTATATTCAGTTCTGATGCTTCTGAATAGTGAGCAAAAATTATTTCCTTAAAATGAAAAATACGCTCTCACAAGGGAAAAAAGAAAGATGATTTTTAGAAAAACAAATTGTTGGCACTACAGCTGTTTTGCAGCAGATGAAACAGACCAACCCAAACCACTTTCATTCATCTTTGGTCAGTATAAGAATGCACTAAGCACTTTGAGTAAAGTACTTGAGATGGAAAGAAATTTTTGGATTATTCTTTTATGTAGGCTGAAAGGCACTACATTTGTAAAAATGCCAGTGTGGGGATGGGAATTTTTCTCCTTGAGAAAGAACTTAATAAAAAATACTTGAGATCTGGGGATGAAATAAAAAGATATCTCCTGATTTACCAAGCTAAAAGGAGGTGGGAAAGGGATTGCCTACCTAGCAATACTAGCAGCTCAAAAATTAAACTTCATGCTGAGATCTGGCAAATGTTTCAAAGAAATACGAATACAAATATTATTTGCAAATATAAAAACCTATTATGTGTTCAACTGTCCTTGGTCATGTCCTTCTCCACACCTGAAATCTCCTCAACCTGAAGACTTCAGAGATTTGTTTAAAACCTTCAGTCTTTCCACCACCCAAACATCTCCACTGTTCTTGTACAGGCTTGAAGCCAATGTCAGCCACATCAGCCTTAGTATTCAGTGAGAAAATGGTGAATTACAGGTCCTGGGAGGCTCATATTTCTGTCTTGGATTTCTTAGACTGAAATGTGTGCACAAGAGCCGTACAGTGGCTAGACAGTGAGTTCATCTTAGTGCGATGTCTGACTTACCACACATATGCTGAAGCAAAGGTCATCCTCACCCTGGTCCTCACCCTCTGCAGTGCAAATGGAGCAGGGCTAATGGGAGCCAGGCACCCAAAACCCTTTCTTCATCTGCAAACAAGATGGGTATGTGGATGGCTGTGGTTTTCACTCCTTCTCACCTTTATCCTCAAGGCAGATGGGCTTGAGTTCAGCATCACAAGTTACCTGGCCTATTCTGACAGATGCGTTTTTAAAAGGCTCATTGTCAGCATATGTAGTGTCAGCTCATTTTCTTGATCTGCCACAATTGTTGCCCTTTCAAAATTAAATCTGGATATATTTTCCCTTGTGAAAATGTCTTTGTTACTATTTGAACTTCAGGCAGACAACTATCAGCCTTAGATATTCCCTAAACTAGGTGAAAACTTGTCAAGTGAGTTGAGACACTCCAATTCTGCACCCTCCATCACCTGCTTAAAACTAGAACAGGTCCCTTTTGCTGGATGAAAGACAATGTGGTAATACAAATAAGAAAATTAATTAAAACAGCTTCCAATAGCAGTCTCTCAGCACCTTGCAAACTAGGATGATGTTATGCATCTCTGAGTGTAATAAACTTTCATTCTAAGTACTTGACTCATTTCAGTCAGCACCATATTCTCAACCTATCAACAACAGAAGAAAATAGTTCTGCTTATCAATCAAGCCCAGTTTACAAATGTAAATTATTCACCATCCGAACTCTTTTAGTTTTTTAACTTACAGAAATTTAATATGAGATTATTTTCATAATGTATTGCCTTTGGTAGCAAATCTGCCTTAAGGATCTCTTAAGACATTTTTCCTTTTTCCACTCTTCTCAATTTATTTTTGCTCATCTCCTTTTGCACCTTCACAGATGGGCAAACAGAGCAGTTTGCAGAGGTCAGATAGTAAAGAAGCTCACCTAACTATCTTGGTTAAAAATAATCCCCAGAAAAAAAAAAATGCATCGCTTACAAGTTCCTCCCATTTCTAATTTTCTAGTCTTGGAAAGGCACAATAAAATGCAACCCTTCACCACAAAAGCAATTTTCTCATCAGATATTTCTTCACTGCATACAGCATAACTTCTCCAGGTTGTGTCACGTCCCAGATCCTTTTACTTTTATGTAAAGCCTTTTCACGAAAGATTGCACACCTCTGTATTGCTTTGTCAGGGCATTCCAGTATTGGCACCACAGTTTGGAGCATCAACTATATCCACACTGCACATGCTTAGGATGCTGCACCAGCAGCCATGTACATCTATTTATCACATGAACAGGACACCCATGGACATGACAGGCTCTTACCTTCTTATAATCGAGCATTCCTGCAATTTACACCACTTCTTATCTGCACCAATCTCAACCCATAATCTCACAAGATTAGTTAGAACAATATTCCTACGCCCTCATGGTGAATTCAGTACTAAATTAAGAAGGATACAACAGCTGGAATGACCATAATTCCTGAACCATGAGAAAATAAAAAGGGAAAAAAAAAAAGATTTATGCATGTACATGACTGTCTTTCTCAGTGGTTTAGCAGTTACTGCAGTACTACTGTGAGAATACGTAACAGGCAATAATTCCCACAGCATTAAAAATGTCAAGACAATGATCTTCTGTATCCCAATTTCTTTTTAAAAAAAAGGTAAAAAACCCACAATCAACACACCCTTTGTAATGTGTTTTTCAAACACTTTTCTGCTATAAGCAGGCTCTGTGAAGATATCCCTGCCCCTCGTTGCAAACTCATAGCTAATCATGATATGAAGCATATGATCATTATAGCCATGATTTCTACCCTTTCATTGTAAAACTACTATTGCCAAATGCAGCAGATTTTTTTTATAGCAAGTAAGATTACATCAAAGAAGATTAAAGAATTTATTTTCAATCATAAAGATTTCTTGTTAATTTATTCCTATAGATAAAGTAGGATCTTTTTCGTGAACATGCATGGTCAGCAGTACCGTAACTCCTACGAGCTTTGGGGGACAATCAAGTGCTGTTGAAGCTTCTTCAGACTATGTCTAATGGACTTAATTAGGAGCTCTAGACAGTTTGGAGCTGATTTGGATCTCAAGATGGACATTCAAAAATCAGCAGAAGTTGCCAAGAAATTCCTTTTTTTTTCTGAGGAATTTTCAGTTGAGGCCCATTGTAGGTTTCTATAAAAACATTTTTAATTCTACAGAAGGGGAGTTGCAGGAAATCATCAGGCTTATTTATTTTAGTGAAACAACAGTTTAGCACAGAAAATAAACACTTGCTATTAGAGGGGCAAGAGGATTAAATACCTCTGAGATTAGATCCCAAATAGTCAAAATAGGTCTTTCTAAAAAACACGATTGTGAGTTGTTCTTTATCAAACTGATCATATGCTGTTTCCGTGAGTTTTGGCATCAGTGCAGAATAAAAACACAGTAGGTTTCTTTTTAGGGCAAGTGCATAGACGTTTTTGCACCACTGGGAGTTGGAATTTCTTGGACCTATCATTTAAAAAAATGCAAGAAATAAAACATAACTAAAATATAATTCCTTTCTGTTTCTTTCATATCAGATTCACATACTTTCTTAACCTGTAAATATCATAAATAAATACATCATACAAGGTAAATAGTGAGCAGAAACAACAAAGCTCTTCCCAGGTGTGAGAAGAGATGGCCACTTTCCCAAGTAGATCAGTTGGAATCAATTTACCCATTAATTGCTTCATTTTCTCTTCCCAATCCTGAGATTGATTTTCTATTCCAGACACTAGAAGTTGTCTCAAGTCTGCTGGTAGCAAAGGCAGTCAATCTCCCTTTCCTTATTTATCTCAGTCAGTGAGCCTCAGTAAAAGACACCATGGTACCTAATGAAAGGCTTTTTGGGCAGGAGTTCACTCCAAATAAATCTCAAGTCACGGAAAAGCTTGGTACCTCAAACTTCCATTGTTACTGGCATATTCACAGTAGCCATCTCTGGACTACATTTCCAAAAGGAAAAATTCCTGTTTGAAGAGAACTGCAGCGTATTGAACAGAAACCTGTCAGTTCAGGGAACTAAGTGCAACTGCTCTCTTATGTAGGGTTTCTTAATTTCTTCATGCTTCTGGGTTATTTCCTGCCTACCCTTTATGTACTAGAGACCTTCTTCTTCCATAAGTTAACAAAAAAGGAAGTTTTGTTTCTACTGTGAATAGCTCAACAGGTATCTTGTGGGCCACTCATCAGTTCTCCATTAAAAAACAGAATACCCATAAATGTGAAGAAGATGTTAATTCTATTAAATCAGAAGTAAAAATCGAACTGCCCATCCACCACCCATCCCACCACATCCCCAAAGAACAAGATACACAGAAAATTTCAGGCTTACTTGGGCTTGAAATTCCTTCTGGTTTTGTGTCCAATCATATTACATTTGTAGGTAACTTTGTCTTTCATTCTCCCAGAGACACAACTTCCCATTCTTTCTTTTCTACTACAATTCCCACTCTTCATACATACTTGGTGGTGAAGCTTTATAAAGAAAATGAGATTTATTAATGAAACTTGGGTGAAATCCAAGCCACACAATAGCTGGTAGAAGCTTTGCCACTGACTTTCAGAAAACTGGGACTTTGTCCTGAATATCTCTAGGCTGAAGCACAGCTTTTACCCTGTGAGGAGACTTGCAGACATCAGGGGAATTTCCTACGGGGCAAACCTGTTTGACAAACTGGGATCCAGGGAACATCAGCCAAGATCATGTGTTCAAGGCTGCATGTCTCAATCTACCCAACAAATACAAAGTTTTCTCAGAAAATATCTTTATCTTTTGATGATTGTAGGCCGGTTATTTGCCAAGTGTATAGTTCATCCACAGTTTGTAAAGGAACTTTTATATCTAGCTGCTTTGAGACTCAGATCCATAATTAACAACACAACCCACAGAGGAAAATTATTTTATACAAATGTATATCGCATTTTTAAAAATAATTTCGTTTCCATAAAACTATATTCCCTAATTTTAATGATGAAAAAATATATACACAACATTTTGGTCTAGCTAAGAGTTAGGCTGAAAGGGATCTGGGCAATACATTTAACTCTTTTAAAAAAAAAGATATAAAACATTATTATCTCTTCTACTGTGACTAATGCTTTGCAAGTGTCTCTTTTAACAAATTCCATACTTTCATTTGAACAGAGAGCATTTTATTTAATTTTCTAAGCTGCATTTAACAGGCTTGAGAACTAATAAAACTAATTAAAATTTTTCTTAATTGCTCCTTAGTTAAAGCATTTTTCTTCCAATGTTAGTCTCTCAGTTAAGTTTCTTATTCACCCATAAGTGGAGATTTGAAACTCACCTACTCTACTGTGCGTAATTTAGTGTTTATTCAACTCCTCTTTCAAAAAAAGTTTTTACAGTCCGGTCATGTTTTTGGAGTCTTTTCCTACGATGACTATTTCTCCCATTATTGAAGCACATTTCTTCTTTTCTATTTTCTCAATGCTCCAGGCTATGTCTTTGTCATTTCTGGTTCCATATATAGAGTCATTGAAGCTCCTTGCAGTCTGTTGAGAAATGTTTAAGATTTTTAATTATGAGTTTACAGTTGGGTCCAGAATGGACAGTAATGTCTGGTTAGTCCTCTGCCCCTATTCTGTCATAAAGCTAGGACTGTTCCAGATGAATGGTCTCAGTGTCATGTCAGTATAATCATCAGATCTAGCTTCCTCTTTTGATTTGGAATGGCTGATAATGCTATATGTGATAGCATCAAAACTATTCCAAGTTCACTGTGCACATTTCATTGTGCTGCTCAGTTTCTCTGCACTTTCAGCTTCTAGTGCATCTCAGACTTAGAAGAGATAAATCCTTTCCATGAGCACTGCCCACAAACCCCTGGTCTCTTTTATTCCATAAGTAGCAGCATTGCCTGACTTCCTCTAGGCATCCAGGACAAGCGGGGACCAGCAGGCCTTTTCACATGAACAGGGAAGGTTCTCCCATGCCTAGCATTGTTCTGAACTCAGAGGCAAGTGCTCCCACCCAAGGCCACATTACTGTTACCAGATGTGATCTTGGCTTTGCTCCTGGCAGGATTTGCTAGCCCTCTGGATCAAGAGAGGAACATGCACTTTGTTTGGAAATAAAAAAAAAAAATATATAAATTTATAAATTAGGGCCACACAACAGAAAACAGAAACTGTTCTATCCTAATTGTCTATCTCCAGGCATAACACTTAAGAGACATGGAAGGTCAGGAAAAAATCTAACTCAATACTTTATCTCAGTCTTTCTGGAGTCAAGCTCTTCTATTCAGTTGACAATTCAGCACCCAAAGGGGAAAATTGCCATCAGAGACATACATATTTCCTGTAATTTTTTATAACAAGAGTTTAAAATTATTGCGCTCCTAACTTTACTGTGTCAAAAACGTGCCAACCTTAATTAGGATGCTGTCCTCTGGAACTCTAGAAGAAATCCTGCCATCTCATTTTGCTCAGGTGCTGGTTTCAGAATGGAAGCGGGAGAGCAGGGAGGAAGCTACATCCCCACCCGAGAAACACCTGTCCATGTTAACCACCTTCAGTTTCATGTGCTGGGGAAGCACCGGCGCCAACTCAGAGCTGTGCTTTCCCACCTGTGAGTGCAACAGCCCCCAGCGCAGGGTGGTGTGCCTGGGCTACACAGGCAGAAGTGCTCCTGCTGAGTGCTTTGCAACTGATAGCTACCTGGAATACTTGGTTAGCTAATAGAGAGCACTGTATAACCAGGCTGGCTAAACCATAAGGCAGTCAGTAATTTTCTAAAGTGTATCATCAATGCACAAGCATCTCCTTACTATTGACTTATCATAATCTGTATCAATTTTTGTTCTGATATTGATTGTAAGTACTGTGGAGGATGATCAGTCCCCTTTTTTTTTAATTTTGGATGGCATTTAGCAAAATCACTGCAAAATCGGTACAAATTCGAGAATACTTTGTATTGTAGTTTTCATAAATTGAGATCAGACAATTATTAATTCCTTGTATTTAATAGTTAATTTCAATATAATCAGGAAATATCTATCATTCTACTTATTTTAAAATGTCATAGAAGCTCACAACTAATAATTACAACTATTCCAAGGAAATTATATCTTTTGGTGACTAGAAAATGTCTGTAAATGACATTTTTCTACTCTGTTTTTTTACTAAGCAATAGTTCTTGCTAATTGTAGGCTCTGAGCTGTTTCAGACTAGGGCTAAAATTGTTGTTAACTTGAGAAGTGTTTCTGAGCTGAGCAGCTGCAGACAAAGGTTGTTTTTCAGAGAACTATGAAAATTGCTTTCCCCATCTTCAGCTCATGAAGAAGTCAAATGAATTCTAAAGTGTGGTCTGATATAATATGCACATAAATGTCAGAAAAGAGGTTATTACAGTCACTCACAGGAATGATAGACCAGTAACAAATGCATGAATGTTGATATTAATGACTGAATTCCTACTATATTATTATGCCCAGAGACAAAAAGTTCTTTCCTTCCACTAAAAGGAGTCATCTGTCTTTGCACTAAAAAATAACTAGCAAAGTTCTCCAAAAAACGAGGGGGTTTTTTCAGCAAAAACTCTATTTTTTAGCCCCTGATAATGAAAATATTTGTCCATATGAACATTCTTTCATCATTAGAAAGAAATGATCTTTACATTACATGGACTGTGGAAAAAAAGTCATATATATTCCTTGAGAAGGAATCTCAAGAAAATTACATAACCATTATATGCACTAGAAAAACGTCCTGGAAAAAAAGTAGGGACCTGATTTCATTACTTATAACAAGTCAAAAATATGCCACCAAATTGCTTAAAAATATTATCGAGAGACCACAAGTACAGGCCCTAGCTTATTATCACTTGATTAGTTAGTGTACTTACCTTGAAGAGATATACTCTGATGTGTTCAGACCAGAAATTTCCATGAATGGGGCTTTTAATACCACTGAGGGAAATTACTAGCAGTACTAAAAGTCATATCATTCATTGTTGAAGTTTCATATCTTACATATTCCTGGTCAGAGGGAAGATTGGATATCCATAACCTCCAGTGTTGCTATCATTATATATATAATGTTTTCCCACTACTTCTTGTGACAGATCGTGAAATAGGGTGAGCTAAGAGTAGTTTAAAAATAATTTCTCTTCTTCTCAGGTTTGTCTAGCAGAAAAAACAATACCTATATTTAATGAGATCATATTCAGAATTGAAATAAATCCTGCCCAAGGGAGTTTCAGGCCTGTTAGAAGAGGGTAATGTGTTGCAGTCCTGCTCCTGATACCCTGTGATGTCAAAGAGCAGCATCCCAGGACCTGGCAGCATCAGGTCTCCAGCATGACGCAGGCAGATTGGCTGAATCACATCACCAGAAGGGCTTTTAGTCTCATGTAAGAGAATTTATGCATTCTCTTCGACAGCCCCACCATATGCGAACCCAAGCAGTTGTGTGGTCTTAAAGCCTGTCTGGTTTTAAATGCCTTGGCTTCAAGAGAGGTGGTTTGGAATGATCATATTACACAGTTGGCATGTCACAGCATTTAAGTCATATCACTGTTTTATTTCTCTAATAATTCCATTGTAATAAGGACTACTCACAAAGCACTTTCAGGTAATTGTCTGTATTCCTTTATATTTGTTTCCCTTCTTACATCCTTTAATCATAGAGCAATGTGACTTGAATAATTATCTTTGTGGTTAAATCCATCCAGCAGAGAGAATAAGAAAAAGAATAATTTATAACTGAAAATGAATGCAACACATTTAAGAAATATTAAGCCATTTGCATCAGGCCACCAATAAATATGCCAAGCACAAAAATTATTGGCTGAACAAGTCTAAAATTTCAATGGAATTGAATTTTTTCTCACTTTCCACCTTCCTTTGTCAGCACAATTTAACAAGACCCTGTATTTCTGCTTTAAAAAGCAGCAACCTTAAATCAAATAAAAGTCTCATTAAATTTCCCACACTCTCCTTCAGAAAAAAAACCAGTTATACAGATTCTCCCATTGTTTGTATTTAGTGATGTTTACCAGGCCTATTGAAATGATGTTAAGAGAGCAGCACAGGTGGATGCAGAATGTATTAATAACAAAATAATTGGAATGTCAAAGCCCATGAATTAGCACTTCTCAAATTCATCTGCAATCAGCAGATTATGGGGTTTGTGCCTTATACAAACTATAAACACTGCAATTCATTAAAGGCATATCCAATTTTTTTTTCTTTGCTACTGAGTGCTAAATTAAGACATTAATCCTTCAGAGGTCAATGAAAAAGGCTGTATTGCTATTCACAAAATCAAACACTTGGAACAACAAATAGTCTGGGCAGCTGCCCCAACCCAGTATTTCACCACTCCATCTGTGCTTAGCATTCCATTGCTAGACAGTTGGAGGGAATTATTCAGGCTGAGCTGAGAATTTAGGCAGTTCTCAGCTATTTCTTCTTTCTTCTAAAAACTCTAAATTCAATACATCAGACAAAATATTATCTCTATAGGAGGAGTATGTAGACATGATTAAGGCTTGAATACTTTCTTCCTGAGCCAGTCCCTCAGGATTGATTCTTTCTTCCCTTAAACACACAGCTTTCTGCTGAATGTTCTTACACTCCCATATGAAATAACATTTTCACCCTCTTCTTACATGCACACACTGATACCAAACAACGTTGTGGTACTACAACAGACAGTGACATATACACATGAGCTAACATTTGCTCAATTTGTAGACTTGGGAAAAATAAACTGGGGAGGGGATGACCAGTAAAAATCTCTTTCTTTTGCCTACACAGCTGTAAATACACAAAATAAAAAAATAAACTCCACCTAGTATCTTTTTAACCTAGCATTCTGAAGTATTGCTTTCTTTACTCAGTGTCACAAAGAACAGTTCCAATGTTCAGTTCAGCTAAAAATTCTTCTGGGTGGAAAGAGAGACAACTTTTGGCTTTATCATTTATAGGATTATTATTTCTTGCACACACAAAATCTGATGATCTGATGGACTGGATCATTGATGAGTTATGCAGAGGAAAAAAATAAAATCTTTCCAAGAGTCTCCAACTCCTTACACAGTATTCACAGTTAGCAAAAAATTTTCTCCAGTGACTCTAGGGAAAGCCACAATCTCTTTGGCACACATCCAGTGCACAGCTCTTTAATAAAATTGGTGGACAAATATTTTTTTAACCCTGTGATCCTTTGTGTCATTGATTCTTCTAGGCTGTAGAAACACCTATGCCAAAAGGCCATATCCTCTGGGAGTATATAACGTGACATATGCTTAGCTTGTTTTGCTAACTATATCAAAAATGATAGCTTTTTCTGATTAAAAATACCTCTTTAGCTATATACACTGTCGTACAGGAAAATATAAAAAGGGTAACCTGTATTAAAATGCAGTTATACTGCACAGAAACTCTAATTTGTGCCTGCCCTGAAAATTAACACTCAAAAAGACAAAAAGTTTCCACTTTTATGTCAGTCTGTGATTTAACTTTTTCCCCCTTCCAACTTCTAACTAATGAGAGTTATCATCAAAATTTATTTCCTTCTTCTCCCCATCTCAGCACCACCTGGGCTGTCCCATTACTGATATTCCGTTGGAGCATCTTTTGAGATGCTAGAGTTGGAGCTCTCTTGCTACTAACTACCTTTTCTTCAGTTTCTAGTTGAATTCTGAGCAATTATTCTTCACTAGTACTTCGTTTTGAATGTTATCTCATATCTCAAAGGCATTGAAAGTTTGTCACGCCTTTAAAATTGTCTGTTTTTTTCTAATTATATCAGCAGGTCTACTAAAAGGTTCTGCATCTCCCCATGAACATTGCCTTAACCAGGATTTTGAAGTACCACATTCATTTTTTCCAAGTTTTTAATTCGTATTTTACTAAGACCTTTATGTTTGCAAATATCAAATACCTTGCTGAATGTTACAAAACTGATCTCTTACAGCTGTCGGTTAATTTATTTAAATACCAAAAGTAATGCATTTGATATTAAACAACTACTGAGGGAATAAAAGAGAAAGCCCTTCTTCTCTTTATTTCCCTAGCAGCATCCAAGCCCTGCCTGTAATCCACTCAATTTAGGGACTACGTAATCTCTCTGTAAATTCCACAAGTGAGTGCTGCCTGGTTATTGTCACTGCATAATGTCCACCAAGAGGAAGCAAAGCTTGCAGAGGGATAACAGGGTATTCACATAGCTTTGCATAAATATTATATAATGTCTTCCCTCTGAGACATTTGTAATGCTCCAATATCAAAAGACTCATGCATTAAAAATAACTGGAATGCATATCAGATTAGCCTTCAGAATTATGCAGCTTGAAAGATTATGAACCTGGTGACAGTGTAACTCCCATTTCATACATTCAGGACCTCATGTGAAATAGGATTTTTTAAAAAAAATAATTATATCAAATCATTTATTAGCAAATTATTAATCTCTTTATAAATGCGTTATCAGTGATTGACTTATAAAGAAAACATTAAAATGAGTTTAAGTGAGTATATCTGTGTGAGCAATCTATGCATCTGTGGCGTTTTCAGTCAAAAGACAAGCTCATACTACTCTGGGAATCCCTCTTTTACACAAGCAGCAGCATCAGGCCAAAGAACTTTGCTAAATTTCATTTCTGTACTTTCCTTCTTTTACAGCTTTCATACACGAATGCCACTGACATGTCATTTACACATCAGACAGTATTTCATTCTCTGGGAGGCAGGGAAGAGGTAAGAAACATTTTCCATTTCCTCTCTTGCAAGATTCTTGGTCTCAGGAAGGTCTTTCCCAGCCTTGTGTAAAATTGATCAGCAAGGGACTGACTTCCTTCTCCTGTAGAAACACCGTTCTCATTCAAAGAGTGCTCAGTGTTGCTGAATTCCCCTGATGAACAGAGTATGTTTCCTTGGCTTACTATCTATCCTATTTACAGATATTCAACTACTGATCCTGCAAGACACTGAGTACCTCTGGCTCCCGCTGAAGGCGAATACGATCTTACAACAGGACAACTTGCATTACTGTTATTTGCCTCTTTCCATCTTAGAAGTAAACTTCATGACCAATTAATACATGTTAAGATACAGTGAACTTTTAAACAGCAAATCTTTGCAGGGGAGTATTTTCTCTTGGAAGAGTTTACAAAGAGCAGAAGCCTGAAAAGGACTTCGAGTGACAGGTTTCCTCTGCTAAAATGCAATCAGGACAAAGACAACTTCACAAAGGGTGGAGTCCTTGAACTGGAAACAAAAAACTTCCCTGCTCACATTTTCATTATCAACCTGAAGTTTGAGTATGATGACAATGCATCCCCTTGTTCACTGGACCACACTGGCCTCTGTTTCTACCACACTTATCTCAGCTCGGTGACTTCTGCAGAAACAGCAACAAGCCAGTGCCTCAGATTCTGTTTTTCCGAGTATTAACTCTCTTGCCTGTGCTGAACCTGTTCTTAATCAATACAAAAACATTATTCATTATCAGAAGTTAAACAGAATAGTTCTGTTCATGGATTTCTGTAAGCACTGCATTTTAGTTATGTAGGATTTTCAGATCTTGTAAGTACCATGAGATCTTAAGCTTCTGGCAACCGCAGTCTTTTTCCTGATGTCACCAGATTTGAAGAATTTAGGAATTAATAAAGTTCTGCAGTCTTTCTCCTCCAAACCCCTCCTCTGCTTCTCATCTTTTACCCAGCTATCCTGACTGATCAACAGTCTCCCCAGATTAAACAAGCATTAAAGTCACGTCAGTAAACCAAGTTCTAGCTACTTTTCCCCACACTGTAAAATTAAGCTAACTTTAAACTTAAGCATTACACCATCACTGTGACCCATGCCTAACTTAATATGTGACTTTCACCTCTGGCATAACATACTTCTTGAATCCAGACAGAAATTTCCTTATACTCCTTCCAACAGCAAGGTCTACAGGGCTTCATAATGAGCTCTCAGACAGACTGATTAACTGATTTGGACTGGGAAATTTAACACAATGGTATGAATACTAATCAGAAAAAACATATGACTTGGATTAGTGTAATGCTATGGACAGAAATGTCTGTGGATTTCAGTATATTGCTAAATTCTGCAAGATGTGGTGAGTTAATACGACTGTGTTTGCAGTCGCATCAGATATTTATTGGAGGGTAAGGCAGGAAATGGTCAAGGGTGGATATAGCATTTGAGCTAGAGTGAGAGTGACATTTCAGAGCTCCAGACATTAAAGAACAGTTATTTCAGGATTCAGCATTTAGGGGACAGTCCTCCAAACCATTAAATGCCAGTCAAGTATGCTTACACAGGATCTGCTCAACTACAAGAGAATTCACTGCACAAGCTGGTTAGAAAATTCTTGCTGAGCAGTAAAGGAGTGGTAAATAATTATATAAGTCGACTGACCCACACAATCTGTTTACCTACTCCCCTGGCATATACCATGGATCAGATTACTATTTAGACAAGCGAACAAAGAAACTTGACCATGGGGTAGTGTTCAACTGAAGCTTTATGTTTCTCTTCAGTACCTTTTGTGTTCTACAGCAAACAAAAATGTGTCAAAGAAAATGTATAGCCACCATCCTACCATCATCCTCACCATAGTATCTGTTATACTTTCAGCTCCTACCAATTAGCATCTCTCAAAAAACCTCCTAAACACAAACTCCAAGTTAATACAAAAGCAGGTGAGTTAAGGGTGAAATAGTTTAGCCCTACAGATGTGATCTGTGCCATATTAGTTAGCCTTTGGGACCAAATGGTCTCTGTCATTTGGATGATTGTCCAAACTTCATTTGATTCACACAAAATCTTGGGTATACCCATTGCTGAAATTTCCCTGACTCTGATAAACAAATTAATTACTCAACTCACAAAGTAGCACAGATACAAGAAGTCATGAAAGCCATTTCTCACCTCTCTCCTGGTGAGATGCCTAGAGTTGAAGACACACTTGAATTTTTCCTGACACATGATATTTTTGAGAAAGTTTTTCAAGTCTTCTCCGAGAGGTAGAATTGTTTAGAATTGAGCTTCTTCCTATTTAAAAACTCAGGTCTTCACCAATTGGCACTACAGGTCTAGATCAACAATTACAAAAACTGAGCAGTCACTGCCTGTTGGAGGTGGGCTTATGGAGCAGTGAGATGATCCAATATGGATTAACTACAAAGCTCAGTTTATTAATGGCGTTTCTACAATTATAGTGTTCTCTGAGTGTACGTGCATCAACATTACTGGTGCTCACACATGTAAACAATCACTCATTGGCCACAGCTACAAAGCTACTGTCTCTGTGCAGCTTGTCTTCAGCTGCACCTGCATTTTCACAGTCCTGCAAGCTGTTTATCTTTACGAGTACACAGAATCTGGCCAAGGTCATACTCCTCCTGCTCTGCAAAGAAATCCAAAGGCCTGTTAATTTCCCTACAACTGCCTATAACATAAATAGAAAAAAGTGCTTATTCATAGAGGCATAGAATATCCTGAGTTGGAATGAATGCAGAAGGATCATTGAAATTCTACTCCTGGCTCTGCACAGGACGGCCCTGAGAGTCACACCACATGCCTGAGACCATTGTCCAAACACTTCTTGAACTCTGTCAGGCTTGGTGCTTTGACCACTTCCCTGGGGAGCCTGTTCCAGTGCCCAACCACCCTCTGGGGGAAAAATCTTTTCCTGATGTGCAACCTAAACTTCCCCTGACACAGCTTAATGCCATTCTCTTGGATCCAGGTAAGTTTTGCTATGAAGTCTGATCTGTTTTAATATGATGAACAGAGGACAAGAATTTGTATTATTTTGTTATCACAAATTCTATTATTTAACTTTTTTCTAAGAGTTTATCTTGCCTTTTCCAAAATACATGCTGTACCACTTTAGGCAATGAAAGGAGAATGTATTCAGTTCATACAACAAAAACAACAACAACAAAAGAAACCCATCAATACAGTTTACATTATTATAAGGCTAGTAAACCTGAGAATATGAAATAGTAGAACAATTCAGACCACATACAAATTTCCAGTTAAGAAAGACACAGGTAAATACCACAACAACCATGAAAAAGAGACAGAGAGAGACTTGTTCTGCAGCTTCACTGCTGTGCTCTACCCAAGCATGTGACTTAACAATCTTCATCAATATTACCAAGTGACCAAAAGCAACTATATAGAGCACTGATGCTGCTTATATTCATACCTGTGTTAATTTTATGTGCATAAGCTGTCTCATTAATGTCAATGAGAAAACAGTCATGCAAATCTAATTCTGAGCATAATTATTTCGACCATTCGTAATACAAAGAAGCAGAGATCAAAACTGCAGTACTGTTTGCAGCAAACTTGATTTGAAAGACACTTTTGTACAGTTTTTCTTTCTCTTTCCTTACCTTTTATATTGTCAGGACATCCAGAAACTTCTATAAGACTGTATATACAGTGAATTAAGTAAGCTAGCTCGTGTGTTCATACGGATATGTATGGGAATAGACAGATAATTTGTAGAAACAACACTAATTCTATACATGTTCACTTTATGGCCTAATCTGATCCTTTTTTGTAATCAGATTTTGCATGATAACATTTTATTGAAAAAATTCCTATAGTGTTATCTACAATTTGTACCAGAACTCCCATGGTCCAATCTCAAAGTTTGCCAGTTTTTCTCTAATGAAAAGACGCATGACAAATAGGGACTTTTAGGCTCAAAAAGTTATTTTCTGAACTCAAACTGGCCATGTCTGATATTCTGTCAGGGGTGGTTCCCTACATCTTGTAACTTGTTCTTTTGTGCAACTATGACACCCATGGAGGAACTGGGCGGTTCCTTGTTTTGCCTATGAAGACACAAATGTACTTCTCTCCTGCAAATATCCTAACACTTGACAGCATTTAAGCCCAGAACTTTTTCTTACAGTGAGTGATTAATGTCACAAAACAGTCTGAAAACATGAACACTATTCTCCAAGATGAGCATGATAAGCATACGTCTACAGGTCTGTATTAATTTCTCCTTCTCTCTTTCTCTCTCCTAAGGCATGTTGAACTGTCCTCACCTGCCAAAAGAATCTAGGAGGGCATGCTGTGGGTTTGAATCTCCATGCTAGAAGAAATATGCAGCTATAGAAATAGCTAACTTTTCTTCCTGTAAGGAGGAAGAACTTCCTCTTTGGAAAAAAAAGATTAGAGATATCTGTCTTCACATGGATATCTGGCCTTTGGATTTGAAGGGGCCAGAGGCATTCATGTTGTGGAAGAGGGTGAAGTTGCAGAAACATGCTCAGTGTTTCCATTTTTGTCTGGCTTGAACCACTTCTGCACAGATTTCAGCAGCTTCCAGTTCAAATGGGGTGGTGGGTTTGCATCATATTCTGGAGTATGACTGTTTTCCTAACTGTTGTAAAAGGGAGCCTTGGAACAGCACGCAGTTTTCACTTACAGAGCTGTTGCCTAAAAAGTGGGTTGAGCAGCCTCAGCCTTCTCACACTCCAGCCTCTGCAGGTCTAGTTCAAGTGGTTTACTGGATCTGGTCCCTGTTTCTTTCAGAAATTCAGCATTGTGCTTTCATATTTAAATATCCATTTTCTCTAGCATGGAAACCGGCAGACTGCCATGTGCTTGATAAAGCCTGTTAATTTATATAATAGTAAATAAAAATCATTAAAATAAACTGATGGAAGAACAATTTTCTATTCATTTTCCTACTGAAAACAGCCACCACTGCCTTTTCACGGGAAATGAAGGCCTCTATTTTTTTAATATCAATCTCCAAATACAGAAAAATCATTTTCATACTTAATTTTCATCTTTACTTCATTGCAAATGAAAAATGCAACCTATTTAGATCTTCCATGGTAGCAGATTTATGCAGTAGAATTACTGAGGCAACACATTCAGATTCCCCCCCCCTTGTATTTTATATGAAAGTAATTAAGACCTGAATTCAAAAACCTATGAAATTCCCTAAAATACATATGAAACAAAATAGAAATCAATGTTTATATCTCAGTAGGGACTGTTACTAAGGTGTAACAAAACAACACTCTTTTGTAAAATGGAAGGAGTAATCTCATGCTACAAATAGAAAGAAAAACTGTGTCACATGGTCTATTCTATTAAGATAGAACATCATTTTGTATACGCTATCAAAATTAAATTAAACTGGCTATTCATTCCCGTTACTCATTAGCATTTCAAATTTTCAAAGCCTTTACTTTTTCAGTTTCAGCATTGCTACTGAAGAAGACTAACATGGCTGCTTATTCCAGCCTTTCTTTAATTTTCTCCTGATAGATTTTCAAAGCAGCTGTTTTTTTCCACAAGTGAAAGCAAATTGCTCTCTAAATTTCTTATCCTTTCTTCCTGCCACAACATCGATCATACTGAAAACACTACTACATTTTCTTAATATTAATTTTGCAAAAGCTGTTCAGCAAAAATTGCACCAATTCATTCATGTTTGTGGATCTAAAGAGTCTGAATCAGTAGATAACTTTCTGGTCAGTGCTAACTAGGTTCTGCATACCAGAAGAGCATCAACAATGTCTTAAAATTCTTTTCAATATTTAAGGTTTTATTCTTTCCCCTTAAAAATAAATTAATATTCCTTCTTACTGCATCATCTTGAATCTGACCTTCATATTATAACTTCACATTCTAGAGGTAGTTGGGGAACAAAATAACAAAACATTTTCCTTTAGAATTTGCTCTTTTTTTGAAAACAGAGTACTTTGGGTGGGGGCGGGAAACAGGCCGGGAGGAGGCTGGACCAAACAGTTTGGACAGATTTTTGATAAGGTTGTTGGATACTTCCTACAATACCCCGTCTGAGATCTCGAACAATCTACTGAGCAAAAGTCCCTGAACTGTGGAAATAAGGGTCCTGTCATCCTGCCCCTTCTTTATCTTTTCAGAGGTGAAACCGCCCCACAGTCTCACCAAGGTAACTTGGTGACAAGACCGTGACAAGACTTTCATCTGTTTCAACCATCAGACAAAAAAATCTTCACCTTTCAATTGCAGGATCCCTTCAATAGGTGGTTCATTTAGTCCAGAATGGCTTTTCACTGCTGTGGTTTTATTTTCATTTCTTTACTTTTACAAAGTGACAGAGCAATGATCCGGAGGCAGGGCGGGGGGGGTGGGCAGGAAAGACACAACACCTTTTCCTGTCCTGGAGAATTCATATTTCTGCAAAGTGCAGGACCATATTATCAGGTTACTGGCTGAAGCACAGAAATTCAGTATTTGTATCAATAAAATCAAAATCACAGTGAACATAAACTGCATTAAGTTGGGGCTGTAGAGGAAAGGATTGATTTTCTTTGGACAAGCTATAGAAGAAATATAGTCCTCTTCTTAATTCTCTTATAAAGATATGGAGATAATCACAAAGAATGAATTTAAAATCCTGGTCAGTTTTGGATATGAAGCTAGAGTACTTCATAGACAATGTGACAAAACAATGTACTTCCTCAGCCCTGCTGCTTGACACTGAGGTGTTTTGGCTCAGGGAGACATCTGACATGCATATCAACATAATGTTTTGGCAAAATTTCTAAGCATTTATTAACTGTCTCATAAAAGGGAATTCGGCAATGTCAGTTACAGCAGTACTTCCACCTCTGCCATAAACACAGCAGAAAGCAGGGAAACCTTCATCCCCATGTCCAAATTCAAAAAACATGGATGGAACTTCTATAAATACTAAAAATTTTGTTCCTTACTGCCACTCCTGATTCTGACAATCCTATCCTCATCTTTTTTCAAAAAGTTACGTAATTTGTATGCAGGGAGTGTTGTATGACCTTCCTGCTGCTCCCATTTTCACACATGAAAGAGTTCCCACTAATTTCAGTATGCTGGGATGAAACTCTTGTATAAGACTGGATCTTTTTTTAGTCAGATCTACAAATAGATGCTGAGATTTAAGAACTAGTCTTCAAAAATAGTAAGATGTATTCTTTTCTGACTCGCTTAATGAAATATTTACACACTTTCTAACTGTAAAATCATTAGGGGGGGGAAGTGTAAAAAAACCATCAACTGTGTTAAGAATCCAGATTGACTGCCTTGCATTGTCATCTAAAAATAATGCTATTTCCATTAATAGATTGTAGGAGTTTGCTACAGCCATCACAGTACTGACAGAGAGTTTCTGAATGATCAGACTGGGAATTTTCCTTACCATACGCTTTTCAAATATAAGCTTTCAAGTTGTATCATTCAAAATATCCAGTGGAGATGAATCAATGGGGGGAAAAAAATCACAGAAAGATGTCTGAGTAGATATTTGAACAATAAATGTGTTTTTTTCATTTGGGTAATTTTAAAAGTTAGATATATATATACCATTTGTATGGACAATACTAGGTATGGAATTCCATTAACCTATGCAGATATAACTATTATCAGTGCGAGTGGAACAAGAAAAAATGCAAGCATGAAAAGGAAACATTGCTATGCTGCCAGATGTGGTGACGAATGGAAAAGCATTTACAGCACTAAAATATACACTTGATCTTCTGGCAGTGCTGGCAGTGGATCTACAGAAAACAGACCCACATTAGGATGGCTTTTATTTTTTTCCTTTTCAGGTAATCTAGGGCAGAGAACCAGTTATAGAAATTCAAAAATTACCTGCTCAAAGCACATAGTGGATCAACTATCTTCATCAGTCACCTGGAAAACCTCAGACATACAGACAGCAAAAATCACCACCAACCACATACAAACATGCTGAATCCAAGGACTCTTCCAAAGTATTAACCTCAAAGGTAGAATGCATTTCTCTGCACCAGTGAGACTTCTTATATTTCTGCTTTCTCTTAGAAGCCCTGTAGGCCTCTGAACTGAAATGTCAACACAATTACTGCTCAAAAATGACAATTTTTCTCTGCAGAGACAAGCAGATAGAGGGGTTTTACTAGACTAGAGATACAGTAAACCATACTCATCTTAATAAAAATTCCCCAAACGTACATTTTCTCATTTTCTCTCTCGTTCCATTACTTAATCAGGTTTTTGTCAAAACAGATTAAACAATTAATACAACCTTCAGACACTGCAATCTCCAAAGAAAAGAAGTCTCTCTTCCTCCAAGAAATGATTAACCAAGCAGAGGCTGTATCCTCCTTCTATACTTCAGGCCTCCATGTAATGCTCCCCCTGTTGCATATGAGCCATTTTGACTGATATCTGTCAGAATACAATTCTTGACGGTTGCCTAGAGCCTTTGCCTAAATAGATAGCTTTTACTGATAACATTATTTTATAAATGCACTTAACAATGTCAGTGAGACATAACTGAGCCCATCACAAAAGTGCTGAGCAGTGATAAGTTTTTTGAAGTTGATTTGTAAGGAAAATACATTGTGCGTGTCCACTTCTATAGAAAATGCACAATCCTGCAAAAACATCCGGGAAATCATAATGGAAGCGTAACAGAAACCTGACCCAAAAAGGCAATGATCATATATTCTCAGATGACATAATACTTCCTGAATGGCTTTTTTCAGTCAATATTTTTCATATTCTTGTGGGAATATGGAGATCTTTGTCATATGTTTCTCTAAACAAAAAGCCAGAAGTGACAGACAAGTTTTTTAAATACAAACCAGAAAACTGGGGAAGTTAGTTCATGTGAATAGGTCTAAACACAGAGGAAAAAAACCCTCAACCTGAGGAAGACAACTTAATAGCAAATGTATAGTGAGTCCTCCACGAGAAAATAAATTGCTAGAATAAGTGTCAGAAGCTGCTTTTTGCCTATCTCATCGGCAATTTTTAGTTGCAAAATATCATCTTGGGAAGATAAAATTGAAGATATAAAGGTGGGGTGATACTTCCTTAAGTTCTTTGTAATTTTATGCTTTGGATCTCATGTTTTTGAAACTGGGAATAAAAAATTTTGTCTTTTTCTCTGTCTTATTAATACACTGAAGGCAGGTTTATCCATTATACCTATTTTGAACTCTCCAAACTCCTTCAGCAGTATTTTTTCATCTCTTTTTTTTATTTCTGTATATACATTACTTTTATGGCAAGAAAGATATATGAGGACATTAAAAAAGTTTCAGAAGAAGCTTGCATTCCCACAATAAAACTTCCTAGGAACCTATAACATTTTATTTGAGTTATTGCTGAACTTGGTGATATCTCTGCATAAACCAAACACTTTGCAATGAAAATATTTGCATTTCCTCCAAGGAAAATATTCAAAAGTCTTTATATTAATCAAGGCTCTAGAAATGGTCTTACAGCTTTTCTACAATTGAAAATAGAAGCAAAGCAAAAAAGATCAAAAAAATCTAATTTGCAGAATGGGCTCTATAAGCCTGTATACTTATTTAGTACTTTATTTCTTTTTCTTAGAATATGATCAGAATTGTTTTGACATGACATTTTTATATTCAAGTCATCAGCTACTGGGAATTCCAAGCAAAGGAATCACCGTGTAATATTTGAACCAATGTCAGTTTTATGTTTCATGTTCATTGGGGACCCAGCAAACAGAAAGTGCCATCAGTGTCATCTGAAATTTGAACACTGTGTCCTGGAAGAAAATTTCCTTTGAAGTACTATTATTAAAATTTTCTACTGTGACTGTTTCCTTCTTTCACCCATTAAGGAAAAAAAGAAAAACAAAAAAAAACCAAAGTGACATCAGTCAATTAGAAAACTCCTAAATTTCCTTCATGCTCTTAACATGAATTTCTACCTGTCACACATGAATGTTTCCAAACAGACAGAGGAAATAGAACTGAATTCTGCTCAGTTCTGGTATCAGTATGGTACAGATAATAGCAAAATGTAATAATGAAAAACCCAGTGCAAAGATGGCACTTTTCTGTCTATTTACTGAAATTTAAAAAAAACAACCAACAAAAACAAACAAACAAAAAGCAAACAATAACAACAAAAGAAACCCCCTTTCAATTATATGACAGCACATTTAGCTATCATACCACTATTATTATCAAGTAATCTATAATCTAGGTTTTGAGTGTCTATGACTCCCGAAACTGGTACCATTCATACAGCTTTAAATGTGCAACAACAAATTCGGGCAACACAACAGAGAACAAGGGTTTGAGCAAAATTATGAGATGAAGATGCCTTCAAATCAGGCTCCAGAAAATAAAATTGTCTATGATGTGGAAGAAAGGGAGGAAAGATAATCTTGTGCTCTTTACATCTACAGGGAAAAGGCAATGAATTCCAAACAAAAAAAGCAAGATTTTTAATAATTTAATTTAATATAAAATATTTCATGAGTCATCCTCATAAATATGCTAAGTGTATAACTTTTGCCAAAAGGAGCTTCGCTCAGCAATAGTCTCTGTTGCAAGCACAGAGACCCTGCAATCACACAAGCTTCAACACAGAACAAAAGGCCACCCATCTCAAAAAATACTTAAACAGGCTGCAGAGCAGTCAGTTTTCAGGGTCCCACTTCAGTCTCCATTATGGTAATCACAACACTGCCATCAGTCTCAAGCCTTTTGGAGCTTTGCAGTAAGAATGTTAAGTTAGGTCTCCAATCCTGATGAAAATATTTCTGCCTCTGGCATATCCATGAAAAGTACCTTATCATCATTTGGCCCATTAAATCAGTTTATTATTTTACAGGAGCCATTTACTCCTAACAGTAATACCTCATCACTGATACCATTATCTGCTTCAGGAGCACAGTATGGCTGCTTTTTTGACTTGATTGCTCCACGTGGCTTGAAGGAAAATCTCTCCACATTTTTAATTTGATTGAAATGCTCTTTATCTTTGAGATGTCTGAAAATGAAATATGCTATGTCTGCCCGTAGTTGCCTGTGCTATTATCCTGTACTTATGTTATCTACTTTGCTATTTTTTCTTTCAGATTGAAGTTTTAATTTTCATAGACTGTGATCTGAGCATTAGTAGTTTAATAAATCAACAAGAAAGGAAGTCATGAACGACTGCTCAGAGAATGAAAGGAAACACAAGAATAGCTTTGCTTACAGATGGCCTTTAAAGTGAATGAGCAGTTGAGATTGGCCCTTCTCAGAGATGCCATAGCATAAATATATAGTGAGCCAAAACAAGCAGGAAGGGTCATACTGTGCCCTCAGATGCAGACAGAGGACTCCCATTGACTCCAATCAAAGCCAGATGCCAAACTCTCATGGCAGAATTTAACCCCAAGCAAGCTTTTCAAACAGACCAAGCTGAGGTTTCAGAGACACACACACACTGTTCCCAAAAGAGTGAGAGGTTGCACATGTTTTGTGTTTCTTACTTGCTTTCCAGCCATGTTTTTCTTCACCAGGGAGCTCTTGTTGGCTTAAGTCTGAGCATCGCTCACAGTCTGCATTCACAGGCTATTTATCACTACTAAGCCCTCTATCATACACACCATCACCACCAGACCCAAAAAGTCAGACAAAGATAAAAATGCTCTGTTTTATATATATTAAAAAAACACAACTTACTTCTGAAATACCTGCCATGCCTCTCACAGCTATGTCAAAAGCAAGTTACGGTCGTGGCAAAAAACACCTACTCAGGGGCCACAAAGCAGATGAAAGTGATTGAAGGTCATTAAATTCTTCTTGCAATTAATTGTGACTGGTTTGGATTGTGAGATTTGGACTCTTGAACAGAGATTCCTACAAATTTAGACATTCAATTTTTCTAAAGAGAGGTCAGATGTTTTTATAAGTGAAAGTATTTTTTGTAAACATTCCAGTAAATAAATATTTCCTGATTTTAACCAGAGTATGAAAGCCTAAAAAAAAAGAGAAAAAAATCTTTTCACTCAGGACACTGATTTTGCAAACATATTACCCTAAAATTCTTGAACACCCCACATGAAACTTTCAAGGTGATTAAACCTTTCAGTCTGTCCTGTGCCAAAACAACCCAGAAAAAAAGACACAGAGTGCCGAGTGAATAAAAGTATTGGCTACGCAGGGCATATCATAAAGTATCCAGCCAGTTAATCTTGGTACGTACAACTTAAATTTCTAAAACCAATTTAAATAGTTATTGGTCTTTCTTAAGAGCTTGTCCTATCATAGCAAAGTGGGTGCAAAAGGCTTATAAGCACAGACTATGTGTGTTTGGCAGGGGGTTATGGCTGGGCTCTTGACACTAAATGCCAAACCATAGCAGGATTGCAGACATACCATAAAAGAAAGAGAGAGGCAGCCTCTGGTCACAGCAGGCATGTGCCTGGAATTCTCAGTGGCTGTGAGACAGTTAAACAAGATCTGCAGTGATAGCTGTAAGAGTCAAGCCAGACTCATGACAGGTAAAGTTTTAATAGGTTTAGGATTCCTATAAAGAGAATAATTTCAAGATAATCAGCAGCAGGAGCAGGTGCAAGCCAATTAGTCTTCTCCAGGTGCATTGACCAGCTTATTTATGAGCTTCTCAAAAGAGTTAATAAATTTATTCATTTTCCCCCAAACTGTTACACTCACACCAAATTATCCGTGCTTTTTACAGCATTTGATGTGCAGCTCTCCCATCTGTCTCATTTGCTACTGTCAGTGCACATGTGTCTATTTGTGCCTCATCTCATACCAAAACTGAGTTTAGGAGCTGGAAATCACTAAGTATGCAGATGGTGTGCGATTCATGTTACCAGCAAACAGATGTGGGAGCTAAGAACTCAGGATCATGTCAAGATTCATTATCTGAAGATAGACTGAGATTGCAGAGCTTCATGAATACAGCACTACTTAAAGTAGTTAATGGCTACCCGTATTTTCTTAATTTAATTGTAAGCAAAAATAATTGTTACATCATAAAATTGTTTTACACCCAGAACAGAAATTATCCACTTAAAAACTGTGAATTAATTAATTTCCAACTTCTCCATTTGTTCATATAAATAAATTCAGACGAGTCCCATAACCCCCTAAGTTTAGCTAATGAATTTTTTTGTATTCTTTAACACAAAAAAAAAAAACACACCACAGATATACCAAGAAATCCAGTAGAAAGGTTTTGCCCTGTAAAGGTATGAGAAAAGTTTCTAATATGCTATGCTTTCTCTATTTTTTGCTATTTAATGAGGTCTCTCTAAGCAGGAAGCCATGAGTCAAAAATAAGAATTTATCTTAGTCACAGAAGATAAATTTTATCAAAGAAGATAATTTATGAGTAGTTCCTACTGAATTGTGTACAAATTTCTGTACTATTTAAGATGTTGTATGCATGGTAAAAAAATGTATATTAATTTTACTGTCATCTTACTCAGAACTGAACTTACTGTGAATCTTCCTATAGAAGATTCCTCTATATAATTTTTTTTAAAGAAACTAACACCATGTCTTTCTAATCTTCTAGCTGGCATGTTACAGAACCTCAGAAATATAAAAATCCATCTTATTTCTGCACTTATACACTCAGGTAATATTTTTCTATTAATCAAGCTGTCTTGATAGACTTCCCTAGTGCTGATATAGCAGTGATTCTCCTCCCTCCCCACAGGAATAGTAATCAAATCAGCAGTTTTCTTTTATCTCTTTCATCAATTGTTTTTTTTAAATAAATGGGTTCTGTCATTATGATTTAACACACATAGTAGCTCACAGTAATATTATATTTCTTGTGTAACCATCTAACAGTTTAGCCACACCATGTCAAAGGTTGGGCAGTTTGAGTACTAAGTCAAGATAACCTAGGTTCAAAGCTGAGAAGTTTGTCAAGCCCTTGATCTGGCCTCTAGACTGTGCAGGTTTTTTTTCAATTTATATATATGTGTATATATATATATATACACACACACACATAGGGGGCAAGAACACAAAACCAGGAACTGATGTTTCTATAGATACCCAGAAAAAAGCAGATACTACACAAGGGATGCCTAAAATCCAGAGCACTTAACAGCAGGATATTCTCTTGGGAGTTAAGACTTCTCTTGGGAGCTTGGAAAAACAACCCAGGACTGGCTCAGGAGACAGCATTACTTCTACTATACCTCTTACACATTTCACCTGACATAAACATTGAGATGATACAGGTGGGGGGGCCAAGCAAACTGTGACAGTCATAAAAGGCTTGTACAAGGGCCACAGCTCAGTCTGTAGAACAGGTCTGCTTCCCTTGCCTTCTGGTGCCAAGCGTTTGCTGCAGGATGACAGGCTTGCACGGCAAGAGGCCAGGTGCTATGGTCCTCTTCTCTGCCCCAGCTGACACCTCAGGGTCTAGGCTACTTCCATGGAAGCCTTCTTGAGGTTATTATACAAAAATTGAGAAACTATGTTGCCAGCTGCAACATGATCAGAGCTATCATTGTTTGCAGTCTGGTAGACAGAGGATTACGTAAACAATGAAGATAATTTTTTGGTCATTCCACCTTGGGCCAACAACTGATCTTGGCATTTACTTTTACCTAACAGGGCATGAGTGGAACAGAAGGAAAGTCCAAAAGCACATCCAGGATTCCCAGCCATAGCAGCTTACATAAATACTAGTTTTCTAACCTTTACCAATTCCTTCCTGTTTGCTAGAGGAGTCCAGGCTTTGGGGGGATGTACCACAAAGTAAAATGAACATGTAACTGAAGCCTAAATTCCTGCAAAAGACTTTCAAAACAACATTAGTGGAGAGAGAGAGAGAGAGAGAAATTACATAGATAAATAGATAGATAGACAGACAGACAGACAGATAGAGTAGCCCCGTTATCGAAAGCTTCCACAAGCACACCAAAAGTACATGCATGCACCTCAGCCAAATGGGATAGTTTTTATAACTTTAAGTAATTAACATATGTGATATCTATAGCCAACCCGTGGTACCACTTTCCCCAGTGCCCACCCTCAGAACTCCTCAGAACTGCCCCTTGCAGCCTCTCCAAGGGCTCTGAGCTGACTCTCCTGTTTTGACTACAACGTACCTTATTGTCTCAGCTGGAGTTCTTGCAGGAGTTCTTCAAAACAATGTGTACTTGATAATGTGTGCCTAAGAGAAATTCAGGAATGTGTAAGCAAGTGCTCAATATCCCTTAAAATGTGAGAAGCTTAGAAAAACTTATTCAACTTACGTAACTCTATGAGAACCTACAAAATACACACTAAAATCCTTCGGCATCTTAACACCCAAGGAAAATAAAGGCATGTCCCAAGGGCAACATCAGCACTGCCTCTATGAACCAGTGTGACCTTCCTGCCGCACTGGAACCCAGCACCCTGCAGCTTGCACTCCAGCAGCTTGAATGCATGGGACACATGAAATTCAATACCTACTGACAACTGAGAATGCCAAAAAGTTAGTTTTTCAGACTGTAAGAGCCTTTGAAAGTCTTTTTTTTCAGGGAAAAAGAAACAAAGCAAACAAACACAAAAACAGCTAGGCATTTTTTTGTTGATAGAGAAATATATTTTTTAGTTTATTCTTCCTCCTACCTCTTCTCTCCTGATCTGGTATGCTTTTTGGTTGCTTGCTGAACAAATTACCTTTACTTATCCTTAACACTTTTGCAATTTTGATGCTTTGAACTCAGCTTAATTCCTTCAGTTTCGATTACAGACTGCAAATTTCACTACAAAGAAAATGGAAGGGTTTTTAACTCCTACAGTTTTTAAGCAGATATAATTCAAAAGAGCATTAGGTGCTCTTTCAACTCTAGTCTTAAAAATAATCACGAGATTAGGTGGTTTAACTTTTGGAAATGGAAAATAAAAAGGTAAATTTTTCTGTGAGAGGTGGAAAATTTGTCTGGAAGACCCATCAATCCATGTGACAAAATATTCATGTACTTGGTGGACAAACTCTATTATAGGGTTAGAAAAAGTATGGTTAAATTCATGTTTGCAGATTGTGCAATTGTATTTTCTGGCATTAACTGGAATAAGAAGTAAAATTACTGGAATACAGGAAATTAGCTGAAATGCGAAAAAACACTGCTGACCTCAGACTCTGTTCAGAATCAAATGTTACAATCTTAGAAATGTCTGGAAAGAAATCAACACTGGTTTTAAAATTCTTGAGGGTTCCTTTTTCTTTCTCCTGCATAATTCTGAGTATTCTAAAGAAGTTAAGCAAGGCAACATTTCAACTTCATTTCTTTTCTGTTCTGTCTCTGCTGTCTTGATAAAAATCAGAAGCATTGGTGTGCAGAGAGAAAGAATGAAAAGAAAAAAGGAGTATTGTTCAGATATCATCCCTGGAGAAAACACAATACCAGACTCACTTGGTGGGCATTTGCAGAGGGATTTGCTGTGCTGTTCTAATCTGTACTTAGTTAATAATTACAAAGATTATGCCCTGTGGCTTGAGAGATTGGAGTTGCCCCAGACTGAAAAGGCAAAATTCAATTTTCTGTGACTATGTTTCTCCACCTGGTAAATTGGCTGGTTTGCTCCAGATATTAGTTGGAGTACAAATCAATAAGCAGGCAATGTAGACAATCAAACATGGGGATGAAAGTGCAAGCTGGAACCCTAATTTAACACAAAAACACAGACTGAAATAAAGTCTGGTCTCCAGTGGAGTTTCTTACCACCAAGTTCAGTCCTATCACTAATCCATGTGGATACCTACAATGGATCTATTCATAAAGGGCACTATGAGGTTTTTTTATCAGTGAAGCATTAAACATGCTACCACAATTTGTTCATCTGGAAATTCTCTATTATCTTCTAAAGTTTTCTGTTTGTGTTGCTAATAAAGTGCTATCACCCTTTATTAGTATTACCTGTGTAAATAGCCAGAGGATATTTAAACAATGTTCAACTTCAGTTTTTTATTTTGTGGCACTGACTTGAGCCCCCAGCTATAAAAATGGAACACAAATGGCCTTATAGACAAAATTTTTCAGTCAAGAAATTTTCTTATTGTTAGAGCAAGGATCCAATTAACCTTTATAAAGCCATAAAACACAGAAATACAGAGAAATTTTTGAGTTAAGTTTCTTAGGAGAGACAATGCTGACAGCAAATTATCACCTCTAGGAGAACAAAGGGTCATTACTGTGGGTCAATAGCTGGTGAGGAAGGCCTGAGATGAGGCTATGAAGTAGATCATAAGCACAGTTAACACTATGGAGCCCTTCTCTTTTCTACTCCAAATTATCAGCTTCAGGGTACTATCAGCATCAGATATCCCACAGTAGATTTCAAAAGCTAATACCTTACATAGAGCTCAAATGAGAACTTGCAAACTATGAGAGGGAATCTCAGACTGAAGACCTACCTAAGTCTAAACATTATTTTTTTTGAGTACCTTGCTGCTCAAGACTTGTTTCCCAAATTCAATATAATTCTACAATATTTCAGTACTAGCCATCAGCGTTTTTGACAACTCAGACCCTGGTTTAATACACTGATAGACTCACATGAAAACCTTTATAATGCCTATTAAAACCAAAATAATATGCATAAATATAGGGGGGAAAAAGTACTTGTTTGCTTAGCATCAGTCTTATCACCACACTGTTGCTGTGCCAGGTTGTGCCTCTTGTGTGAAAGGCTGAAAGAGAGACTGGATACATGAAAGTTTTGGTAAAAACACACTCCTTCAAGAGTCTTTCAAGACACATTGTTCTTCATAGTAGTGCTTAGAGAAATGCTATCTTAGAGAATAACAAAACCGTGATCTGTCACAGAGAGGAATATTTGCAGGCAGGACTCCAGTTCCACACCAGTGATTTCTATGATGTTACAAAGACAAAAATCCTCTCAGACTATAGTTAACTCTGTTAGGGATGAACTATTTATAGAAATAATTCTTTATCTATGTTTTTTACTTATTTTTTGATATACTATTGATGTCATATGACATCATTTCTTTCTACTCCCGAGTCCCATCTGTTGATCTGCAAATTATCTTTGCTTCTGGGAGTTGTTTCCATCGAAGCATGATGGTGCAGGTTTTGCAGAGTATGTCTGTAAGAAATGTCTCTGCAAAAGCATTAAATCCTCCTGTTCTTGTGCCAGGGAGGGTTCTGTCCTATGCACTCAACAAGTAGGTTCCCACCAAAGTAATGGCAACCTACAACACCTACTCTACTGAAGTATCAAGTAGCAATATTTTTCATCACAAGGCTATTTCTTACTTTCAGATATCTCATAAATATTCATATTTACTTTTTCAAATTTTAATTTGATCACACTGCTCATTTTCTTCAACTGGGTGCATCAAATGATTTGGTGTTCTTATCTTACTGAGGGTCTTACACACAACAATCTGGTGTGCAAAGCTATAATTTTCTTTTATTTCTAACTCATCATTTTAGAACCCTTTTTCTCTTGGTTTAGTAAATCTTACAGGTCACTCAATACAATATATTTAATGTAATGTAAGACATTATTACATTTTAGAATAAATTAATATAGTGTTTTAAAATGCTTCTTAGACACTTGTATGACAGACTTAAATGCTCGTGTAGCATAATTATTAAGTGTGATTTATGTCTGTCATGGGTTAACATTCACATAATAGCAACAATCTTCACTGGATAAAAGATGTTACAGAAAATGTGAGGTGTAAAGACCTCATTCACTCTACCTCACTCATTTGCCTTCTGCAAACTTGGGTTTGTCTTTGGAAGATTTAATTCCTAATACTTGAAGGTAAAAAACAAAAGAATGACATTTAAGTCTTCCAGTTTAAGATATGTTGGGTTTTTTTTTGATTTTTTTTTTTTGCATTTTAAATGTAAAATGTTGCCTGCTCAGCACTTTTTAAAATTGAAGACAACATACTGATGCCTCTGGTTTCCTTTGTTACTGGTCCTTAACAAAAAATGAAAACTCTGCTATTTCCCAAAGCAAAGTCATGTTATTGGTGTCTTAGTTCGAGGGAGAACTAAGATATCTGTGTTGGCCAAGAAATAATCCCTCTCCCTTAAATTTAGAGAATAAAACTCTAATTAGGAAAAATATACGTAAAGGAAAAGATAACAGTTCTTAACCACAACACATATATATATATATATACAACAACAGTCTGCAACAAACCCCTCCACCCCCAAATGACAAGGCAAAACAGTCTAAAAGGTCCTCTTGGCTACTCCCAAAAAGGGAAAATGCAATTATAACCACGGACAGCAGGTGGCGCTGTCACGCCCGGCCAACTGGGCTCTCCCCTCAGGCGAGGTAGCAGGCAGTTGCCAGGTTAGTTCCCGTGGGAAAAAAATGGAAAGCAAAGCAGCAACAATCCTGTGTCCACAGGGGCAGGGAAACCGGAGCTTTCTCCCACCTCTTTTTCCCTCATGGCAATCCTTGTGGTGGTTATAAATGCTCACGGATGAAAACAGTCGAGTTGAGAAGGGAAAAAAGGAACACCATCCAGTATCCAGTGATGCCGGGATCAGAGTGTGTGTCCCCGTCCTCCTACTCTGCCGAGCGCTGAGCTCTCTGACCTGTTGGTGCAGATGACGGCTGTGGTCCAGTCAGGAGTGATGGTCGTAGTCTGGTCGAGAGTAGTGGTTTCCTCCTGTCAAGGTCCTGCTGCTCCTCTGGATCCAACCAGTTCTCCTTGAGGTCTTCCAAGCCCCGTTTATGTACCCTCAGGGAGCACCCAGTCCCTCCCCCAGGGCAGGGACTCACACAATGGCTGATTAATTCTATGAGTCATGGGGTATTGGTGAACCGATGATGGCCCATTAGCAGCCACACCCCTTCAGGCTGAGTGTGAAGGTGCTAACGACTTCCTGGGCAGCTGCTGCAAATGGTCCATTGTTCTTGGGGAATGAATAGAGGGGGTAGAATACATAGCTTTGATCACCCCCACACAGTGATAACTGGTCCCTCCTGCTGAATTAGGACAATCGGTTCTGAAAATTCTCACAAGTAAAGCAATGACTGGCACTTCTAAGATTGCCAGTGGGACTGGAGATGGTTCACATACAGAGGGAATGTCATATGCCATAAGTCATGATAATATTCATTCTAGACTAAATTGAGCAGCCAGGTAAGAAAGTACAAATGTCAGGCCCTTGGAGGCAGCAGGGTGTTTCTCCTGCAGTGCTCATTGTGACAGGGTTTCCTCACAGGGTGGCTTCTTTTGCAACAGTGACAACATGCATGAAAATTAAAACCACTGCAGTTTTATGTTTCATTCTACTGTATTTACCCACTACATATATATGAATTACATATACTTTGCATGCACTAGAATAGCACCGTAGTATGTAGTATGTTCAACTAAATTTTCTAAATATTTGTATAATTGGATTTGTAAAGAATGTTTCAATATTTCATTATGATCATAGATGTCTGGACCAGAAGTATCTTCACTGTCCTCCAAATCCAAATTTGAATATTTTTTTTCATGTCTCTGTGGCAATACATATATGTCATTTTTCCCTTTCTAAAAACTTCCTTAGTACTGGCAAATCTGTTCCCTTCCTGGAAGTTTCTGTGTTGAAGTGAAGGGTCATCCCATTTCTTCATTACCTGCCAATGTAATCCTGCTACAGAAGACACAGGCTTCAACACCCCCCACAAAATATCATTCCCCGAACTGACTCCTTAGTCAAGGTATACATACTCAGGCTTTAAAAATATATCTACTCCGCTGTTTTCCTCCGTGTTTTGCTGAAAGACAATCCAATAAATCAAACCTAATTCATATCTGACATTTGAAAAATAACTTTGCTGGAATTTTCTGTATGGAAGACTATTGACTTTTTTTTTCCCTAGAGCCTTTTGAAAACGTCTGCAAAAGTGTTCTGATGCCTTACCAGATACTGTTAGCTAATAAGCAATAGATGAAGTGTGCTTTACTGAATTCCTTCTTAGGAGTATATGAAACTCTTCAGGAAGAGACTGAGGACCTTTATCTGAAAAAATATCTTCAGGTAACCCACAGACCACGAAAGACTGTGTCTCACTTCAGCAGCTGAAGTACTTGTGGACTGTGGCCACCCCAAACTCAATTAGGCAGTCACAAGTGAAAAGAAACAGGCTCTAACCTGTTTGGTGGGTCCCAAATAATTCATTCAAGTATGGTCATGATATTTCTGTAAATACAGGCAATTCACTATGATCAGTATATTGTTGAAAAAAAATTATTATTGTTCTTTTCAAAGCACAGAATATTCCCTCTAACTCAACCAGCAACTTAACATATTAAAATTCAGGTAGCTATAGTAAAGAATCTCTTTTGCCACTTAATATGAAAATGAGAAGAATATTACGGTACAGTCTATACAACTGTCATTTCTGCCTCAGATGGAGAAAGTTTCCCTTCAAGTGAAATAAGTGCTCTAATCTCCATGTTTAACAGAGTATTCTTTTTTCTCAGCATTACTGTATTCATCAGGCCCTTTTGATACCATATTTGGACTGACACTTATAAACACAAAGCATATAAAAACAAAGCATATAAACACAAAGTCCCTAAATGAAGGAAACCTTTACCTTTCACAATTCGTAAATTATCTCCTCTATATTTACAGACAGTCTCTCTTCCTACATACTGAAAGTATATAGGTGAAAAAACCTTTTTTTAAATGTGAAGGGTGGGCTTTTTTTTTAATAAAATAGTGCACCTTGTTCCTTGGTTGACCAGCTCTCTGCCCTCAGGCTCTCATGTATGATTAAGCAAAACATTTTCTCACTTTTTCCACAGAAATCAATTCAACAGGGAAAGGAGTTCTTGGGATTTGTTAAAGATGGCTAGAATGTCTCACTTTTCTCTTAGTTCTCTTGCTAAATAAAACTAATCTTTCACCTGTAAGGTTTTTGCTAAACCTTCATAGTGAAATTCACCCTGTGAATTTCTGTGTCTGCAGAAAATTGAAATCTCTTTATGACATAAATGTCACTTTTCCCACTAGAATTCAGGGAAAGATTTTCACTTCCTACCATCTCTGAAAACACATGTATAAAAATAGCACTGCTCACCCTGAACTTGTGTTTCTTATTCTTATTAAATTGAAAATCTTCCATGCTTTTATGGGTCCTTCTCACTATTACTATTTTTATTCTATTTTAATAAGAAGTAGTCTTTCACCACTTCTTTATTTTCCTAAGCCATTTCTTTTTGCATGTTCTTGTCACCAAGTCTGTGAACATTTTCTAGCTTACAAAACACAGGTTCACACTTTTTCAAGCTACTTGTACTTTAGTTGCTAAAAAAAGAAATGCCACACAAAGAACAAACAAAAAAAACCCACACCCACAACTCCGTAGGCTTAATGTTACTCACAGGTTTTATTGTGATGTGGGAAGAGTGAGGTCAGCACAAGGTGACAGTACACTTCAGAATTACCCTTTCACTACTCTGGTTGGTCACCGATCCCTGTTGTATCTGGAAAACAAGCTGACCACATCTCCTCTGCCAGGCTAGCACAGGGCTGGGAGCTCTACACCTTCATCCAGGAAATCAGCACCCCCAAGTGTTGCAGGAAATAGCATTCCTTGATGTCCCAGGAGCTTGGTGGACATGGACTGTCCAATCTTTTGGTTTTCTGTTGATGTGATTTTTTTCCATCTAGAGCTATTTTTAGGGGTTTAGGCACACTGTTTTTGCCTAAGCCAACACTTCAGATGCAAATGTTAGACTTGCTCACACAAATAGAACCATTTTACACTGCATAATGAACAAAACAGGATTCACCATGCTAGATCCTTTAAGTAACATGAACGGAATAGACAGGTAAGTCAGGATCATCTGGCATTGCATGCTTGTGTGTGCACTGCCTGATGCACTTTAGAAGTCCTGCTCTAACAGGAACACCAGAATCTGACTTCAGTGGGACCAGCTCTTAAAGTTGTGCTCATTCTCCCCAGTGCCAATAATCCCACTTCTCTGGATTATTTCTTCATTCCCTCACTTGAAGTTATTTCTGCCCACATCAAAGAGTCTTTCCCAGATGTGAACAGTGGCAACATGATACTCTTAGGTGACAAAATGAGTCTACAGCCAAAGAACTAGATAACCTGTACAGTAATTGCTCTTTAGCAGTGCGAATAGCACTTGAGTATATAAAAAATATGGGTTGTGGTTGAACTGTGGCATACTGACATTCTTGTCCATGACCACAAGTCATCTCATATTCTCTCTGCCTTTTAGAATGAGACTTGAGTAGGCACCATTCTCACATGTTCTCTGGTGTTCTTTGGACCGTGCAATGTCTCTGCGGCACAGAACCCAAATGCTCCCCTGTCTAAGAAACATGACCGTGTACATTCCAAGTCTGCCTGTGCCACCTGGTCAAACTGTGCCTGTTGTCCTCCCTGGTAATGCAGGGGGAGGACAACAGGAGAACAGAAAAAATCATGCCCATACTCCAGTTAGCTGATCTGGCCTAGCATATTTATATGTACCAGTGGTCACAGCTCTAGGCTACAGTGCCTACAAGCTATCCAGAATGAAAATGAGAATTAGAGTCAAAATTCTGTTAATTCTTTTTCTAAATAAATGAATGAAAAAGGGAACAGAATAAATCAAATATGAGCTTTGAATAAAAACAAACGTGATTTTTACTCTCTCAATGTGTTCATCCATTTTATTTTGCTGAAAAATGTGTTGTGAAGCTAGATATGAAATACAATATAAGCAGATATGAATATAAGAGGTGATTTGTCTTTTTTCCTATCTTTTTCATAGGAAAGATAAAGAGAGTACTGTACAAACATCATGCTGAAATGTACTTCTCTTGCCAGGAATCCCAAAGATTTTGATTACTGGCCCATTTGCACTTAGCAGGTAGGCCAATACTTTCCTTCCCTAGTTAAAGAAATTCATATAAAAGTTCCCTCCTGATTGAGATTTTTTTTTAATTGGAAATGGTGTCCCACAGAAGACCAAGCCTTTAAAGGAAGAAGCTCTGTACATCTATGACTTGATTAGAGGAAACAAAGCTGAGAGGAATACTAACAGTAACACACAGACACACTCAGCTGAGCATAAATGCGGAAAAAAAGGTCTTATCACCAGACATGTCACTCCAAATCAGTAATGAAGAAGTTAATACACTCTTCTCCTTGGTATCCAGTGAGAGGGCATGTGTGAATGATTCAAAGCTGAATGAGTGAGTTTCTACTGGACATTAGGAAGCATTTCTTTACTGAGAGGGTGGTCAAAAACTGGGATAGGCTTCCTAGAGAGTTGGTTGATGCTGCCAACCTGTCAGGGTGTACAAGGCATTTGGACACGCCTTTAACAGTGTGCTTTAACTTTTAGTCAGCCCTAAATCGGTCAGCCTGTTAGACTAGATGGTCACTGTAGGTCACTTCCAGCTGAAATAGCCTCTTCTCTTTGGTTCAGTTCAGATTTCTTACACAGTTCCCCCTTGCCTTTTTTGTGCTGTTCTGAAAATACTCTGCTACACTGAGACCAGATAGCCTAGCAAGAGTCACTTGGGACTGTTGCCCAGATATAGACACTGGAAGTCATCCAAAGGCACGGTACCTCCTCATCACAAACTGAGATTTCAGATCCTTGGGGCATCTCAAGGACACGTTAGAGACCCTTATGTTTAAGGAATAGAACTGAGACCTCCAAATGTCAAGATAATAACAAAACGTCAGGGCTTTACGTACAGGTTGAAGTGTTAAAACATGCTACACAGCAAAGGTTTCAAGATTCTCCCTGACTCATTAAATATAACTCAACAACTTTAGGTTCCAGAAAATAGATTTGGGGTGGATAAGGTCTGGATATTCTGGGAGTACTTACATTTTTACTGAGTTATCTCATCTAGAGAACATCATTTCAAAGGGATGGCTCCCTATTGCTTTGTTTTCATTTTTCTAAAATGCACTTTCAATAAAATCTTGGAGAAGAGAAAGTCTCTGCCTGGGACGTGCCTGCTACATGGACCCAGGGATGACTCAAGCTTATATAAGCACCATGAGAAAACTGTGTGAAATGCACCCATTCTGGGAATGTAATATGAGGAAACAGGTGTCTCACCTTCAGCATTAAGTCACAGAACCTTGGCCTCAAAGTATGTCTAAATAAAAACTTTTCCATTAAAAACAAAACAAAAAAGACCAGCTCAAAGAATGCTTTACGCTACAGAGACTGTGTACAATCAACTCAGGAAATACTGTTAAGAATAACAAACAATCCTAATAACAGAATACTGCACATCCTGCGCTGTGCCCAGCTGTCATTGCTTTATTTTGTATCATATTCAACAAAAATTCTGTTACAATCATGCTACAATTGCTGTAAACCAACTAATTAAATCCACATTTCAAATTGTCTGTGGAATGAGAATCCAACATCTTTATTTAAAGAAGCTAAAAATTGAATACCATAGGTAAACATTATACTTCTGTTATTTTTGTTTTTTCAATTGTTTAATTCATATTTCATATGATAACACTGTAGCAGATAGGACTACTTCCTACTCAGTAAATTAAAGATTCTCTTCAGCTATTATTTATAGTGGAATACTTCCCATATGCCTTAATATTGTTTGTGACAGTTTTAGAAAGACTAAAAAAGAAGATAATGCAACACTTTCTCACATATAAATAATCAGCGTAAATCTTCAAAGATGATAGCTAAAACTCTTGTCTTTAAGCATCCTATCCCATTCCAAATCTCCAGGGACAATCTTACAAAGAAAGAGGCGTTAATAATACTCAAGAGCACTCAAAAGAGGGATGTTGAAATAAAATGGAGAAAGGGCTGCCAGAAGTGGAGAGTGGGGAGGAACAGTCTTCCTCTTAACTACAAAAAAGTGAGACTTGGAAGGAGGCAGAAATCATATAGATAGATTAGTGGCTTGTCATATGATTTCTCAGTCAGTCTGTGGTTCTAACTAAGCAATACTTTGCTTTAAAAAGGCTATGTGTCACTGCCAGCACTCAAAGTGCAAAAGCATAGAGAAGGATATTTACTTTTTCAGTGGGAGTCTGTTTGCTCACTTGTTTGCCTTAAGGCACACATATACCAGTCTTCAAGGGATAAAGACTCCATTAAAAATGTTTGCTGGAGCTCAGGGTGAGTCCTTCTGTGAAAATTCTGAGTATACATATACCACAATATCCAGAAAGGGACAAATCATCATCAAGCCTTCAATCCTCTCAGAACAAACTGGGCCAATATGCTCTCAGCTGCACCATCTCACAACCTATGGAAAGCTGAGCTTCAGAGGGACCCTTAGAGGGCTCAAGGAGAGACTAATTTCAGATAAAACTACAATACTAATACAGACCCAAGTCGTGATTTTGGGCATTGCCAAAGAGCCAGAGTGACTTCCAAAGCCTGCTGAGCTCCGGTGTAGGACAGCTTCAGAGTCCAGATGCTGCTGAGCTGGAACATCCTCCTTCTGTTTCCCCTCATGCTGACTGCTAGGTTTTAGATACTGCTGTGAAAGCCACAAGGGTCAAAAGCACACACAAGGACATAAGGCTTACTGAGGCAACCATGGCAGAGGAACTGCATATCAGACTCATCTGTGGGAGAGAGAAGTCTACATATGAAAAATAACAGAGTGGTTTTTTCAATTAAAAACTCAAAATACATGGAATGTGATACATTGAAAAAATTAGTAGAAATCTAGTAGGCAGTAGTTCAGAATATTCCTTCAGGGCACAGCAATTCAGTAGACAAAATGTGGTCTATAACTCAAGTCCCTAATCAAGAGAGATGTCAAACTCCTGCTGAGAGAGAGAGAGAAAGAGAAGGAGGAAAAGGTGAACATGGTAAAGAAACAGAAACCAAGCTCATGGCTTGGCTTCACAGTCCATGCACAGTCATAGTTAGGGAAGGGAAAAAATTATTCTTCTAAAACCTCTCTCTTCTGCTCCTGCCTTTAGGGATGCAGCTTCACACAAACTGCTATTACTCCATTTTCTCAAAAGATACCTCAGACCGCCAGATACAGCTACACTGGAATATAAGATCATAATTGACATAAAACCAAAGCTTTAAAAAGTATCCTCTTAGGAATTAAGATCTTATGAGAAGTGAAAAAATATGTTGATGTAAGGCATTCAAAGAAGAGGTCAAGATACAATTTCTTCAAGGAGTTTATTCATTTAAAAAAAAAAAGAATAATAAAAATAATTAATTTAAAAAAAAAAAACCTACCTGCAGAGCCCTGAAACTCTTTGTGTTGATTGAGTATGAATTACTAGGCATAGTTTGACAAGACCATCTGTACTGACACACAGACACAAATCCCTCATGAAAACCACTTTGAAAACCTCCCACCAGCTACAGATTTAAAACAAGATAAAATAATTTCCTTAGACCTCATTCTTCTGTATGCTCCAGGGTAAAGAAAATTCAAAATATTTGTCTGAATCTTCTAAAGAAGGTGTATATAAGTATATAAATAACAAACACAAGTCACTTTTCCCCCTTATTCAAACTGCTTTAATTCAGAGCTGAGAAACTTCTCTACTTTGGAGACTGTTATGCTCTCCTCTTTCTATCATATTCCTGAGAAAGTCCTTTTCCCATTCCAAGCCCCCATTGTCCCATCATTATATACTCTCTGCTTCTCTCTTCTTATCTTCCTGAAAGGTTTTCCTTCCTGAAAGTTTTTCCTTCCTGAGGACTTTCAGCACATTCTTTGCATTGAATCCTTTTTGTTTCACAGATGCCTAGTGAGATGTCTTTGGTTTCACCCTTAATATATTCTAAATATTTCCATTTTCTTTTCCAAGCAGTCTTACAAGATTTTTGAAATTTCTAAAAAAATCTGAGCATTTATTTTAGATTCTTTCCATTTGCTATTTAGTTCTTGCCTGAGATGTTCATTTTCAATCCATTCATATATGTGTTTATACCTTTGATATTTCCAACTTTCACATCCATATGTTGAAGTAGCAATAGTACCTTGATTGAAGAGTTGCAGTAGTTTTGTCTTAGGGTTATATATTTTTCTATGAGCCAGTCTTATTGAAAGCAACAGATACATCAGTGTTTTATCAGCTTGCAATAGCATTTACTGCTTAATTACCTCATCATCTTATACATTACTGTCATAGCAGGTCAAAGAACTGACTCCTTGATCATCTGCTTCTTCTGACAGAATGCTGGAGTTGACTGTTCCTGAGACAAAAATGAAAAAATCTGAAAATTTGAGATGGAAATGTAGATTGGCTGCAGGGAATGATGAGAATTTCAACCCTGATGATCCCTGAAAGTGCCCACCCGTAGAGAAGATTCTTTGTATTTAGTAGAGGGAAACATCTGTCACTGGACTACCAGCCTTGAAACTGAAATTATGATGGAAACTAGTGATATTTTACCTATAGCTCGTGAATAGCCATTAAAGGCTGAGTTCTGAGTTACATCAGGCAATCTTTGTTTTAAGAGTCCTATTTTCTATTGCCGGTCCTACTATTAGCAATTTACAGAAAATACTGGAACTTTATATGCCAGTAGATCAATTTAACAAAAAAAAACAAACAAAAAAAAAAAAAAACCATTGCTGGAAACTACTTACAGTCAGTGCAGTTATGACACTGCACACTGTGTTTTCTAATATTTTCTGGTATTTTTGTAAATATTTTGTAAAATATTATATATAATATGTCCTCTGATTAAAATGTACTTAATCTTTTTACTCTTCATGTCCTTAAACACACATGCAATGGTCCTCACTGGTTCTACTAGTACAGAATAAAATACAGAAATACAAAGCACCTAGACTGAGGCTAACAGCATAAAGGCGTTTTCTTAAAAGTTTGCAAGAAAGCCATAAAAGATATGCCCCATTTAAGGAGAATAGTTTTAATGAGAAAAGCATTTCATTTTGTTAAAATAAATTTTATGTAAATTGTGTAGTAATGGATGTTTGATAATTTCAGTATATTCCCACTCCCTATCAGTATTATTTTATGTTTTTTTGCATAACCTAGTACCAGAAGCTTGAGGCTTGAAGTCTGCAATACAGTTGTCTGCTGATTTAAAGGTAAACCTGTGGGAGAAATGAACCCTACGCAAGAGAGATTACAAGTTATAGTTACAATTTACTAAAAGATTACAATGATACAGAGAAAAATTGGAGTTAACCCACAAAAAAACACAGATGTATAACCCAGAACCAGAAATGGAGTTCATTAGCCCCTCTGCTGAGCACCACATGGTCCCCCTGAGTGCAAAGCAAAAGCAAAGGAAAACCTGTTGGTGAGGATGATGGTCACAGTTTGGTCAAGAGTGGCAGTCACAGTCTTCTTGAGGTTCTGGTCCTCCTCTGGATCCGAGGAGTGGTACCCAAAGTCCCAAAACCTGAAGATTATCTGTGCTTAGGTTCAGGTGACAATGCCCAGTACCTACCCCAGGGCTGAGAGTTTCACAATGAGTGATTTAGCTCTGTGAGCTATAGGATATTTTTTTTTAATCTTTGATGGTCTAGGTCATTGACCCTGCCTATTGTGCCACTCCCTAATACCCCATTAGCAGAGATGACCCAACAGGCTTGGTGTGAAGGTGCTAATGACACCCCAGAGGGGAGTTGTCACAGCTGAGGTACTCATGTGAAGACAGAAACCTTCCTATGCATGGGAGAGTTCTTTAACACCCATCTTGTAGCCTGAGGTGCCAGGAGTGCCCTGGGCAGCTGCTGCAAATGATCCATTATTAACAGCTCACCAGAAATGACATAGAGGGTGTAGAATACACAGCTTTGGTTATATTGACATAGTGATAAACTGGTCCTGGCTGCTGTAACTAGGACAAGGTGAAAGAGGGATATAAAATCATTCTAATGCTGAAGATGAATTTCTAGCCAAAGATAAATTTAAGGATTCAGTCATCCTTCCCCTATTCTGAAAAGTCACAGGGGACCCTAATTCAAAACAAAGTCTTCCCCACTAAGGAGTAAAATGAGGCTGTGAGTGTGCAAGTGGAAAAACACAATGATGTGAACCCCAGCCCTGGGCCCTATGGAAACAGCTATTGGCAGAGAGTACATTATTTGTATTCAGCTGTTAAATGAAACACAAACTGCAGTAAGTTAGTGTCCATACACTAAGCATATATTTCAGAAAGTAAAATAAAGATCCTTCTCTTCTTTGGCCATAACATTAAATCTCTGCTCTAAGGGCAACTGTGGCTGAGAAGCCCTTCACACTTTCTAGCAACAATTAAAGCCAAAATTGGCACAGTGTTGCACCATGTACAGTCTATCAAGTGAAAAAAGATAACTACAAATCAGTGGTGTTAAACATCTATGCATGGTTTTAATCTTTTAATTCCAGTCAAGTATCTGCTTGACGTTTCAGGTGTTCTGGAGTGAAATTTATCAACAGTTTCTGCCATAAGAGCAAAAGTATAATCATTGTTCTAATTGTTTTTTTCTGATTTACCATGAAATAGATCAGCAGATGTACATATACTTCATGAGAATCTTCACTACTCATAAAATTAACTATGCTTTTTTTCTTTATTGCTGTGCTTCTAAACTATTCTCAATATTGCTATATTTTTTATTTGTTTTTCCAAAAACATATATTAATATATGAGTGGTGACACATGACTAAGTAATAAATAATGGAAAGGCTTGCAAATGTTGCAGTTGTGCTAAATATAGCTAGCTAAATATGCAGGGTCTTCTTCTGAAAACAATTGCTTCTGTTGTTAGGTTGGCAGATACACAAGTCAGAAACTATCACCCCAAGGACTTAGTTGCACACTAGAAAATGAAACAGCACTGATTGCTCAGACAGATTCATAATTTCAGAATTATGAAAACAGAACCTCACTTTCATCCTGGACACTCAGAAATAGAAATAATTATATAAAATGGCCAGTGTTTGTGAGGTTATTTTCCTTGTTATGACATCTAGAAGAATAATCACAGATAAGGAATCTTGCTAAATTTTTATGCAAAATTGTGAAAAATCAGTTTTCCCCTGAAATCCAAGCAAGTTAAAAATGTAAATTTGGCATCCACTGAATCACTTGCTTCTTAGGTGCCAACAAGTACTTCAGGCTATAAGAGACTGACAGTTCTGACCTACCAGCAAGAAGACTGTCTCTAAAGTTACCTTCCCTCACAAAGTCTGCAAAAATCTAAGTGACTGATGCAATCTCATTCTCTGTAAAATATGTTCTGCTTCTAAATTCAGAAAGAGAGAAACATAAGTGCTTGATTTTAAATAAAAGGTAAGGACTTGAATTTGTTTCTTGCTCAGAGTGTCTGCTGTCTTTGGGAAGACATATTGCTCTTTTCCTCCAAGCCAGACCTGCTTATTCTGTTCGGTTATCAGTTTCATTATGTTTTGTAAAATGGCACCATTAATCTCATCTCCAAGTTGGTCCATCTGTGTTCAGGTTTGCCAAACCTGAGGACGATCATAGTGAATCTCTTTGAATGTGGAATGTTTGTGACTTCACTGATTATCTATCCAAGCTTGCTTCACTGGTTTCAGAGGTCATTAAGTTTAGAAGTATGAATTACCTTTGGTTGATCTGGCATTTGATTGACACAGGTATTATGCATTTGCTTTTCCAGCTCTTTTCCTGACTGGTGCTTCCATGTTCTTCATTCTGCTTCCATACACTGTCTCTCTAACCTGCTCTTGCTCTTATTTGTCATGTGAACAGAGAAGTCCCTACTAACTGTGGAGAACACACATCTGTTTATGGTTTAGTGAAGGTTAATGCTAGTTCAGGATGTGATATGGCCATTAATCAAATCATGAGTAATATACCTTGGAGAATAAAAAACCACATGAATTCTTGAAGCAGCATAGATGTTTGCAAATTGGGCATTAGCTCAAGAAGTGCAGCTTATTTCAAAACTATAGAGGCCTTCATGGCTTTATATGTCTGGAAAGAGGCAATGGAAGTGGTTCTTCATAATATGTGACCTTTGGGCCAAGGCATCTCTTTGCTTAGCTTCTCTTCAAGCAAGATGCACAAGTGTTCAGTTCGTGGGATGTGGTGGAGATTTTCTGTCTGGGTACTACCATTAAATAACATCAGAATTTTTAAATCAAGTATCATATACTACCACAGTAATTTAGCTTTGCTCTTTTCAGAGTGGACCACAATACTGAGACACTTTGCTCTGCATCTTTACTTTCATTTATTAGTTGAACTGGTGGATATTCAGGCTCTCTTATTTATGCATGAAACTGCCTAAGAGATTCTGAGCGAAATAATGAAAAAGAATTTTCCTGCATCACATATACTGCATTCCTGTGGGGATTTTGCAATATGTACAGCCCTTCAAACTCTCAGGAGGATTAGCATCTATCTATTTTAAGAGAGAGCAGTCTCAGAGGGCAAATTATAAACTGTGAAGTTTAACAAGGATTTTTTAAAGGCATAAAGGGAAGTCAGATGCCTAACTTACATTAAGAGTCAATAGGAGTTGAACATTTAATCCCATTAGTGTCTTCAAAAAGCTGCTTTTGAAAAGAAACTTTTATGCTCTCCTTGAATTTCGAAGGAGTAGTCTGAAAATTCCTAAGTGAACTTGAGTTTCAAGTTTCCTGCATAACTGAACAACAGTCAAAGAGTTTTGGTGGTTTTAAGCTTTCTTTCAGCTGGGATAAAATGTTGGATTATCTATGAGGTGTTTTCACTCATCAGCTGTCCTTTCCTCTTGTACTAAAAACCCCCTCTATGTGATGGTTGACTTCCCTTTTGTAAAGACAAATGATCACCAGTGATACTGTTCTTCTTTCCTCTTACCAGCTGTTTTCCTTCCTTGATCACTACCTTATGATGAGAGAAAGGTTTTTTTCAGCTCTCTGGTCTTCATTCACTAGCTTGCTTTCAGCATAGTGCCTGCAAATGCCCTTTCCCTGTCACTTAGGTGTACTCTTATTTTCTTGACCTGTGTTCCCTCACAGTCTTCCATAACAAGGGTATCCTATACTCCCCAGTGAGTTGCTATTCACACTGTACATATACCTAGAAAAGTTCTCCCCATTATTCACAAAGTTTTCACAGCAGTTGCTCTGTATTTACTCACTATGGTTTAATCCATGCAAGGTCATATACCTCTCATTGTAATATCATTTTTGTTACTTAGAGCTCTGAACATAGAAGATATTTATTTATTTGTCTTCTGCCTCATGTCACTTAGTGTAAAGAATATATGTACCACTTTCTCCAACATTCTCTGTTTGGAATCCCAAGGCTGGAAATAGATTGTACAGACATTAATCATCTAAATTTGTCATTTCAAGGAGAAGGAAAGAGGACACACAATCATGACCCACATTTTTGTGCTACTACAATCGATTTTTTCTGGTATAATAAAGAAAAAGTCTCAGGGATGCTGAGACATACACTCTGGTTCAATCCTGCACTTTAGCAGAGTGAGACACAGGGAGCCAAGCACAGTGTTCAGCTGAAGCACACTGCTGCAGTTGCTGGAAAGCCCCAGAGCAGTGCCTAGGCAGCAGAGCATTCCCATTAAGACCAATCAGTCTATCAGGTTTCATCCACTTGCCACCAGAGACATTTGTCAACTAAGAGCAGCAGGGAGAAAATTATACATCCTGAAGCTGGAATCTTCCCTATAGACTCAGCAAACAGAACGATTAAAGACTAAGGCACTAAAGAGTGTGGCTGCAAAAGCAATGTCGCAGAACCTATCCCCATATTTTCCACTCCACTTGCTCTCCGTTGTGTATTTCATTGATGCTACAGCCATGGCTGTTGCACTGTTTGCAGTCTGACAAACTGCGTTTGACTATCCCTCACTGCACAAGCAGGCACAGCACCTTCCTATGTGTTGGGAACCATGTCAATGAAGGATTGCAGGCATCAACCGTCACACTGACTTTTTAGGAAAAGAGGGAAGGGAGTAGAAGAAAGCCTGAGAAAGGGACACTCCAGCCATACAGATACACTTTACATAAACACTCCCAGATCTTAAGTAGCCTTTGGCACAAGGTTTCAGTAGGAGCTACTGAAAATTCATCAGTACTTTCAATACTGTCGTCAAAACATCATCAGTAAGAATGAACTCTGTTTTTAAATCTAACTATTTGAATAAGAAAAATTGGAAGCACTTTAAAAAAAATAGAAAAATTGACTTGTTCTCATTTTCTCCTCATTATTTTCCTAATTTCTTAATGAGGAAAACAAGAAAGAATAGAATATAGATGTTTTCCAAATTCTCTTTTTCCTATTTTTCTGTGGCTCCTGAGTAAGAAGATATAAATTGATGACAGAAAGACTTTCCTCCATCACTTGCTACTTAAAGCTCTCCTTTCTTTCTGTGGAGAAACCTGAGTGTAAAACCAGAGCAAAGGAATTTGTGTATCATTTTAGAAAAGTTACTGATTAGATTTTATAGTTTGAGTTCTGTATTTTCTTACAGTAAATACTGTGCCTGACTAAGGCTTATCTAGATGAAAATCAGGGGCTTGAATAAAAACAAAACTACTGTCATCTAAAATTTTTCCACCAAAAATGCAAACCAGAGATAAAACCAACAATTTCAACCAGGTGAAGTTACTTATCTATCTTTTAGAATAGGAATGAAATCTGAGGAAATTTAAAGGTTGAGGCATAATATTAAATAGGAATGTAAAGTATAAATAAGATATGTACTTAATACAGGTACAGCACAGAATTGCATAATATAAATTTGAGTTTAGTAGTCTGGAAAGTGCATAAAAACTGATTGTGGTAAAGAAATAACAAAGAACAGATCTGGAAATCATGGAAATACATTTTAAAAAATCCCATAAGTAGATACCTTGAAATAAACACTTGCTCTTGTATGGCTGCTGAGGGGACATTAGTCTCATATATGAAATAATATCAGTGAGAAACGTGAGAAGTATCAATGTTAAGAGATACAGTGCTGTTTGTAAGACACATTTGCAAGGAGATATAACTACAGAAAATACCTGAGGAGTTTTAGGCTGCCTAAATGAAGGTATCATATTACAATACAATATCAGGGATGAACAAGATTAGGCATGGAAGCACATGTATAGTTGATGTAAATTGTGATGGCTCCACTGGCTTTTATCCCTGCTGGCAGCTGGCACAGCTGCAGGACAGGTTCTCATGTTATTGCCCTGCAGGTCTGCACTCTGTTGCAGGGGGCTCAGTCACCTCCAGGGGGACCTGGGGGAAGCTCAGAAAGCAGAAACAGGAATGGTCAGACCACAGTAAGACTAAATATATGAAAATGAAAAGAACTGAGTATGTGTAGCTTGGCTAAGGATAGTATTAAAGGGCAAGGAAAGAGTCTCTTCCCTTAGGAAAGAGTATAAGGCATCCTTTAGTACAATACATGAATATACACATATCAGCAATTACATGAATTTAAGAAGGGGAAATTCAGACTTAATGTCAGATAAATATCCTTCCTGAGGTTAAGTTCTCTAAGACTGAGATAGTTTCCAAACAGAATCAGAGAACTTGGAGATGCCTCAAATCACACTGGGCAAAACACTTAGAAAATGCAAAGAAATAAGATGCTTTACCAGGATCATAGATGAGGTTCATTTGTTTTAAAAGATTTTTTGTCACTTTTCAACAAGACTTTTCTGGAAATCAAATTTTAATGTTGAGAATAATAGACATTGGTCTAAAAATATTGAACAGTTAATAATAACTACTTCCTTGTGAACAAGATCAATCCAAACAATGCAAAGGAATTTTTAAATTAAAAAAAAAAAAGGCAGGGGGCAAAGAAAATTAAAGTATACGTCAAATTTAAGTCACAAGTCAAGCCAGTTTTGAGAGGAAAAAACATAGTCTGGCTGCACTGTCCCTTAGATGCAATCTGTCCTTCTGTCCAGCACAACTTCAAGGACCTGCTTAGTGTTTGCAATGTTTGTAAAAAAAAGGAGGGAAGCCCTATTGATCTGAGGACAAAGAAATATGAAAAGAGACCATAAAATCTGAATTTATAGACTATAAAAATGCAGTCTGAGGAGATTTAATTTTGGTATATAAAATCTTAAACAGTATAATGTCAGATGGACTTACCATTTTTTTTCCTGGGTGACAGATAAGAGGACAAGGGGGATAATTACAAGGCAAAGAAAAAGAAATTTGAAACAGATGTTATGTGTCCTATTTTTCTTTGCACAGAGCCACAAGTGTATGCAGAATAGCTTATGAGTCAGAGGCTGAAGCTTAAACACTGGAGGATCATTGAAGAAACAATTAGGGCAAATGGTATCCTGGGGGGATTAGAGTATTAAAAGAAAATGAGCCTTAATAGACTGAATAGACTCCACTTAGTCCCTGAAATTTATTATGTTCATAAACCCCAAAACAAATACAGTAGCAGAAAGATAAAAGCCAAAGGTAGCCTACTTACTTAATATTTCCTTCTTTCTCCGAGTATAATTCTGGTCTTCACTTTTGCTGTTGAATAGTAACAGAAATATTAAATGCACAATTAGATTAGAGATATTTAAAGCCACTCAGAATCTGCTTCAGGCAAAATTAACAAGAGCATTGCATCTGAAATTTGGTGCAGCTGTTACTAATAAAAGGACTAGTACTGCAGACTGAAACAGCTGGAGATGATAAGTGAAAATAGAATTAAGGCTCAGTAATGCAGGTTTGCACTCTGGAGGGAATTCTGGACATAACCTGTGTTTGGCCTCAGGTCTGATGGCCTTATTCTGTACAGGACCCCAGTGATGGAGCATGCAGCACCCCAGCACTGGCCTCTTCCAGGATGGCCACACAAGTTGTGACAGGTGGGAAGTTCATGTGTTCAGGTGGGAGACCATCCACATATTCAGACATGCATGAAGATGAAAGCCTGAAAGTCAAACTTCATGCAGAAGCACTGTCCCTTCCTGCTGCCTGCCCTTCCCACCTGGGAGACCAGGGTGTCTATCCTCTTCCTATTAAAACTGTTTCCCCCCTTCCCCAAATGTTCCATATCTCAGCTGTTTTTGTGTTGTGTGTGTGGTCGATCTTTCTGCCTTTTGCAAAGCACAAGCACTGAGAAGCACAATGTCAGAAGCACTTAAATAGCTTTAAAGTCTCCCTGTTTAGGTGGTCACCTTGCAATACAAACTCTTACACCACTTTTCACTAAAGAATTCCAGACTGTTCATGTGCAACAGAAATAAGGAAGCCTGCTACAGGAAAAGCAATATTTTCTATGTGCTACAGATCTTTCCCGGACTCAGAATGAAAAACAGGTACTCCATCTCCAGCTGCCTCAGAGGCAGAAGGGAGAACAAAGGAGCACACATTGCCCTGGGGCTGTCAAATCTGATATCCTGCTCTAACAACCCTTCACCACCTGCTTCGGAGGAAAATGCATAGAATGACATAGCCTTGAGAGGAAGTTTTTCTCTGACCCAGGCTAGCAGTGATTGCCTGTTCCTTGTTATTCAAAGAGAATTTTAGAATGCTGTGCTATGCAAATATTGCTCAGGACTAATGGGATACGCCTTGTCCCAGACCTCAGCTTAGAGCATTGCTCAGAAGCACCTGTACTAGGGATTTGCATAGAGGCTTTCAAATCTGCATGAAAAAAAGGCTTTGGAAGTGTGTGCAACAAAAGACAAGGCTGTTCCTGGATTTGAAAAAAATAGTCATCCTCTCCAGGCCCTATTAGTGCTGGGACAACACAGACCCAGCCAGTGAGCAAACTGAAATGTCTGAGACAATACCAAGAACTGAAGACCTAAACCACAGGAAATAAAACCTAAATGTAAATATTGATGAATTTCTTTTATGCCTGCCCTGAGGCTGACTTACAACATACCAGGATGAGCTGGCCTTTTATCTACTTTGGGCAGCTGCAGCTGTTTTCCTTCCCATGGGCAACTGAGAGACCACTAAGGAACTGAGGTCGATTATGTCATTTGATAGATCAGCTGCATTTTATATGCTCCCAGAGTTTGGCCCTGTGATAGAGGAGAAGACAAAAAATAAAAAAAATAAAAAAAGAAGAAGAAAATAAAAGAAAAAGAAGAAAAAAAAAGAAGAGAAAGAAGGAAAAAAAATGGCTTCTTGTGGAACTTGAAGGAATGAATGAGATTGCAACAGTGAAATGTTATGAGGTGTTCCTTTGGATGACTGCTGGACCATGCAGAGTCTTTGAGATTTCTCCTTCCTGAAAAACTAAAAATAAGCAAGACAAATATCTTAACAATTAAATAATGGGACAGTGATTTGCCCTAGCAAGCTTAGCTGCTAACAGTGAGAGAAGTGGGTAAGAACGTGGTTCTCACATGAGTTACCCTCTTCCTATCATCCTCCTCTCTCAAAAAGCTGTTTTGCTGTGGGGCTTCAGTGCACTGTGGTAAGTCCTTCAGACTTCACAGCTGCATCTGGGATTACAGTTTGTCTACTCTTCCCTAGCTATATCCCTGAGGTCTCTACTATATGATTTTTATTGTTTAATAATTGCTGGCTCCTTCTGGGTTGGAGTAAGAGGAGGAGTTTAAGTTCTTTCTTATTCCTTTATCCCCCAGAAAATCCTCACAGTATCAGCAACAGGCACAGCAGCAGCAGATGTGAGCCACCACAATGGGTACAGCTAAGAGAATATGTAGTGATAGAGTACCTGGAGTGTTTCAGTAGAAGGATGTTTGCGGACAGTGGGAGCACCATGGAGAACCAGGAAAGATCAGGAGGAGATAAGGTTCTCTGAATCAGATTACTGAGGAAAAGAACATAGTTCTGAAAAGAAAAGAGTAATGAAAGTTCGAGAGCAGCTTGTATAAGAATTGTGGTGTTGAGAATGTAGTGGAAGTTAGACTTAATTTTTGAGGCATCAAGGATGACAACTTGGAGCTTTGTTTGCATTTGGAATTGCAGACGGTTTATAATCAAAATAGTGGGAAATAGCATACAGCATTTATTTTTTAGGTGCTTCCTCCCAGAAACCTGTTCTGTAGTATGGAAATATCCCCTCTAGGAACTTTCAGTATGCCCTCTTGTATTATACAGAACTTCTCCTTCTTAGGGCACCTGCCCAGTAGTCCCATCTCAGTGACTTCCTGCTTTTGCTATTCAATATATGTTACTACTCACAGCAAGTTCAGGTGTTAATAGTACAGCAGAATGTGCAATTCTCTTCATCTCATTAATATAAGTGTCATGTCTTTACACAGAGCATGGCAGTTCTCAGACAAGGACTGCATATTTATTGCAAGTGGGAGATTTATTGCAAATAGATTAAATTCATAAAGAAGTCAGTTGATGAGATACTTGAGCCAAGAAAAGCAAAGCTTCGTTCTATAACAACCATTAATGGTGGCCAGAGTGAAGCATTTAAATATGAACTATTTAGCACCAGATTCCCACTGAGCAGTACCTGGTTCTGTGCAGTCAACAGGCTGGACTCCAGCCCACAGCTCTGAAGCCAGGTCTGCTCATCAGTCTAGCAGCATCTTGTACACACAGGACAGGGGAAAGAGGGGATTTTATTATGTCACCTGCTTTTCTTTGGTCCTGGCCCTTCTTTCCACACCACATCCTCAGTGCATGCATCATCCTCCCTGCCCCACAATTCTCAGTGCACACTCAGCAAGCGGGCACTTTCATCCCTCTGTTCCTTCAGAATTTATTCATTGATTCCCCACACAGGGCTGTGTTGACTTATACCACTAAGGATCTGATTTATCCTTCTTTTACACACCACAATTCGTTTGTAGCTATTCTCCTTGTATCCATGTATAACAGTCTTGATATTTTTAGTTTTTCAATTTAACTGGATTTTTTTTCTGGGGACACTACTACTTTTCCATAGCAGCCCAAAAGTTCTGAGGGAAAACCAGTATTAACCATTCCCTCCCTTCCTTTCTTACCCATTTTCTTTATCCTCAGCCACGCACACAATTTCCAGTACCCTATTCCCAAGTTTGATAATAGCATCTCTCTTTAAACTTGCATTTTTTCATTACAGCCAACACCTCAAAATGATAGAACAGAGCCTAAGAGTTAGTGCTAGCTGAAGCAGAGTAATTCCACATTTCCAGGCTGACAGGACTGGTTTTTGCTTAGAGGAAAGCATTTGTCACTTCATTTCATAACCACACACACAGGTCACATAGCTTATAATAAACTAAAGATATTGCATAGCCTTTCCACATGCAACAGAATTCTGTTGAGAATCGAGATGTCAGGAATAATTTATACTCTTCTCTTTTTGTACTCCTGACTCGACATAAATAAATATCAGACATCCTGTACAGCTTACTTCCTATTAAATACTGTTTATTAACATCTGTTAAAATTAATAGGTTTTTTATCCTCCCACCATTAATCATTTTAAAATGTGCTGTGTTTGTTGTTAGTGCAGTATGACAGGCAGTAAAGACCCCTTCCCTCCTGCTTTAATCTCTAGCAATTACATTACAGTGGCATCCTTTGGGACTGTAGAGTTTTGGATACATCAGCATTTCCTTTTACCACTACCCACTTCATCCCTAAAATTATACTTCACAATGTCTTGACTCTCTGCATAATAAATGTGAGGTCATGCATTTGATTCTCAAACATTTTAAATGTGTCCATTCTTAACTTAAACAGCAGGCATTGGGAATTTAAAAAAAAAAAAAAAACACAAACCAAAGCCTATTGCAGTGTAAGATTTAAGCCCTGCAGAATTCTACATAAGTAGGTCTGTGCAAGCATGTCTAGATGAAAGAATTAAGGCCTGTGTTTCAAACAGTATCACTAAAATCAACAGACTAATAGAAATTTCAGTCATTAGGAATTCCAGAAGTCAAATTTAAGCTAACATTTGCAGTTTTTCAACATAAATCCACAATGGGGCATATGTTCATCACAATTGAAAAGTGTATTCATATTCATGACTGCTCCCCAGAACCTTTTGCAGGTCACACAACACCTGTTGCAGCTTTTGAGACCTCAACGAGGGTCTGTCCTCCAAGACCAACACACACCAACACTGTGCTGAGTTTGTGAAGAGAAAAATACACTGCAAAGAGCAGCATTGCAATACTAAGCTTTTTTTAACTGAAAGTTAATGTTGTCTACAAACAGCATTAAAACATGTAAATATTTATGTTACTATGCAATTCTATATACTTCTTACACAAGGGGCTCATGCAGAGCAGCAAACAGTGATCTGAGGTTGCAGACCAATATGGATACAACTCCATATTACTTGAGGAATAGTTTACGACTGAGTAATTAAAGGCCATATTGAGATGCATATGCTCCCCTGAGTGAAGCAAATGCTGTTGACAGTGTTCATGTCTACAAACAGAAGGAGATTGAGGAGATGCAGAAGGGGGTTTTTCTCAGTCTTGGAACATGCCCAGAAGATATCATGTTTACCCTTGTGCTTTCAGAATCTTCTAGAGACCTTGTATTGCCTACAGCACCAAACATGCAGCCACTTTAGATTTCTTCACTGCTGCCAGGTGAGAAAAAAAGTAAATATGGGATATAACCCTACGATATAGCTGCTGGCCTAAAGACGCCTTCAGTTCCCATCAGACTATAGAAAACTGATGATGTCCTATACATTGCAGACTCAGGTGTTCTGGAAAAAACCCTCAAATTCCTGGGCATAGAATAGAGCCCTGCAGAGTTGACTGATACAAAAGGAGAGGGGGGAAAAAAGAAAAAAAAACAAAAACATATACACACAACCCCCAAAATTAACATATTCTCATTATAATCCCAAACAGCTTCTTTCTGCAAGCCACCCAACTACCAGGAGTTAGACGTAAATATTCAGGAGTTAGGGTATCACAACAACTTGCAGAGATGCCTTGGCAAATACAATAACAAACAAAGGTTCTACTAGTGACTCCAATGACACATGAATTATTTTATTTTTTTACTGAATCTGACTTTTTTCATATCTTGCTTCCGCTTTTCTCTGAATTGACTGTTTTGATAGTAAAATAACAGTTCTTTTAAGAAAAACTACCTAACACAAGCAAGGCCAGAGACAGAATGAATGTGCTCTGGATCACTAAGGTTCATCATCCCCCACCAGATTATAAAAAAGTGAAACCTGGAAAATAAAAGGTCACTGTGTTTTCTACACCAGCATATAAATCTAAGTAACCCAATTAACTTTACTATAATTATTTTTTCATGGAGGCTGAGCAGACTCTCCAGAGATGAGAAACAGTGTGAAAATCCATCTCAGAGAGGTTTAAGATTTTTGCTGAGAAACCAACAGTTTATTAGCCAAGATTTAGAGACAGGCAGGACAAGAATGTGAACAAAAGGAATATTTACAGGGACAGTAATTAATTTTAAGGAAAACCACAAGGAAAAAAATTTTGTGGCTGAACTTTTTATGTCCTTGTAAAGTTTAGCATTTAGTACCTGCTTTTCCTCAGGGCCAAAAGCATCTTGTGTGGACTGCTCATGCAGGTAGGAGAGGAGGCAGGAGGTACCATAGGGTCACTCCAACCCTGCCAAGTGTCTCTTCCCTCCAGTCCTTCCTGACTGGTGGGAAAATACACTCATCCCGCTTTCAAGTGAAAAGGCAGCACAGAAACTGCGTGGGGGAACATGTCAGTCCCTCTGCCCATCTGTCAGACCTCATCTGTCTCATCTTCCTCACACAGCCTTTAAAATTTCGGGCAATTCCAGCTGCATATGGCAGAAGGAACTAAGACCTAACCATTTGGGAAAAGGGAATTACACCTCCCAGGTAATCTGACATCAACTTTCCAAGGCAGAAAAAGGGTGGCTTCAAAGGCCAGTGTCTCTCAGTGCCTCTGATCTCCTCCAGATGACACAAGAGGTACCAAGAGGGAAGTAGCAGGTCCAATATATCTGAGGACACGGCTGCCATCCACGTCTGACATGTCATCCATGGCTGACATGTCACCAACATGTCATCTGGTCTTGTAGTTATTAAGACCTTTTGAGGCAGATGCTTCTTTTCCTTCTTAATGGAAAAATTGCAGAAATAATAAAAAAAAAAGGGACACACACTCATCTATAACACGTATATAAAGACTTTTTGTGGCATTCCAAAGGGATCCATGATTCACTCTCAACACACCTGGCACCAAAATTTTTCTACTTTAAGAGTATGCTTTCTAATCCATTATGATGTCACATCTAGAAATCTTTATAACTTAACAAAACTGAATTCAGCTTAAAAAATTTAGGTCCAGGTAGAGTAATTTTACTGCAGTATTTTATTATCTTGAAAATTTGACTTGGAGAGCTGACTACATAAAATAGAGGTACAGGCACAGAATACTACTGTCCATGTCCAGAAATGTCTATCATCTGGCAAGGAATGAAGTAAATAATTATAACAGCAATTTAAAAAAATATAGTCATAAGAACTGCTGCAAATAAGATTTGCAAGATACATTTCCAGTCTCATAGAATCAGGTCATTAGAACATGTCAGCTTAGGGAAATTGATTGACATAGTGTAGTTTAACAGAATAATGTATTCTCCTTCCTTGCCTAAACTATTCCAGTTTACCTAGTCCACGTGAATATGATTCTGGATTAAACTGACTTTATTAAACAATGGCTTTATTAAAAATAAACGTGTCAATCATTTTCATGAGGCCAAAAGCTTTATGAGATCATTAGCTTTAATACGTGAAACAAACTGCTTCCTCAACTCTAAGCATAGAGGATTTGTCCCACATAATGCAAAACTGCTTCATGTGCAAACAGGTGAGACAGGCAGAGTTGGGTTTTGAGTTCCACAATGTGTAACTACTGAGGACATGGCAAATGTCTGAGATCTAGTCAGTTTCTAAAAATTCACTTTTTATAGCAATCCTTGAATGAAAGAAAAGAATCACTGAGGATTGTAGCAAGATGAGTGTAACAGAAGTCAAATATTTATATGTGTCTTTCTATATTCTGCTAGGGTGGTCCATGATAAGCAGGAACTAATTAATGAATAAGGTTAGCCAAACTTAGCAAACGTACACAGACATGCTCCAGGTGGACCTTACTGTGAAGAGGGTCTGGATATAATCCATGTTGGTTTGGGCATCTACCTGTAGTGGCTCTGTTAGACATCTAGCACATATGGACATCATAGGAACATCTAGACGTTTCGGCTCATCTAAGAGACAAATTTCTTTTTGAAAATAAGGTGTCACAGTTCATCTTTTTAAGTGTGTTTGCATTCATCCATTGGGTGAAGATAGGTTCTCACACCTACATTAAAATTTTGTTCTCCTTTATCTATATCATCATAATTATATCAGCATCCCTACACCTCCCACCCAGCAATACAACCATGCTCATATGAAAGTGGTCACACTCATACCTCCCTAATGATGAAAATTTCTCCCCAAGGAGGTTTACCCACTTAATGATGTAAACCAAAAATTCTACAATTTTACATGTAACTTGCTTTTCCTTAGTATAAATTACATCTAAGCCACTTCAGAAAGTAGGTCACAGATTTCCATCTTATTTCACATATTAGAAATATTTGTGACTTGACTTGAAAAGCAAATTTTCCAAAGTCACTTATACAGAACATTACTTTAGCTTTGATCCCTAAAGCATTCTGAAAAATGAAGGTTGTGTGCTGCTCTATTGCCTTTTTCCCTCCCAAAAACGGAAGTTCCCTGCCATGTATTTTTCTGTTCCAAAGCTGATCATTAGACTGGACAGGAGTCTAATAATAACTAATTACTCATGCTATGCTTAGTATATCCATGCAGCAGAGCCTCAGTATCAATGGATCCAATACATCCACCATTGGTTTTGCTGCTTTCTGAAGCCCACCATGATAGCAAATGTGAACTAGTTATCCTTTTACAGACACACCCTCTAGAATTTTGGGGGGAAGGATCAACTCTGTGTTTGTCATCATGTTATGATTGTATGTGCATACATATATGCATCTTTCTAATCTATGCATTTCTGTATAATTTTACTATGTTCAAAAATCAGGTAACTGGTAGAGTAGAATGCTCAAAAAGTCTCAGCACAGGTCTAGGTCCTGAACTCCTCCTTATGGATGTCTCCAGGAAAGAAAGCTGTAAGTGTGCAGTGGTTTGCTGAGCTAAGGAATCAAAGGTGACCAGACACCATGCTATATTATTCTTTTGCACATGGTCAGAAATAAGTGCACCCTGTTACCATGATAAGTCTTGGTCTGATGTTGCTGATGAGGAATTTTATGAAAGGCTTGCAAGACTGTAGAAGAGAAAAACCATTCACTGAAGTATTTTGTGTAATAAGATCTCTGTTAGGTTTCTGGAAAACACTGTTGGTTCATTCAGATTCAATGCTACACAAATTTGTCACAGGACATCTCTCCAGAGAATTATTTTCATCTCTTTTAATACACAAGCTAATCTAGCTTTTTTTGTGTTTTCCCTTCCCTCTTACCCCAGTGTCCTTTCCTAAACTCTACTGTCCTTAGAGACCTATGACACTGAAGCTCCTGTCTTTGTGCAAGGCACGTCTGATTCAAATCCAGCATGAGGAATTTGGCATTTGATGGCAGAGATCTCCCCCCTGCATTCAGCTGGAATTCTTTCTCTCTTCCCTCATCCCCATCACAGGAGCTAAAATTAATTCCACTGAGGAAATCAACAGAGATGTGCATGATAGTCTAAATGTAATATTATTTGCTCATGTGTACTTTATAGCAGGTAACTTCAAATTTTATAGAACTGTCCAGTTTATGTCTCTCTCATGGCAGAAATAGGGAATTCAGCAGTATTATCCTTCACTCCAGTGTGTCCCCTGTTTATAAGCCTCTACTCATTTCCCAACACTTTTTCAGCCATCAAAGGATCTGAAGTAGGTAGTGGGATAGAAACATAATGGTTATCTGCATTGAGGAAATCCTGTCTGCTCATTAACTCTACAGAAAGCAACTTGCTTCACCACAGCTGCACTGCAGCTTGAGTTAGATTGGATATTAGGAAAATTTTCTTCATGGAAAGGCCTGCCAAGGATCGGAACAGGCTGCCAGGGAAGTGGTTGAGTTACTAATCTGGCACTTAGTGATGTGATTCAGTGGTGGACTTGGCAGTGCTGGCTTGGATGCCATGACCTAAGAGATCTTTTCCAACCTAAACGACTATGATTCTAAGTATACCTTATTATGCAGTCTTGAGATTTGTATTAAAAGCAAAGGAGTTAATCTGAGTCATTATAAATTTAATTCCCAGCTCGAGACACATTGGTATGGGTTTCTGTTTTTTTCTAAAGCAATACTGTGCTAGCTGCCAAATCCTTAAAGCCTATGGGCTTCAATCATAATTTTTAAGATCATTTGTTTGTTTACATTTCATCGCCCCAAAGGTGATTAGCTGTTTTGCTAGGAGGTTACTTTGTTATTCTACTGCAAGGGTCTGGATGAACTTCCGATGGGATTAGAAATTTCTTTGTAGCCAACAGCAGCACTTGCAAGTGTTGCTTTCATGCGAGTGTATGACAGCATCCAAGCTTTGGGGCTAGTGCTGATAGCCCCTCTGCACCCTCTTGTCATGTACTCCTATTTGCAAGTTTCATCAGACTTCATTCACTGACTATAACAAATAAAATGCTGAGCCATTCACTGCCACCTCAGCTCAATAACTGATTTCTGGGGAGTAAATCCGAAAGGTCTGCAGCTTTGCATAGTGCTTTGGAGCCAGCATTAACTTCTAGAACGTAACTAGCATAAGGAAAGCTTGTGTTTTATTTTTAAATTAGAGCTGAGAGATTAAAAAGCTAGGCTAAATCTACTGGTGTGCCCAGAATCACTGATTCCTGAGGCTTTTGTACAATCATCACTTTATATTCTGCCCATACCCTGGATGAATAAATGTGTTTAGAGTCCTAAACTAAGCTAAAATTTGGTTTGTATAGGCACACAAAAATATTTTCTTCTCATCTAAACTATTATTCATCTTAAAAATCAAGCCAGAGCCCTCTTATACTCTGAAGTGCGCAAAGTTGGGCTGAAAATCTCAGGATAGAAGGTATTCTATATTACACTTCCAGTTTTTTGGAAATAGTCCAAAAGCAGATATATAGAAAGACAAATATAATGAGGAGAAGTCAGCCAAGCTCTCACAAAGGTTCAAAAAGAATTGAACTTAGTTTTCAGATGAAAGCTTTTATTTCATGTTCAGTATTGATATTTTTTGAGATGTTTTGTCCTGAAACTCAGTATGCATAGGTGCTTCATCAACGCATACTTAAAGCACTATCACATGAATGTATTTATGATCCTTTGAACTCTTATGGGTTTTTCTTCACAGATCTGTAGAGAGCAGATGAAAAATCTGAATGTATCTCAGATGCCATGTTAGACATTAAATTTCACAGAGAAAATTCACAGCATATTCTGAGTTGGAAGGTACCCATAACGATCATCAAATCCAACCCTTAAGTGAACGGCCCATATGAGGATTGAACCTAAAACCTTCATGTTAGTAGCACCATGCTCTAACCAACTGAGCTAACCTCAGGGTCAACAAGTGTACCTGAATCTCATACTGAAAGTTGCCTCTTTAATAATCCTAAAATTGAATTAGAAATGGAGCAAGCAAGAATAAAAAAATAATTCTTGAGCTATAAGATTCTAAATAACTTTAGTATCCTTTCATCTCAATATGGACATATAAATGTTCATACACACCCCTAATGTACATACACACTCCTAATGCCTCTTACACACTGCACATTCCTAGCCTGAGCCACATTTTCATAGACAAATTCCTAAAATAATGTCAATTCAACTTAAAAAGAAATAAAAAGTGGTGTAAATAGAAGTAAACCAATAATGACAATATTTATTTGAGGTAAAATTTTGTGACCAACATTGCACAAAGGCACATTACAATACTCCTGTAAAAACAGAAAACAAACCTTCTATTTTCTAATTTCACAGGGCCACTTATGATTTGCAGTCTTATATGCTCAACTGAATCTGCATTCTATTATTCTGCATCAAAACATTTCACCTAAAGTGCCTCCCTGAAACTTTCACTTCTTTCACAACTAACAACTCCAGGTTTGGAAGATTTCCTATAACGCATATTCCCCTGGCTCCTGATGGACTAGGTTAGACTGGGAAGGGTTTCTGTTACAGCAATAACAATGTATTTATATGAAACCATCCAGGCAGGAAAATGCCATGACTGACAAAGAGCCTAGGAATCTCCTCAATTATTTTTACGCTGCAGTCATACAGCTATGTTTTCATTTTTTCCTTAGAGAAGTATTCTATTTTGAAGGGGATAATCAAAATGTTTATTCTGAGATAAATAAATTCAATATTTTAGGTTGAGCCACTTAATTAAATTTTACTGAAGAGCTAAAAGGAACCATATTTTGAAGTAGTTTCATCTAGAAATGATTTCATCTAAAAGGACTTACATTAAATTAACCAAAGCCTGGATCTTGATGTCCTCCTTTAGTTTTCAATCCAAAAAATGTTTAAAATTGCAGTGTAGATAAGCCTATATAAATATAGGTAAACAAAAATCCCAATCTGAATTATTTGAGCCAAAAGTGAGCTAAAACAGACAAGATCTTCAGCTGGTGGATAACTTCATTGCTTTTCACTAATTATTTTTTTTTTTTCATTTTTACCAAGCAATCTCCTCTCTCTGATTTGTTTGGTCTTTCTCTACTACTCCCCTGCAGATTCAGGAAAAGCATGAATTAAATTTTAGTCTATATGGATTTTGCCTCAAAGAAGACCAAAGAAGATTTCACTGTCCACCCCCACAGAGAAGGTAGGCACAGGTCTGGGATGGAGTTGAGAACCTAACATTAACTAATATGATAAAATTCTTACATATAATCAATGAACCGAGGGAGAAAAGCACCTCAGAATTAAATTCTCAAAAACAAAGTATGAAGTAATCCAAGTTAGCTAACAGAGAAACACTTTACTAAGGCACAGGTCTTTGGTGCCATCCATCTCTGAGGCATCAGCTCCATAAAATGAGATTAATGAGGTGGCTGAGCTAACTTCAGATTTACTTGCCAACTGCTCCTATGAATGATAACCCCAACCTTACTCCCCTTGCTTTTCTCCCCTTCCTTCTTTCAATTCTGACAATTATCTGGTCCCTCAGTGATCAGCTGAAATCAGTAAAATACTTGGTTTATTGCTCAGTTAGTTTTCTGTCAAATTCAGTGAAATGAATCAATGCTCTGACAAAATCCAGAACCAGTACAAGGTACAGGTTGCAAGGATGCACACAGAGCAGGTCAGGGGAGAAGAAGCAGAATGATCCCTTTTCTATCACTAAATTATTAGATCATCTCTGTTTGGCTCATCATTTTCTGAATTTCAGGAAGAAAACTTCCTTTGATCAAGAGTCTCATGTGCAAAGAGTGGGGTGAAAATGGGTGTTTAACTACTTCTGTTAAAACTTTTTTACTAGTGATTTTGACTATGTATTTTATTCAGACAGCTCTAGAATTAGGCAGCTTCTCAATGAGATCCCGAGGATTGCAATATTTGGACTTCAATTTTTTTAATCTTAAGAGCAGTATCTGAACAAAACATAATCACAGTAAAAGCTGCAACTTTATTTCAATAATGATACTATCAAACATCATATTTAATCTTATTATGCTTCTGAAGCCTTTAGCAAGCCACCACTTTGACCACAGGGCCTCAGTGAACTGGAATGCAGCATCCCTCAGGCTGCAGCCCACTGTAAACAGAGCAGCTGGGGTCCAGCTCTGTGAGAATGATTGGCACTAGTGACTCTTCCCCATAACCCAAGTAAGGGTAACAAAATAGGTGATACCAATGTAATGAGAACGATACAAGGATCTAGAGAGAGAACAATTACAGATCTCCTTCAGATACACTTCTAAGTGTGAAAGACAGCCCCGCAGAGAAGGCAAGAATCAAGATAGGGTGATGATGCAGGAAGTATCAGAACAAAAGTCTCCTAATACCCACCATTTATATCCAGTAATTTACTGGCTGAGAATAGAACAGAGCCATCATCAGAGAAAGGACAAGATGACCTAGTATGATCATGTGTTTCTTAGGACATAGTTGATTCAGTCTGTTTCTCTACAAAGGGAAAAAACACTACCCAGAAGCATCATTTCGTCTTGGGATGAACACTTAGCATCTACAAAATCTCTAAATAATTTTTATCTGATTCAGTGAACTCCCACTGGCCACCTACTCTACTGTGAGTCCTTCATCAATGGTATCTTCTCTTCTAGGGAAACAAATCTAGTGTGGTGTGTCTAAACTATGTGTTGGTGAGCTAGTACAGGAATCTCAGCACCCATGTACATATTAAGCAAAAGTGTAAGAGCCTGAACAATATGCTGAAATACCCTCCAAGAGAAGTGCCCTGAGGGTTCCTATTTCAGGTCAAGGGCTTGACACCAAAAAATAACACATGCTAGCCCCAAATGAGGATACTGTCTATTGCCCAGCCTTCTTAACCTGAGACTTTTTTTTTTATTACTGTATTCTCATAAATTTCCTCATTAAAAATTGGAACACAATTTTGAAATAAAATATGATAAAACTTCAGAGAAACACCCACCTGGATTCTAGGCCTGAGCAGCTGCATAAGCCGTCTGTGCATACCATATGTTTAGTGCTTGATTTAGGGTGAATTAACAGGGCTTCAAGGTATGCTGAATAGCTACAATACAGTTAAGAACCTGCTTTCCTTCACACTTTCTTTAAATCTCCTCTTTATTTTCCTGTGATGTCATTTTTAACTTCCTTGTCTATTGGTAGCAAGCAGTGCATATGAACAAAAGCATCATGCAGTCCCAGCCTGGAGAAGGTCAAACACTGTTCAACCTCTGTTTCAGGCAATTGATAAGTTTGGGTACTTTTAAGACATCCTATTTAGTTCAATGTTTTAGTGCTTTCCGCTAAACAGAAAAAATTTAAAAAATAGAAAAAAATTAGAAGAACTTGTTGATGAAATCAAGTGCAACATACCTTAGTCTCAAGCCATGCTTAACTTTACATACTGTGAAATAGTCCTAAGTCACTTTTCATAGTGCTGTAGCTCTAGTAATAGATTCCACAATGTAAGCTCACATCCACCCAAGATTTGGAAGCCACATGCCAAAGTTGGCTCAAATTTCACTTGAATGCAGATCAAAAGCTTCAAAGACCTGAAATCACATTTAAAAAAAACGCCTGTGGATCCAATGGAATTTTAGTTTGCATGTGGAGATTTGTTTAAATCCCAAGCAATTCAGAATTGCCAGAGTACGGACCTATATGAACAGAAGCCAATAAATTTTCTGTTAGCTTTGGATTGTCTCTCTCACACCAAATATCAAATATACTTTTTTTCTTCAGCCAGTCAGGATTGTAGCTTGTTAGCAACATCCTCAGCCCAAGAGATTTATTTTCAAGGGCTACAGCTAGAATTGCTGCATTTCCTATCCTGCTTGCAAAATAACAGTATATTATGAACACCTCCAGAAACAATATAGTAATAATTATGGTATTGGCACTAATAATCCAGCTATACAACATCTAAAATTTAGTATTTACAGTATGTGCAGTGTCTATAATAGTTTTGTGAGTTCATAGAACATCCCTAAAATACACAATATTTAAAATAATTTTTATTCTTGCTTAATTACTTAATATAAACCCAAAGCAATTAAATTCAATACAACGAGTGTAGACTAGACGGACTAAATAGTGTTTAATAACCATGTCTTCCAAGATGTTGTTAACAAGCTACAGCTGTGGCTTTTGGAAAAAGAAATAATTAGAAGATTTGAAAAAACTACTTGGTGCACAATAAAAATACTAAAAGGATGTGTATATGGGTGTCTAGAGAGACAGTATTATGAAAAGTTTTAGAATGTCAATGTCAAAAATCTTGCTGCTTGAAATTTTGTCAGAAGTAGGTATCAGCTGCATAGGGATGTGTTCAGAGACAAGCGTGTGTTAATTCTAGTCAGTTGTGCAATTTTCTGGGGATAAGTGAATCCGGTCCTCAATATCTATGCTTGGTACCGCTTTAGTAAATCTCGTAAGATTTGTTGCTCTTTGTGGAATGATTTTTGTAAATCTCACAACAAACATTTTCAAAGATTTTCACAGTCCTGAAGAGCAGAAATAGTGCAGTACCAGCTGAACTATTTGCTTGATTGGAAAAACATTAAAAATGAAACTTGGAAAATTATCGTATTTCCCATATCCTTTCAAACTAAATGCAAAAGTGTTAATACATGTGTTTATATGTTGCAATTTGATGCTACACTTTAATCATTCTATAACAAATCAGAGATTTCTGACCAAAAGTGTCATTTTAGTTGTGATCACCCTGCACTGACAGAATTTGCTAAAATTACTTTATTAATTCACAAAGAAAACTTAACTACACAGTGGCATGGCTTCACAAAATGCAAATTCTGAAAAAATGTTCTGTTGGAGAAAAAAAATCCTAAATTTGACATCTTGCATCAACATTGTTTTATCATTTCATCATAGTTGATTGGATGGTGCTTTAAGTCAAAAGGACTCAGACAGGTACCCTCACACTTGACCTTTTCCTAGAGACAGGAGGTTAGATCTGTAATACAAAACCTTCTGTTTCAACAGCACAGCTTGGTCTGCATGCCAAAGAATGATACTTTTCAACAGTCTTTTGAAGCCACATTCCTGTCTCAAAAGAAAATGTTAATTGTCTTAGCCTGTACAGCTCAGTAATACCAAATAGACTCATTACCATCTGTTATCCAATCATTACATTGTCACTTCCTTACATTGCACTGAAGTTTGTCATGAGCACAAAGAACACAAGCTTCCATCCCTTGCCTCTGTTTTTTCATCCCAAAACTTTCTAAACATTCTTTCTCTGGATGCCTGCACAAGTATTTAATGTCAAGACCAATGCCTTTCTCATTATCACATTAGATTCAACAAGTTGACAAGCAGCTGCAGGTGATGACTGCTACTGGGCTGAACTGTTTCACAGCTCAGGTCTTGGCACCGCTTTTGTCACATGGGCTCTCAGCAACTGGCAATGGCTGATTGCCATGTTTAGAAGGCTCAGTTTGCTCTTTCACATGTACTTGGGACTCTAGCCAAGACTTTAAAAGGTAAAATCCTAAAAAGAGGTAGGCAATCATTTCCATTTGCAAAGGTCTAAACAAATGCTTTAAAATCAAATTGATTCTGTTGGTTATTAAATACATACATAGATATAGCCACCTTACTTTTTAAGAACCTAGTGTTTCAAATCCTGGCTAGCTTCATGGCTTACAGTCTTCCAGCCTCAACAGCAGACACTGTAGACTGTGTCATGAACAAGACAGACAGCATGCCATCCTGGACACAGAAAGTACACGTGTGGGCTACTGCTCTTTCTTTAGCAGGAGTAGGTTGTGCAAGTACTTAAGAACAGAGAGCCAGAGACATGCATGCATAAGTGGCTGTGCCCAAACTGTAACCCCAAAAACCACATTCAGCTAATGAAATAGACCCCCAGCCATCAACCTGGACTTGTAACTTTGTGTGGATCAGCAAGCCTGTAAGGCTGAGCAGCAGCTAACTTTATTCTTTACACCTGGTTTGATTCAGGTGACAATCCTGTCCCTATTTAAGTGATCTAGCTGGTACTTTGAGCACACACCTCCTCCACAAAGTGGAGTGTCCTCTATTTTCCTTCAGAATGCCATAGAGAAGGATAGACATTTGTTGCTTTCATATGAGCTCCTACTTGCTCCTGTGCAGTGGGAAGTAAGGGTTCAATAAGCTTCTCTGCCTCAAGAGAGAAGCCAATCACCACTTCGCCAGAAAGTACTCAAACTGTCAATTATAAATACCTACTGGGTATGAACTGAAAATGAAACTTGACAGGATCAGCGGAAAAGGAAGTAATGGCAATGTAAGTAAGGATTTGACTTTGTAACCCTGAGTTTATGGCATTTAGCCTGGCCTAGTATATCTGTTTATGTGGTCACAGCTTTAACTGTTTAGCCAGCAACCATCTAATGTAAAATGAAGGAACCACTCAGGAGAGAGAGAGAGATGAGTCCAGGACAGTCTTGACAGTGAGCCCCAGGTCTGAATCATGCTTCTTCTCACGCACACCATCTTTCTCTAAGACAGTAGTAAACCAGATGTTTTCATGACCACCGCATTGCCGTGAGGTCATGTGGCTGAGAACAAGCCACACTGATGTCTCTAAACTTTTGTAACTTCCAAAATGAGATGGCCACATGCAAACTGACAGCTCGGAAAAGTTGCGGGCCTGCACTAGCTCCCAAATCAAATGGGAGAACTATTTGGGGAAACAGGAGGTCAAAGCCACACAGTTGTCCAGAGGACTTTGATTCCTTTTTGCCAGCAGCATACTTTCCACACAAGAGGGTGCCCCTATGCCTCTGTAGCCTATAACCTGGTCATTGTACATCTCTTCACCAGGAGATTTGTGGGTCAGAGACACCCTGGATGCAGGAGGTGAAAGACCTGGACTCTCCAGAGTGCCCTAGTCCCAAGGCTGTTGGGCAAAGACAACATGCCTTTGTCAAGCCTAGTTTTAACAGGATGGTATGGCCTGTGTTGTGTCAGATGCTGGACCAGATGGTTCCAGAGGTCCCTTATGACCTAAATTACTATTCTATGATGTTATGACACAGCTACATTTTCTCACAGTTACTACCCAATAAGTATGTGTGCTTAGACAGGAGCCCTTTAACAGTCTCTCCAATCAAAGATACTGCATCACACACAGACACACACCCCAGAAATCCTCCTTCACAAGAGCACTTGGTGAATTACCTGAATCCTGGAATGAGGCAACTGGGCACAACCTGTGCCATTGGGCAAATGGAGATGAACAGGACTGGGCGACAAAAGAGGATGTCTACTTCATGTCTCCCACGGACTCAGAAGGTCACTGTACAGATATTTTTGTATATAAAACTGAATTTCATTTAATGTCCTGTATTGAATCCTGGTTTTGTATCTAAATGTTAGATGAAAATATCTGGAATATTTTATGAAATCAGGTTTTGTTAAGCCTTGTGAAGAGGAGGCTAAAAGAGAAAAATCTAGCTGTAGTGACATACAACATTAAAGAGTGCTACAGAGAAGACACATAGAGTTCCACAGTGATGCAGGGGCAAAGGACAAGAGGCAATGGTTAGAAGCTCTAATAAGGGAAATTCTGATTACACATAGGAAAATATTCTTTAACATGTGAGTGGCTAAGCCTCTGGAATGGGATGCTAAGACAGAAGGTGGAACTGCCATCCCTGGAGATTTTCAAACCTTTCCTGGATTGGCTCTGAGCATCCTGATCTAGATTTAAAGTTAGATCTGCTTTGAGAGATGATTGGACTTCGAGTCCATTGGAGGATTCTTACAACACAGATTGTTCTGTTATTCTATGGCATTTGCTATACAGGCACTGAAAAAAAAAAAGATCCATAAGACTTAGTTACATTTGGACAACATAAATGTGTTGCAGAAGCCCACTTCTCTGTTGTAATACATATCCTGCATTTTCTGAATTTTTTACACTAATCCAAATTCTTCTATCAATTAAATCTTTTCACTGAATTAAAATCAAGAAGGTAAATTGGCTTCTCCTTACAAGAGGATTTATCAATCATTATTTATTGCCCAGTATAAAAAGCAGTACCTGTGTTTCAAAATCAGTATTCATTAGAGACAGAAAATACTGACACTCAGGTTTAAGAAAAACATGCACAATCAGATTTAATCTTATCGGCTCAGGCTATCATTTAATAAATAGTTACTTAATAGCTATTTTTGCTGGTATTATCTGCAATTTACTAAAATAAATTATCATTCCAGAGAAATCTATATATTCAAGTTGAAGTTATAATGATGGAAGCATTATCAGAGCAATGCCTCAATTAAAGAAACAACATGGAATAATTAAACATAAAATTGGACATGGGTTTCACATTCAAGGATACGAACAAGAAGTCTGTGGACTGGCTATTGCTGTAAACCTGTGGCTCAGCCATTGTGAACTTGTTTCTCATGTCATCTCTGACTTCTTTAGTTTGGTCAATAAATTTTCATGTCTTATATCTTTTCACTTAACAGTTTTTTCCAGTTTGCTCATATTTGTTATTTGTTTGCTCATATTTGATGAAATATTTATTTAATCTCTCTGTTTTTCAGACAGATTTTCCAACATTTAGAATGTTAAAAAATGCCTTTCTGGTTTTTATTCCATAAGCACTTCATTTGCCATACTTATCCAGCACATTCTTCTTTTTACATGCTGAGGAAACTCTACGTGCTACAAGTAGGAAAGTATAAAAAAGTAAACAGCTCTTCTAGTTAGCTGGACAGAACTTTTGTCATTTTCTTGAGAAAACAAAACTTTAAGGATTACTCTGCAGAAATAATATGCTTCTTGACAAAAGACAGCTCAATGCTTTTATATATCAGACACATTACAACAATGTAGGAATAGTTTCCATAGGATTCAATGTTATCAGATTCTGAAAACATTCAGTGATGCATCTACATAACTTTTTTCCTGAACATTTTGTTTTGAAATGTGGCAGAGGGATTAAAAGAATGCATTGTTTATGAGAGAGGGAATGCATAAGGAATTTCACTTTCAGATCCATCTAAAATGCAGTCAGGTTTTGCCATATTTTCCCTTACCAATGCTTTGATATTAATCTTTAATATTCTGCTTATCAAAGATACTTTCTGCTGCACTGATTCAGAGATTGTATATGGCCATTAATTTTTGTGGACTTCATCACACATGCTTTGACAGCAGACAATTAAATACTCATTGGTTCATTAAACTGTCACAATTTAAATGCAGTTTAGACAGTGTCTGCTGAGCTTAATGAAGCTAATATGAATCTCTCAAATGCTGCCACAGTAAAGGGAATATTCTATATAAAATTGCCCATATCAACCTCTCTTTGCAAGTCAGTTATTATGTTGTAACATACAGGCTAAGGTGATTTTTAATGCACACTTCTTTGGAAATTACTGCCATGAGTTTGTTTTGCAGACCCTGAGAAATCAGTTTTACTGATTCTAAGGTTAATAACCCATAGGTATAAACAACCAAAGCCTTATAGTTTGCTTCCAAAATGTTTAAATGCCAGTTTTACACTTATAGCTATCTTTCTGAAGAAATCTCTTTGAGAAAATATCTTTTCAAACACAGCATCTTTAAAAATGCTGTACACTCCTCTGGACAACCAACCCTGGTATTTTAGCTTCATGTTCACCCTTACTTAAAACATGATGAGTATACCCACTACCTAGCTTGATTAAAGATAAAAGTTATATTTTGTGCAATATAACACAGAAGCATGTAACAGGATGGGAATTCAAAGTAGAAGAAAAATGTGTGAGGCAGAGTGGGACTTCTGTCCCCAGATGTAAATGTGTTCAATGCAAATGTCTGGCATTTACTTCTAAACCTGCAGGTCAGACTCCAGACTCCTTTTCATGTCAGTAGGGAACATCATTTGGACTGAAATTCATCACAAGGGAAGATCTAAGACCCTAAGAAATCTAAAACAGATCATTTGAAACATACCCCAGAAATTGTTGTTGTTCTCCATTGACCACTAGCAACAAACAGACATTTCTACTATCAACATCTAAACTTAGACAAGGGCAATTCCACTTGGAAAATTCACTCACTACAATTCAAGTTTAACACTTGTTTCCCCAATGTTGCTTTAAAGTAACCTTATACTCACATCCCTACCTTTAGTGGCAAAATTTTAGCTGAAAGTGACTAAATTATTCAATGACAGAAACATTTCTAATAGCTTGGATCCATAAATGAATTTATAGTTTTAGAAGCAGAGAGCAAAAGTAAGAGAAAGGTTTCTGTCTTCAGTAAGGCAAGGTGAACTATAAATTAGTAACTGCAGATTCTTTTAAAATTCTAGGGGCACAAAAATAAAGTTATAAACTACCACCATTTACAAATTTATTCCAGGCAGCAGGGAAACAAAGCTTGTTGTGATTTTGGTAATATATAGCCACAGCTTCTCAATCTGAAGTCCGACGGATTATTTTCTTTTGCATTAAATTCTTTCCAAGGTAAGAAGCATAGTGCTCCATTTTCACTTCTTTATGTTTCAATTACCGCAGCTACTCCACCAGCTGAGAGACTCCTGTTCTACTACAAACTGTTAAAACTGGACATGTGATAGAGACACATTATTCAAAATAATATTACACAGCTGCATTACTTCATGTATGACTAGGGCTCTATTTGTATGAAATATTACTTCTGCCTCCATTGGCAAATATATTTACCATCATTTCAGTCAGAATTGTAATAAAAATACGTGCAAATATATCCTTAACTGTTTAAATATCAAGCAGTTTATGACCCTAGAGATACCCTATAGAGACATGAACCAAAAAGGCACAAATCGGTAGATACGAATCACTGCAAAGTCTGCTCCAGTTCACTCAGTGACACTTGTGAAGTGAACTGTGACTCCAGTACACTTTGGTTGCTAGAAATAATATGAGAAAATTCTTGAATGCTTTAAAAAGAAAGACAGGAACATAATTATGAGATCATTAATATTTTCATTAATTGGGAAAGATGTACTGAATTAATTCCACAACTAATATGCATTCTGCAAAAATTTTCCATGGAAATAATTGTGACTCCCCAGGGTGGTGCTTAATTCACTATAAACAAACAATTAAGGTCAGAGAGAAAGAGACTCTTTCCTCTCATTTGATTGCACAAATCAAAAATCTTTGTGAGAAATAAACAAATAAACAAACAGCAATGTGAAAAATTATTCTTTTGTGAGTTGGGTAATAACCCTGTGAAACATATCCTAGATAATCTGTTTTTCATTGCAGTATTTTGGAAAAAATATGAATTTCAGATGAAGCTTGTAGGTTTTTTAGAGTTCCTTGTATATCTCACCAACACACTGCTCATAAATACAAGATTATTTGGTAAAAATCAGCAGTTATCCATAGCAAGTGCCATTGCATCCATATTTTTAAAGTACATGGAAAATGACACTTCAGCTATTTTATATGTAGAGCCAAGATTGCCTGTATATATTTCTTGTAATAGAGAAGCCAGTAGAAAGCAACAGATGAAACAAAACCAGAAACACAGACAATGGCATTTTATGGTGGAAATCTGGATTGCATCACTGGCCATTCCTGTCCACTGTAAAACTCACAACTTTTAACTCATCATATGAAAGCCTGTTAGCACACCAAGTCAATGATTCCTGCTCAGAGGCACCCTTTTGACTACTTACAATACATCCTTCCATCCTCTGCTGTCTCTAATCATTAAAAGAAGATGAATTCCCCAAATATTCAAGAAAGCACAAAGAACCAGGCAGACCATTCATTCTCAGGTAAGGTTAGAACAGAAGAGGAGACACTGCCCTACAAATTTCACTGTATGTCAGGTAACTATGTCCCCACAGGAAAATCTAACGCAGAGAAAACTGTTTTGTCTTATCCATCTTTGGCACGTATGTAGGATGTGGAAATCTGATCGCCCTCATTGAAGGCTCTCAGGATTAGCGGTGTCTACAGAGAATCTCAATACACAAAGACTTCTCTGCAAGACTTATGGACAAGGTAAATAAGCAAAATCCTTTTCTTTTTAAAGAATCTTTGAAAAATTGGACTGATACCAGCTTTATTCAGCTGGGTCCCTTCATCTGAAATATTCATTCTGCATTTTGGATTTTTAGAAAAAATACACAGTAACCAAAATGATTTGCATTCCAACCTACTTGAGAAACATTGCATGCGGAAGACAAAGCTCTTCTGAAATGATGATAGCCCAAGCCAACTTTTCAAAATGATACTGTACTCCAAAACCAGATATAATTAACCAAAAGGGTCACAAGGAGTGTTAGGCAACAATCCAATCCTTTCCTCACAATCTGCTATGTCCCACATCTTTGGGCTGGGATGGCAGAAGAAAACTTTGCTTACAGCTATGATGGGTACATGCCGACTCACAAGGGGAAGAATGCATGGCTTAATACAGCTTTGTACTCCTCTGATCCCAGGCCATCTGTGTACCAGCTGTCCTCTCGTGAAAAACAGAGCATACTGAATGTTTGCTGAAGGGCTTTTCACACATTTCTTTGCCTTGTCAGCAAACTTGTTTTAATGTGAGAGATTTGGTCAGTCATTTTACTCTGTTCTCTCTCTTTCTTACACATGTATACAACCACAAAAACATCCTACCTAACAGTCAGGAGAGAGTATTATATGTAAGTTACAAAAGAGAGACCAGAATTACCCACCCATTGTGCTGTCCACTACCCATCATCACTGTGTTGAATTATCTTGCACTCTGTATCTATGCCTGATACCTAGAAGACTTTGTGCACTACTCAACATTTTTCTATTTCCATTGTCGAAATGCTGTTAAGACTATCCTTGTGTGTTGGCATTTTTTTACTTGCCATATTTTCTACAGTTTGAGTGGATTTATGATAAAAGGATCTGCCAATGCTGAGAGGTTGAGAGCATTGTTAGAGAGAGGAACATTATGGAGCCACCTCTAGAGAACAGTAGGATGCTTGATTCATCTATTCTGCTCTAAAATTCAGTTGAATAGATAATTACTTTTTTTTTCAGAAGAGAAAATTTTGATCCAGGTACTTGTAAACCTTGTCCTTATTTCTAGGTCATGACAGTTATGACAGTTAAAAAAATCAAACTGGAAATGACCCTTTAAAATAACAGCGGTTTGCTGCACTGATAGCTCTGAAGAGTGAACCAGGGCACTATCAGTCCCCACGAGTCCAGCAATCACTATGGGAACTGGAGTATGTGGTCGCCTGAGCCATATTGTGTACCAGCAGGAAGAGCTTTATACAGTAATCCCAACTGGAGCTGACAAACGGCTCGCTGTGACGAATGTGCTCATTCAGTATTTGCTGTGGATAGCTCTCTGCTCAAAAAGAAGTGCTGTTTCTTGAGAAGCTGGAGATGAGAAGAGGCAATTTTAAAGACTCTTATTTCCTGGTTGCCCCAGCCTAGAAAGAAGGCCAGCAAGCTGCTATGGACTTTGATAAATGGGAGTTTCAGATGATGAGAAACAAGGTCCTGGGTTGTTTTCCAGTGCCTTCTCTCTCCGTTTTAGTTCAGTTTAATTGAAATAGTCGCTGCTCAGCCAAAAGATGATTTCTTGGAGCTTAGAGACTTACTTTCTTCTCAAAGTAACTTTTTAGCTGCCTTATTAGTGAGCATGCAAATAGCTGAAAGTTGACAGCATTTGTGGATGTTGAATTTTTGCAATTCATGCAGTCTGTAAACAACCAATGCACATTCTTGGATAGGAGATTCCTGTAAGAGATTTTCAAAGGTGTTACCAGCCTCCAGCCTGGGGCACAGCCTCCAACTGCCAGTATCCTCCACCAGAGGAAGCCCATTGAAGCCATTATTTAACATTAAAGAATGTTACATTTAACAACACAATTTAAAAAGTGCATTAGAGACATTCAGCATCATGAACTTAAATGTTTTGCCTACAACTCTGCCTGTAAGGAAGACATGTGCACTGCACAAAAATTAACAGAGACCCCATAGGTTTATATTAGGAAGCAAATATTTCCAGAAAAAAAATCTCCAGGGAAGGCTACTTGGCTACAAGGCTACTTGTCCTTGTCACAAGTCAAACCCATGGGTTTGCCTCCAAGTCACACATAGCTTTGGCATGCATGTGATTTCAGGTCATGAAAATGTCACAAAAGAACAAAACAGCACTTTGGTAAGGACTGATGCACACGGTGATGCTGTGTCTGCTACTTAAGACTGGTGAAGCCATGAAAGGAAGGCAGAGGCACTAGAGACAGAGGTTTTCTCCTTTTACAGAAGAATCCTCTGTCTTGAGCAAAATTTGGTCTAATGGGTTCCTAGAAAAGGACTGTGTGAAGCAGACACAATGCCCATATGTCTGGACATGACATAAGAAACATTAGGAGAAAAAAATTAAGTTTCACTGCAAGTCAGTTTAGCTCTAACACCTGAAAAGCTTTTCTCTGCCTTTTGATACCTTTCTTTGCTTCAAAGAGAAACAAATGAAAAATGGGCATTCAGAAAGGGACGTTAGACATCTATGCATTAGAGAATAAAATTTAGCAAGTTTTCCATGCCTGCAGTCCAACCCTACCATTACCAAGCATCACTCATGCAGTTTACACTGGGGTCATTCACAGCCGTCTGGCTACTACCAGCATCAGCAGCAGACTACCAAGCATGTAGAGCCAGATTCACCGGTGGGTGCCGGCTGCTTTGTACCACTCCAGTGATGTGAAGCAGCTGTAAACTACATTTAACAGGCCAGTTAAACAAGCTTTGTTATTGCTTTGTGTTGCTGACACAGTGCAAAGCTGCCAAGGAACATGAGCCTCTGTGTTCTTTTTGCAAGAAAGTGGAAGTGTTAATCCCAACTTTGAATCCTGTCAAAATATTTAATAAAGTCCACTGGGAGGATCTTACATATGGACAGCTTTAAACTGAGCTCACTGACACTTCCCTAGATACATCATTTGCCTCCCTCAAAAGACTGGATGTGCCCTCCATGTGAGTAGATACCGAACTTTTTGCAATAATATACATTCATATATATCCACAACTTAAACAGTAAAATCTGTCCTCATTGACTGCAAAAGTTTTTAATTTTATGATGACATGAAAAACCAAAACCTTCCAGGCTTCCTACATCACGATACATAAAATTATCAGTGTATCCACTGATAATTTTGCACACACTTAATATGTATATATTTACATACTAAGCCCAAAGCAAGAAAATATTGTGACAATGCAATTTAGCTGTTTATTACAGATCAAGAAGCAAGAGTTCAGACCTCTTATCAGACTCGTGATGAAGTCCCGCCCTATGAAGCTATAAATAATACAATGTTAACAGACCTGAGGCATCAAAGGCAGTTGGATGTGGTGATAGCCATGCTGGTTTCTGTGTGCTATCAGCCACAGAAAACTGGCCTTTCTGTAGATTCCTGGGACATCTTGGCTCAACCAGATGTTCAGCTTTCTGAACTCTAAACAAATCTTTGAAAAGAGTCCTCTATCCAAAGAGTCCTTTTAAAATGGACGAGCTGCAGATTTAAATATAGAAGGGTGTATAACATTACCATTTCCCTACACAATCTCCCAGACCTCTGCTACATAAACTCTTGTTATATGCCACTAGAGATCAAAGTCTCCTCCTTTCATTGCGAAGTTGCATTTGCATAATTATGAACATTCTCCTTCACCCCCTTCAAATTTTAGCTATTAATTTTCAGCTTGACACAAAAACTACTAGATAAAGATATAAGGTATTTTTTGTGGAAGAATTATTAGTCTACAATACACCTGTTAACTATGCTGTTTTCAAAAGAAAAAGAAGGCTCTGTCCTTCTGAATTCAAAGTTATATAATTATGCAATGTCACTCTGAAAAGTAATGGCAAAACTGTTCTATAAAACCCCAATCTAGTAATCAATTAAAAATATATATCTTCATAAATTACCTATAACATTTATATCCAAAACATTAGAACTTCCCATTTCAAGATTAAATACAGACACTACTAAATCCCTAGAAACCTGGCATTAAGATTTAAATAATGAGAGGCATAGGTTTTTTTCTCCCATCTGTGACTGGAATAATACAATTTGCACTAGCCACTTAGAATGACATTTTCTTATGCAGATGCTGAAATGCCTCAAAATACATTTCAAAACCTGGAAAACAGCTAAGAAATAAGTTCTTGTTAAAAAAAAAAAGCCTTAATATTCTTTTCCATTTTCCATTCTCAACTTGTCTTTTGAGAACAGGAAGATCCACATATATGGAAGGTACTTGGGAATCTAATTTCTGTCTGGGCTTGCACTGAAATCGATTGGAAATCAATGGGAATTAGGTATCTTGACTCATTTCTGGGTGTGGACTGATGTTTGAGAAACAACAAAACATTCAGAGGCAGAACAGAACAGTGAGCAAGGAAGGAGAAGCTGGTGAGGAACACTAGGTGGTACAACTAAGGGTGAACCCAATTCACACTGAGCACACTAAACAGCACACCTGTCCAGTACAGTGAGGGAAAAGGGCCAAACTCTGGCAATCTTACCTGTTATCAGCCATTCAGATTCCCATAATTATAGTTGATTTTTTTTTTCCCCTTCTCCATTCTCCAATAAAGTTCTGTCTGTGACAGGCAGTTATTCACTACCTCACTCATGCTTCAAAAGGATTCTGGATAAGACCTGAGTTAGTATGTTTTAAAAGTTTTATACAACTGAGTTTGGCCTTTGCTGCTACCAAAAGAGGCATTGTACCTTGGTAAGGGAGCAGGGGCAATACTCAGGCAAGATACTTTGGTTAGTACCCAGAAGCACATGAAGTAAAGCAGTTTAGGGGAAGCATTTTGTACTCAGTCATAGCAGTGGTAAACTGGTGTAAAAGGATGCACTAACAGAGTTCAGGACTGGTAGGGCACATCTTAGATGCTCAAGCATAGGCATTTAGTTCCATGTGATCTGCTGTAGAATATATGAGGTATCCCTGGCAATGCCTGTACCTGTGTCCTTTCAGTTTGACTGTTGAGGGCATTGGTTTCCAAGAAACTCTTAAGACACCCCTATTAAAAATGATTCTTCTTATCCTGAAAAAAGTATATTCAACAGTCATGATTCTCCACTGATTGTAAAGGAACTCCAGGGTGAACAGTTCAAGTACAGCTGAACATTGTAAATGTTTAATGTTATCTTATATAAATTCCATCTCTGGTATCTAATGAAGCGTGATCAAAAAATTATGTGTTCTCAAAAAACAGGATAGCCACTACTTTCTCTGTTGCTTATGGATTACCTGGTGTCTGAATTCTCTCTGCAGTTTTCTCTCAATTAGGATATCACAGAGTTTTCCTTTCAGCTTGGCTGTATACATTCTTAAAAATTATGATTCTTCAGAGTACTTGCCCTTTTTGTTTCATTGGATTGATATTAGTCAAAAGACTTAACCAGAAGAGGATTTGGAAAGCTATGCGAAGACATGCAGTGTGGCTTCTTCCCCTAGAATGCCACACTAAAGATATTTTAATTAAAAAGTCTGAAAAAATAACAAATATTAAAAAACTCCAGTAAAATAGAAGTTATCATTCTATGGCAGCCTCCAAACATACAAACAATGCCTTTGCTTTAATAAGATGTATTTTGTTTCATTTATTTTAAAGGAAATTAAGAATTAAGCAGTGAATTGAAGCAGAGCCCTTTCTTCCCTACACTCCAGAAGAAGAGTTGACAACACCAATAATTCATGTAAAATGTGCCGTACTACACTGACATCTGCAAGGAGTTCATCATTCTTTGGCGTTGTTTTCCTTTATAAAGTTTTTTTCTTTTCCTTAGCCTAACTACCTCCCCTTCCCCCCACAAAGTCAAATGACAATTTGACAGCACAGAGTACCCTAAAGCATCTTACCCTGAAATTGAAGACAAGATGGAAGATTCAAAGACTAAAGAACCTGAATTTTTCTCCTCAGCTGGCAGCTGCTTTTTGTAACTTTAGGCTCATCTTTGTGAAACATTACCAGGACAAAAGCACTAATGGCAATTTTTCACTGACCAGTACATGAGTATAATTCTCCTCAGTAACTCAGAAGAAATATCTGGATCCCATATAGCAGACCCAGAGGAAATTTGTGCCAGGCAGAAGTTTAATTATCAAGCAGGATATTAAAATCCTGATATCAATGTTGTCAACATTTCAATAACAAGTATGGTTCCAAGAATCATTGCTGCTTGGAATGTACCTTTAATCACTTCTAATGTAATAATATCTCTTCAGCAAGGCCTGCTAATATTGGTTAAGTCAGTAGCCATATTAATCAGTGGTATAGATGGATAATTCTGCCTGAAAACAGCAACTGAACTGATTAAAAGCTCTTGCCAATCTTATGCAGGAGAACTACCTGAATACTGAATTCTATGCTTAAATTTTCTCTGGTTCTACAATCACCAAAAAGGAATTAAAATTTCCTGCAGCACTGCTGAATCTGCTGCACCTGGGGAATCTTGTGGCAAGCCTCATCCTTGCACTCTGGCTTGCACACAGAAGGAATTCTGCAATTTAATTCAACACAATGCAAAGTGTCGTCCCAAGAAACCAATTACAAAGTGATAGATCAGCTGCCCTAAACTGCTCTAGTCTGCTCTGTGCTCAGTCACACTCAACAAGATCCATATGATTAACGGCACACTTCTCTAGTGTAAACACACCAGAGCTAGCCTTCCCAGCCTGCTCCAGTCAATGGAGAAGGGGCTAATGCTCACTAGACTCCAGGGTGCAGTTCTTCTCATCCTAAGGTAGACATTTGAAATAGGTCAGGCAAATTTCACGCCATAACTCTGCTCTTTACACTGACTAAAAAGAGACGCTTATGGTGATCAGCTCAGCTGAACCCAACAATTACATGGCTGATTCTTAGGGCAGGGTTTATTTATTTAGGGGTATAGATAAGACAGAGGGTTTAAGAGACACTTGTGCCCCACTGTACTGGCAGCTGGAGGTCAGGTGGGAAACCCCAGGCCATGTGAGCTGTGTGAAGCACCTGAATCAAGTACTAAACTGAACAAACTTTATTTTTTCTTTCCTTCTGTGAAAGGACAGAGACCAGAGCTCAAGGTCCAATTTACCACTCTGTTTTGCAGCAACTCATGGAACAGAATCATAAAATGGTTTAGGTTGGAAAAGACCTTTAAGATCATCAAGTCTGACTATTAACATGGGGTTGTCAAGCCCACCATTAACCATGTCCCTAAGCATCATATCTACATGTCTTTTAATTATCCCCAGGGATGGTGATTCAACCACTTCCCTGGACTATCTGTTCCAATGCTGGATAACCCTTTTGGTGAAGAAATTTTTCCTAAAATCCAATCTGCCATGACCAGCCAGTTTCTTCAGGAAACAACATTCCAAGAAAATGCTGTGGGAAATGGTGTCAAAGTTTTTACCAAAATCCAGGTAGACACATCCACAGCCTTTCCCTCATCCACCAAGCAGGTTGCCTTGTCACACATCAGGTTAGTCAAACATGACCTTCCTTTCACAAACACAAGCCGGCTGGGCCTGATTCCCTGGTTGTTCTGTATGTGCTGCATGACAGCACTGAAAATATCTGCTCCATGACCTTTCCTGGCACCAAGGTCAGGCTGACAGGCCTGTGGTTCCCTAAATCATCCTTTCAGCCCTTCTTGTAGATGGGCATTGCATTTTCTAACCTCCAGTCAACTGGGACCTTCACAGTTAGCAGGTAAATGATGGAAAGGGGCTCAGTGAGCACTTCCACTATCTCCCTCAGTGTGGCAGTAGACTAAACCTGACTTTTTTACTGTATTATAACATGCTGTGTGCCCCTTTTCCCCAGGCCCCTGGAAAAGCCACCTCTTACCTTCCTAATTAGTATGCAAGCCCCCATCAGGTTGTGTGCTGATTGGTTCCTTTGTATCTCTCCCCTTTGACCCTGGCTGTAAGGTCTATAAACGACCTGGCCAGGTGAATAAATCCCTCTTTTGGCTTCCTGTCCCTGGAGTGTATGTGTCTTAGTAACCTTACTGAGACCTTGGGAGGACCCTGTGGCCTGGCCACCTGGCCACGTACAGAGGGATGGGGAGAGGGAGAGCGATCCCCATCAGCCGTGATACCTCAGTACCTTTGGGTGGATCCCATTCTGCTCCATAGACCTATCTATGTAATAGTACCAATAGAGTAGTAACAACATTTCCTCCCTAAATCTCAGGGAATGCCCCATACAGATTTCGCATGCAGGACCTAGATGTTTACCTCTCCAGTTCCTGCCTTCACAAGGACTTATCAGATCATGGTGCAAAATTACAAGACTGCTGCTTCCAATCATTTTATAGCTGTTGCTGTTTGTACTTTTTGTAAAGTAGAGGTTCCATGGCATGCACTCTCTATGCAGTAAAGCAATTAAGGTGACATTTTCAAAGTTATCTAACTAAAATACTTTCAGTGAGGAAAAGTAATGGTATGTTTTCACTACAGATCATAACAGCAGGACTGGTCAAGACAAAGCAAGAAAAACAGCACACCTGGGAGAGATATCTATGCATCAACTCCTATTTCCAGGCTAGTTAAGTGCTCTGAATTCAATATATGCTTGAAGCCATTGCCTGGAACACAGACTAGTTGCTTTTCTACCAGGAGTTCCTTTGAAAAACATTACCTCTCTCTTCCAGCTGGCATATTTAATTTTCAAGATAAGAATCTGACCCAAAAGATCAAGATGTCTCATTTCCATGGGGGACTTCTGAAAGAGCTGTAAATGAGCTTGTTCAGATCCTAGAAACATTTTAGACACAGAACATAAGCCCTCTGTGGGGCTAATCTGAAAAAAAAAACAAAAGGCATTCTTTTATTAGAATTAATATATTAAGATACTTTATAACAAATGGATACCTTTACTCACATGACTTTTGTCTTTCCATTAATTTATGGAGTGCTCTATTAGTCAGATATGCCTTATTCCAGCAAGAAAAAAATGTAGAGATACACAGCACCGTACAACTCCAGATTAGCTGGTTAATCAAAACCTGTATCACTGATTGTTTAGTAAGTACTCTGCTTTGTTGTCATCTCCATATTCTTTTCACTAAAAAGGAGAGGATGAAGAAGTCACAATGCTTGGATCTTGTCAATAAAAATACATATTCAATATCATCTCAAAGATATACCATATAGGGGAGCTAACAAAAATTCACTCTGCAGATTCAGGTACTTAAAAGTCCTTGATGAATTTTTTACAAACATGCTTACTTTGGTTCATGGTCTAGATACTATTCCTTCTATGTCTGTTTTGTTTTACATTGAGCTGGCAAAGGTAACAGTCTTGAGAGCAGCTTTAAAAAAGTATTTCAATACAGCACTTACAGTTCCACTGAAAATGCTCTTAAAAAAATCTACACTTCATCTCTCTGTCTACAGAGAACTTTGCATCCCTCTTGGCTCGTTGGCCATATATGCAGAACAAGTATCACCAATTAAATAAATGTTCATAAATTTCCCACAGTTTTAATCCCAGTTTTGCAACTTTCTCATGGCATGGCCTTGGACAGTATTATTTTACTTATTGTAAAAGAAGAGCACTGCAGTCTACCCATTTATCTCACAAGGATGTTGTACTGACTGACTGATAGCAATAAAGTACAAAGAACTTATAAAAATGCTGTTATTTTATACCTGACCATCATACAGTACTGCTTAAATTACCCAATTGCCTGAAAATAAATTCATTATTATTATTTTATCATGTTTAAGCTAGTGTGGCAGTTCTGACACTTTTAAAAGCCATCTCTATTAACTATCAAAAGAAGACACAATGATGCAGGAGCTATGGAAACTGCTGTCAAGAAAAGGCCTCTTCTTCTGTTCCTGGAATATTAATGGTTTAGCCATAGCTAGCAGAATAAATCAATCAGCAACAGAATTTGGAGTTTACTCTTTTTTAATACTCCCTACATTAGATTATGCCTATTTCTGAAGTTCTTGGAACTTAGATAAATTCTGTTTCTCTGGAGTGATTGGCAGCATGAAATTTCAGAATACTGTGCTATCGCCTATCCTTGTTTACCCTACAGACTCTATTACCTACTGCTGTCTCTAAAAATGCATTTCTATTATAACAGTTCCAATATCTTACTAAACCATGTTGTCCTTATAGAGCTACTGAAAGTTACTTTGACTTCACAAAATTTAAATTCAGGGCAGCGTTTCCCTCCTGCTTTATACAACATCTCTCAAAAACTGCATTCTGCTGCAGAAGGGTTTAGAGGTATTTGTGATTCAGATACTAAGCCTCATGTCAGCTTTCCACACTGCACAGGGTTCAAGGCTGTGTTTTTAGAACAATCTGTAAAATTTAACACTGTCCCTAATAGTTGTTCAGTCCCTGCCTGATCTCCAAGGCCAGCAAAGCATTATGTTGTAGAAACGTCCTCTGATACAACCAAAAATGCTGCTACTGATAGTGGGACAAGGGATGCTAACTTTGGCCAGACTCCCTCTCTATATATAAAGTGAATATCAAAGTGATGAATTGGAGGAAAACAACATGTTTTGAGTTTGCAAAGGCATAGGCTGTTCATTCCATTTTTTTCTCCATTTGAAAAAGCCTGGCTGACAGAATTAAGTCTTCAAAGCTCATTCAGTCTTTTTTATGCTGCCTGCTTCTCACCAAAGCTTTAAAACAAAAGGATGACTCAGTAGTGTGCATCCAATTAAGTCATGTTTACAAATAATTTCTCATTATCTGCCTAGATTTAATGATGACATATGGTCATTCTGGGGACAGACTGTAAGTTTGGAACTTTATATTTCAGACATAAAATCTATTATGGAGTTCTGGTGCTTCAATTAAACTGCAGTCTCAGAGAGGGAACCTCACTCAGACTTCTCAAGGGACTTTGTATGTGTTATGTCAATTTTTAAATTCTTGAAATATATTTAAATGTATGCATTTCCAAGTTCTTGTGGCTACAGTATAGCTTAACTGCAAAAAAAAAAATAATACATAAATTATTTATGAGGCACTTACTTGCTGGGATAACAGAGGGAAGAGGAAAAACCATTCAGTGCTTTAAAAAGGCTTGTCCTCCTGTATCCCAGGACACAAGATGTGTGACAGACAAAGAATTACACCATACGCAGGGTATGTCAGGTTTAAAATTAAGACAGCAAACCTACATCATCACCAAAGACATTTTATGTATGTGCCCATTTGCTGAGCAGAAGGGGGAGGGGAGCACCTAACAGCAATGCTGTGATGGGAAAGTTGGAACTTCTCCTGCACTGAGTGCCCAAGCACGTACAATGGGCACAGGACCAATGAATTCATACAGCTAATTCAGCTGAACAACTGCTCAGTGGGTTGCTCTGATATACTAGGACTGTATGAAATTAGGAAATGTTGTTACTTCACGCAGACTTGAATAGAAAGAAGCTTCCTGACACAGAAAAGACATAAGCAAACATTGTAATAGGACTAATAGTGGATTTACAGGAGTGAAAAGACCTACTGAATGTACAAACACAAAAGCATAATTTAATGTGTAAAGCGTCTGTCTCTTAATGAATAGGTTGGAAATTCAATAGTAAAAAAACATGCAAACGGACATAAGATTTTTTAAAGGGATAAAGTCTGAAAATAGTCTGGTTTTCATTCTAATAGAGTTACCATCATAGTTTTCCCATAAAGTCAAAGATCCTTTATTGCTAATTGGGTTTGCCTGCAGAAAGCTTAGGCACTCAAACACTGTTTCCTTTCCTTTTATAATTTCTTGTTTTATAAAGTAGTCATTCTCATTCATGATGTTTGGTGAAGAGAATATATTTAGGTTCCTGTGGAGAAAAATAAAATACTGAAGGTAACAACTCTATTATTGCTAATGAGTTTATGCCCATAGGTTAGGAAAAAGGAAGGGAGAGAACCGTCCTCTGAGAGATAGGAAACTCTACCTGTTTTTCAATGCCTATAGCCAGAGTTGGCTCTATAATTTACATTATCATGTCTGTGTGGGAAATCACTACACATGCAACCCAACATTTAAAATTTTCTTGTGTTCTCATCTATGCTGGCCCATACAGAAGAGGTGTACTTGCTTGTTTCTAAATATAGACCTTGAAAGCAATGAACACTACTATGAAATGATACCTTAGTTATTTTTAAATATATCTCTAATGTTATCCCATTAATACTATTGGGATAATAAAACAAGATGCAGATATTTATTGATGATACGGAACATTTTTCTGCTGAAGGCTAGCTAGCCTAACATGCATCATATACATTTTCCCAACCTGCAGAGCAAAATCTCCCATTTTTAGCTTAAGAATCCTAGCAAACTTCCTTCAAGAAGGACCCTCCTTAGCTTATATAGCAGGATCAAGTTTAAAACATTGCCAGAAGAATTTAAATTCTAATGGTTATGTTTCTATTTTCACACAAAATTTTACTTTAATATTCTTATTGATATCATATCATGCAAAACAGCAGCTACGCTTTGTCTCAAACCTCATGTACGTTGGACAAAGGTACCATGGCAGCAACATGACAATTTGCAGTGAAACACCATACTAGAGCTTATGCCTACATCCAATGGAATTAAACTGGTGTTTGCAAGGTAGGATGTCTAGCTGTTACTACTGGTTCTATATAGTTCTTTACCAAGACTGAAACGTCATTGCTCTTACTAATAAATACCTTAAGAGATGGGGAAAAAACCTTTAAAAAAAAAAAAACAAAAAGGGAAAACAGCAGTGAAAATAATGCTATAATCTCACAGAAAAAAAAAGATTCTATACCCAGAAAATTATCTTCTGCTAAGTTCTGACAGGTGTTTTTCTTTTCCTTGGCTAACTTCTACTACTGAGTATCAGCTTGCATTCATCAGCTATAGTAGGACCTGGGATGGCGAATTGATCAAGGTTAGAACTAACTTATTTTATTTCTGGGTTACCTGTGGTCATGCTCAGTTGCTCCATTGGTTCATTGTATGGCTGTACAGACACTTCTGCTAGTGTAATAGTAAGCAGGGTATGGTGGGGAACAAATGAGCTGGTTCCTTTTCTCACTAACATAGATGATGTCAGGTAAAACAACCCACAGAACTGCAGTTATCTCTGCTTTCCACTTACTCTTACAAATCCAAAACTGAATTCTAAAGAGCAAAGTCCCAGTTACTTTTTCATTTATCTGTTATAATGGGGAGAGGTTGGTATAAATATACACATATATATACTGGAATACACAAGCTGAGAGAGTGCTTCTAAATAGCAAATAAAGCAGAATGTTTTAGGCTTATTTAAAAGTGAAATTGTCAAGTGCCAACCTCAAGTGGTTTATACAAAAATAAGCAACTGTATACAACTTGTCTAACTTATATACAAAGTCTTGGTAGGAACAAGAAAACAAGAAAAGGGCCAAACTTCACCCCATAATGTTCTTCCAACAGACAATCTTGTAATAATCACTTAATAATTTTAAAAGAGAGCTAGAAGACATTAGTCACTGAGGAATTTGTTTTGAATCCATGACATGTACTGCCAAGAAAAGCTACTCAGTCAACAATAAGCTATTAATAAATTGTGATGCTTCTTCTAATTTTCAGTATTTCCTCAAGGAGGGTGTCGGCATAAGTCACTTTTAAGATATATTAAGACACTCCTGATCTTAGGTATCCAAACATGTTTTGGCATTGTTTTTTACTTTTTGGCATTACTTTAGGTGTTCTTTAGGACAGCATAGGTCTTTGTTCTATGTAGGAAAGACATTACAGATTCATTAATCTCAATATATATATGACTCTCTTTTTATGCCGTTGTACATATGATTCATTTCAGCAAAAAGAAGCACTGAATATTTGGAATCAATAACCGGAAGGCCATAACATACTTTTCAGTTCAGAGCCTCTGAGAGTTGTTTGGCAGTATCCTGGTTTTTGGCCAGCACAGAGTTAATTTTTTGTGAGAGGGAGGAGCCTGAAGCCATGTCAGTGTGTCTAGGTTGTTATTCTATACCACCTTCCATGACTGCTGGAGGGCAGAAGTAAGGGATTCCCACTTCAAGAAGGTGGCCATGGCTTGCAGTTGGGGAAAAAGCCTGGGCACAGAGGGTCCATCCACCATCGTTCACTGTCTCGGGGTTGTGCCGCATTGTGTCAGTGGGTGAGCATTTTTTGCATGTATATCACCATCTTTTTGTATACTTTGGTTATTTGTATTGTTGCTGTTACTGTTCATTTTCTTATCTCATTGCTGTTTCCACTAAATTTTTCACATCCCAAGCTGTAGTTTTCACCTTTTTTTGTGCCTCCAATTCTCAACCCCATCCCTGGAGTGGGAATGGGGATGGGAAAGGGGAAAGCGAGTAAGTGGTGTCTGGTTTGGGGGAGTTTTGGTCAGGGGGGCCCTAAATTGCACGGTGTTGTTCCTAAAGCACAACAGGCAGTGATGATGTTTTCAGTCAGGAAAGCAAGAAGTGAATCGCGAGCTTTGTGCTGCAACTTCAAAACACCTGTCACATCCTCATTGAATTCTGCCGCACAAAGTCAACAAGAGGTACAGAATGAATTCCCTTAAATTATTTGACAGGTGATATTTGAAGATCTGGCAAAAAAGGGAAAAAACATCACAACCACTTCTCAATTGTGCAAGACAGATACATGTTCTGTTGTCCTGTTTTCTCTCCTTCCACCTGTCACTTCTCTCAGAGCTTAAAGCTGGGGCTGACTGAGCAGATCACTTGTCTGTTTGCTCAGGAGGAACTTTTAAAAGCACAGTTATAAAACTGGGAGAAATAGTCACTAAAATCTTCAGGAAACAAATGTTCAAATTTTCACTGGAAAATCCAGTATTGTTTCAGTCAGGCTTACTCCCTACTCATCGCATACAGGTTTCTCATAGCATAACTTCTAAGTCATAATACTATCAGAGATAAGTATTTAAGCAAAAGTCATAAAAAATCTTCTATTAATTACCTGTTGTTTACAAAATATACCAACAAGCCATCTTGGGAAGCATTAGCAATTCCAGTGTAATAATGACCTCACGGCCCAACTTTGTACTAGAAAAAGGCGGTCAATGCAGCAGCCTGGACCCTACCTAGTATTCCAAAATTGTATGCCAACAAAATCAGTGTCATTTCCACTGAAAGTAATAAATTATTACAAAAACAGAAAATAATTAGAATTCTGAAAATAGGAAATAATGGCAGAAACACAAACTGGGTCAGGACACAAGGAACGGTACTCCTCTTCTGAAATGTACTTTAAGAGCACATACAAGACTTCAATTACTTGATTTTATGCATGGTAGAGTATTGGTCTATGTCATGGCCTTTGAACAAGCTATCCACAGAAGGCATTGCTTTACTAAATCACTATTCATAGCTCCTAGAGCATGGACAGACACTGAAGAAATATTCTTCATTTGAGGAATGACAACATGTCTGTAAAACTGTCTGGTTCAAAAGCTTCACCCAGGCTTTCTGGAATAAAACTTGTTTGGGTTTGTTTTTCTGTTCTAGAGAGGGTAAACAGATATTACATTTAGACCATCTTGTGTTTGTTAACTAATACCCAGCTGTGAGATGTTCTGAACTTCAGCATTAAACAGTCATTAGTGGAACATAACTTGGTGTTTTGCAAACACTCAGTAAATACAGTAATGTTTATCCCAAGTCTTCCACTAAAACTTAAAAAATAGTATTTTTCCAAGTCTTCTGAGGACTGAGGTCAGAAATAACTTGGACAATATGGCAAGACAAAGATGATCAACCTGGCTAAAACTAGCTGTCTTGTCAAATGTAGAGTAATAAACACCAACAGCTAAAACTTGAGAAAGAAAACCAACTAGGGTTGAAAGATGAAGCAGGGAAATTATTTCAATGACAGACACTTCCTCTTCACAGACCATAAATTAAATATTCTTCAAAGTAGTTGGATATGGTCTTGATCACATTGTGTAAATACAATACGTAATTTAAAATTACTTTTGTAATGTTAGCACATTACCTGTGGGATTGGATCACATTGCAAAGAAACCATTTTTAGCCCAGATTTACACAGCAGCTATCTGACTTTTAAAAGACTATGACATGCTAAATAGCTTTATTTAGGTACCCGGCTTTCCAGCTTTCAGTAATGTATTTTTTTTTTATTTTAATCAAAGCATCTCTGTAACATCTTGGCAATGACCTAGCTATAAAGAAAATACAAATCTGGAATTAAACTTAAGCTCTCACATCTTCTGCTCTGTTCTTTATTACATTCACAAAACACAGTGAAAGAATCCAACAGCTCTATAGTCAGAATTAATTAAGTAGATTGTTGTCTGTAGAGGGAAAAAGGTAACAAAACAAAACAACAAAAATACAAGCTTAAAGCAGCTTTGGAAATCTTACTAGTAAAAGTATATAGAAGTAGATAGTTACTATGACTGGAAATGAGAATGCACAGAAAAATGCTAAAAAATGCATCCCAGCAGTATTCAGGCTAAGGAGATAGGGACATAACTAAGGAATTTAATGAAACACAAGCAATTACTTTTGAAAATTCAAGGCTGTAGAGATTCCTTGTAAGTAACTGTAGCATCTACCCTCAAAGCTCAGAGAAGGGCATTCATGGCAACTAACCACTCAGCAACTATTCGCTGCATTCTAAAATAAAGGGGAGAGGCCTGCATGGTGCCACACAGAGAGCATGGAGAAGGAAGTCTCCAATGGACAGCTTCCCAGAGGCCCAAGGGCTGGAGTCAGTCTTTGGTTCTACTGAGGGAGGTGAAGCCACACAGCCACATCTAGACTTCCACATTGGCCTGAGTTTGAATACACTTTCATCCCAAGTACTCTGATCATCAACACAGAGCAATACAAGTAGCAGTTTCTACAGAGGCTCAAGAGGAGCAGAAGACAAGTTGGCACTGCTTAAGCAACAAAGCCTATGTTAAGTCCAGACAGCGCTAGAAATTAATTTTTAATAGAATTACATGAAAAAAAATTAGTTTTTTTCTATAGCATTTGAGTTTTGTCTTTCAATATAAAAAAGTATAAAATGTATTAATTTGCTTTGGATGAAATGTGGAATAGATCAGATAATGAAGATGCAGTGTGTGTCACAGTAAGGAGAGTTTTGGGGAAGAATGCTACCACTGCATGAGTAGATGTTCTCTACAGCAGGTTAGTTTGTTTTAAGAGCATAACAAAATCTCTGTAGTATCTCTTGCTGCAGCTCTTTGACCATGCCTCATGCACTGGCTTTCTTCTTGCAGCCATACATAGCACTTTTTACACACATTTAACTCTACGAGCTCCTGACCCCACCATATGCACCACCACAGGTTTCTATGTAGTTATCACTGTTCAGGGAGCACATATACATTTTTAAGTACTAGGACATCTTTAATTGGCACAGCAATATGTTGCCAATATATTTATATTTTAAGTGTTGAATTACAGTAGTTGAATGGCTCATCTTACCTGATTGAGTAAAAAGTATTAATGAAACACATCTTTATTCCCTAGTAATCTCTGCTATTGATCTGTACTGGAAATCAAATTTTGCAAACGATCTGTATTGTTAAACTCCTTTGATTTTATGTAGAAATGTGAGTTTTCATTCTAATTAAATATACAGCACAATTTTTCTTAAAACACAATTAACATAGCCATTTATGCATGTAACAAGACAGTTACCAGTCTGTATCTTGCAGCTAATTATGACAATTCATAAACACAATTTCAAACTATGAAGAATTTTCAGTGGTGCACACCTGCCCCCTTGTGCCAGTTTTACATGAATGCCTTTTTCACTCCTAAAGGGAATAATAAACTAGGCTCACCCTGCCCTGACAGGCTGTATTAAAAGCTTGCATGCAGGTATTTTGCTCCTCGTCTTCTCTTTTGGGGTACAACAGAGAAGATACATATTGTTGCATGTCTCCATCTCTCAACTGCCGGGCTTTTTTTTCTGAAAAAGGAGAGAGATTTAGAAAAATGGGGATAGGTACATAGCTATTGATGGCATATATTGCAGGAGGATTACAGCAAATGACTGTGGCCGGTGGCAGTTTCTTAATGTCTTCACTGTACCAGGTGAAGAGACCTTTGCTCACATCATAGGCCAGATAAAAGAAGAAACAAGAGAAGCTTGCTCTGCACTGCAACAAGACCATAAGTAAACTATGAAGGTTGGTTTTCATAGTAAAACTTACTACACTTGGAACAGTTAGCCAAGGGAAGCATTGAATGCTTTCAAGTGTAATTTTGTGTGAAACAAAGAAATTAAATTTTGTTCCAGCAATGCTCCTTCTGTTCCCCCAGGCTTTGTAGCTGGACTGGAGACTGTGAAAAATATTCATCACAAGTGCTCACATACCCACTTAGGAGAACTGGTGCTTGAACATCCACTACCCTTTCCATCCTGTCATAATGCAGGAGCAAGTGGTGGGACTCAGCTCCTGGGTAGCAGAGTCTATCTGGGGTACCTCTGGCTTGATAGCTCCTCCTGCCACCCCTGGGTCTGTATTCCCTCCTGCCACACTGGTTCCACCACCTCCTTTGCTGCACTCCCACTTCCAGGTAACATATCCCCGTGTCCCTCCTGCCACAGCTACTGCTTTGCTGCCTGAGATAAAAATACACAACGGAGTAGAAAGAGCAATTTACATTAAAAAAAAAATAAAAATGAAAGGAGAGCTCAGAAATCTGTGGGTACTGAGCCCATACTGAATGGTAGAGCCGAGCTTTTGTCAGGAAGTACCCTCCAGGCCACCAACCCGGAGTGACTTGCCCTGAGAGAGTTTGTGCTCAGGACCTGCTGTCACCAGTAGAGGCAAGGCATTGCCAGCTTATCAGCAGCAAACTCTGCCACTTCCTCGGAGTTTTGTGAGGAGCACACACACCCTTAACAAGGCTAGGACATAAAAATTAGGATTTGGCCCTCAGTTTTTCCAGGCTTGAGGATTTCCTATCTGTTGAACACCAACATGAGCATTCTCCCACCCATTCCACCCAACACAATTTAAAAATGACTGATGACGTGATTAGCCACACAGGACATACCAAGTCAGCTCTGCGCTATATGTCGCCCCCTCATATTTTCTTCATAGCATGTGGGAAATGCTGAGGCCAAAACCAAATCTGAAACATCTCCAAGGTGAAGCACCTCACCTGGGATGGCATAGACATTCAGCCATCCCCACTCATGTTTCACAGCCCTGAACACTTTCCTGAACATGTATCTCAGCTCTATTATAAAAAATGAAAAAGAGATGGTCTTCCAAAGCATGACTGATTTAACTATTTTCATCCAATAACTCTAATCCTGATTTAGGATTGTTTTTCTCACCACCAAAAGGGTTTTGAATAAGTATCTTGTCCAAGAATCGTTGATGGCCAAACCACAGAGAGCTCAGAATTGATACACATTTCACTGACCATGTCCCATTTCATATAGCCTAATTAAACACTCCTTAGAATAAAGAGTTAGAAAAAAAAGTCAGCACAGCTCTAGCGTAGTTGTTAGATACTTAGGTAAAAAAATTTTATGATCCCTAATTCAAAGAAAATTTCACTATATTCAATTCATTAAAGTATGATGATTAGTTTCTTAAAGCACACTAGAGTGTTAAAATGTCGAGTGAAATTTCCAATGTCACTCTGTAAACACATTCAGATTTCAGATGTGATTTGAAAAAACAACTTGTCTTTCATCTTCTTGGTTATAAATCTAAATATATTATAAAATCTGCCTCTTTGTTTTTGCCTCAGCTGAACACAAAGCATAATACAGACAAGAAATACAACAGATTAAGAAATCTTAGTCTGAACTAAGAAACAAGGTCCATTTTACTCTGATATGATCCATGGTTTCACAATGTTGCTTTCTAAAACTAGATATAGCTGTTCAATCCTGTATAGAATCCTTCACTGTATATCTGTACAGAAATCAAAAGAGAAAAATCTGTTTTAAATAATCTGAAGCACAGACTAGATAAGCTTGTTCCACCTACCTTATTTAACTGTGAAGTTCTGGTCCAGTTGTAGGTTCCTCATGAGGGTGATCAGGGTTAAAGCATGTTGCAATAATACATGAAAACCCTGTTGTTATTTTACCCCTAAAAAAGTGTGTTTCTTGGACAGGATTCATATAATCTTAAAATAAAAAGTCACTAGACCAGCAGCATTTAGGGAAGGAAAATTCAGGGGGGCACAGGAGTGTGTGCGCTTCATGGATCATGTGTTCTACTTGGAGGACAAATTATTTTGATTGTGACCAGTGACTGTGCCCTTTTTTTGGGACATTTTGTACCAGTTCAGATCACAGTTCTGGCCTTCCTGTAGGAGGGTGAGTGCAGTTCTGTTCATATCCTTGATCTTTGAGAAACAGTTTGGCAGTGCTGGGAAAAAGAAGAAAGGCTTAAAATAAAAAACATGCGTGTCTAGGCTTGTTACAAGGCCTTCAAATGAGCGGATCTGAGGTAATCTTCTGGCTTAACCACCATATACCATGAGAAGTTAAAATAGAAAGCAGTAGAATACCAACAAAAGCATAAGCAGCAACTAGTCAAAACAGCATCCAAAATCAATCTGCTCAAAAGCAGCTGCAGCTGTGTGGCCTTTATAGCATATTGAAAATAAACAAAGTTGCAAAGTTACAATTTTACTAATCGCACAGAACACTGGTACTGGCAGTGATGGCTACTATTTCCAAAGGAGTGACAAGTTCAGAAAGCTCTCACAGGAGTCCTTGCTAAGTGCTCGCTCTAACATCAAGATTGTAGCTGTTGCCATTGTAACACATCCTTTCATAGCAATCACAGCTGTGCAAGAGCACAGAGGCCAGTGGCATTTGAACAGGGAGTATGGTACTTGTGTGATATGTTTCATGAGAGTGGAATACAGAACCTTGGAATGAAGAATATTTCACAGGTATTATTTAGCATAGCAATGAAAAATTGTAGGAAGAGAAAGTTACTTGAAATACTCCAATGTCTGTGGTCTTTCTCCCTTCTCACAAAGGTAACTGCCACAGAGAACAAAATGTTGAACATAGAGCACAGCAAAATTGTTTTAGTGGGGTTTAGGGGTCAAATGAAAATGCAGGGACCAAAGTAAAAGTTTAAGTAACTTTAAGATTTGAAAGCATAACTGTAAAATATTGTCTTCCAAGACCTTACAAGACCCTTGTAGAATAGAAGATCTATTCTTCCACTGGAGACTAATTTCTCTAACAGCACACTAAGTCATGCTGTGAGGAGCAGACCTTTCTCATTATTTTTAATAAAGTTAGGAGAAGAAAAGATAAAGGTTGGAAGTGCAAGCAAGTTGAATGTAAATTCAAATGCCTATATCCACTCAGCATGTGGTTTGCCAAAACTACGATCAATTTTATTCACTTCCATATTGATGGAGTAATTGTTTAAGCTGCATAGCTAACTAGTTGATTAATTGTCACCTAATTCTTCTATTTGTTTTGAACTGCTGGAGTAGAAACGAAAATGGCAGTCTCCTGAATAGCTGGGTCACTCAAATAAATACATAACTCAGTTATCAATTGAACTGCTTGCCAGGAAGACCTGATATGCCACTTATCCCATTTAACTTGATATATCCACACTGTAAAATAGCTGCAGTCATCAAAGTCTGCCTAAACAGCACCTTAGAGCATAACTCATCTAACACATTTTAGATGCATGCTTCCTAATGTCGCTACAAGCTATGAAATTGGAGGATGTCAATGTCATCTTGAGTCAGAGGAACTCTAAGTCAGAAAAAAGTGTTTACTTTATAATGACACATTTATTTATAGAAAGGCTGGGGTTTGGTACAGGTAATCATGTTCCACAGAGATCCTATCTGATGAATACAGAACAAGTAGTGCTAGGAACTGAGAGGTTCCAGTAGGTGGGATAGTGCCTATCAAAACAGCTCCCACAGTGAGCAACAGACTGCATCTACATGGCATGAGCCCTTCACTCTAGCACAGACGGAGAAAGAATGCCTCCTGAATCAGGAGTTCAGCCCAACATGAGGGATAACACAATAAACATGCTAATCTTCTGAAGAAGAGAATGAACAAGAAGTGATTTAGGTATTGATGAGAGAGCAAAAATTGTGATTTGCTTCTTTTCTGAAATCAGCAGCGGAGCTCAGAAGCGGCCAGAAGTACCCCCAGGCAAGGAAGGCCAGCGAAAGCACAGTCAAGAGGACTCTTCACAGAGAATTGTTCAGAGCTGACACAATAGAAATGTAATCTTCCTTGGGGTGAATGGGCACATCTAATATTATTTGAGTTCTGCTAAAAGATCTTGTCAGGAGAACAGATAGGTGAGCCACTCTAAAGTTCCAAACGTGAATGTAGAAACTATGGAGGCCAGAACGTGGTCTGAAGGCCTGACAGGAGGGGTCCCCAGCCCATAGGTTCACAGGCAGAGGTCTCAGAACTGGACAGAAAGGAAGCAAAGTGTCAGGATGTACAGTGATGCCAGTGAATACCTGCTGGGGGACTAAGAGCTTAATGAGGAGACAACACTACCATTTTTCAAGCAATTTAAATTCTTCTCACTGCCTTGAGAAGCTTCTTAAAAATACATTCTTTGAGTCCTGAAAAAGCTGCAGTCCAATCAACACAGCCTATAAGTATGTCAAGAGAAAAAAGATGGAGGAGGAAAAACACAGAAATAAATATGGCTTGAATAAAAGAACAATCACAAAAGCTGAAAGTTGTTTGTGACATCATTGAAAATGAATATTTATATTTTAAGAGCCGGCTGTTAATACCTGGAGATCTCTTTGTAGACACAAGTGGTCAAGGCCACAAGCCAGTAGTCTTCTGCATGAGAACAGGCTTCTCCATATGTAGATTTTATCAATAGTAAGCAGGTGGGAAAGAAAGCAAAGCTAAAAGACATAAAATCAGTGACTGTTTAGACTCTGTTTAGAACACAGTGCATAAATACGAATCTCTAGTTTCTGCTGTCATTGTTAAACACTTGCCCCACACACAGCATATCATGCAATAAGTACCAAGTTTGTGGAGCAGGTGAGCTCTGTGGTACATCATCTCATTCTGGCACTAAACACAGTTCAGAGGTAAGAGCTTGCTGCAGTGCCACAGAGCTCAGTCTTCTGACTGTACACAAAGGATTCTTTCCCACAGGGCACAAGACATGCACTTTAAACTTAGTGATATTTTGTTCCCTCTGTACTGAGATCTCAGTTTCTTCATAAATTTGCCTTTATGAATGTCATATGCAAGTGGATGGCCTGGTTTTGGAATTCCAACTAATTGCTCTAAAGCTGGAGGAGGTATCTGCACACTATCCCAGATCAATTCTGACACTACAGCACAGACATACACACACTGACAGGTCAAGCACATCCACACAGTACTGAGTAAGAAATCTGTGGCTTTTCAATTTAGCCATGCCTTCCCACCCATATCATGCTACCTCTTTCCTTATACCACTATTACTGGGTTTGAAGTTGTGGAATAATAGAATCACTGAAAGATGTGACATTTTCATTTGGAAGGAAAAAAAAACAAATCTGGACCATTTAGTGATAACTTTTAGTGTGTCCCACAGATAGCCTCACAGAAAGATGAGACAGGTAGTCACTGCAGGACAGGATTGGAAACATTGTTGGGCTTGGTGGTATGAGTGGGAGAAGGGAGGGGAGACAGTACTTGTCACAGCCAATGCACTGGACAACTATTCCCTCTGTACAGAGAACTCTATGGTTCTCTGAGAACCATATGGTTCAAGAATATTGGCTTATTCTTGTCTATTAATAAAACAGAGAAAATCAAAGGTTCGGTTGTGTGAGAGCAGAAATAAGGGCATCCTACAAACAGTGATAGCTAGAAACTCTCAGCCTTTCTCAACACAATATGGACTGTTTCCATAGGACCTTCAAGTGCCAGTACACAGATCCGTTTCGTAATTATATTCCATGGGGTCAGTAAAGACAGGAGAGCCTTCTTCACTTCAGCCATTTGTTAGATTTGACACTGCTATCAAATAAGGACATAATCCCTCAGCCACTGAGCACATGCCACCTACCAACTTCACATCAGTGGCTGTCAGAAGGACCTTCCTAGATTTAGGATAGAAACAAAAATCAAATACTTCAGTAGCTCTAGCAGATTACAAAGAGATTTTCAAAGAAAACACATTCTGAGTGCTTGAGGTCCATTTTGACAACTCTTAAATCTTTTTCTTATTGAAACCTGCTGTTTACTACAGTATATGTAAAGACTGGATTTTGCTGGATTTGGCAGCATTTCAATATATAAAAGCACCACAGAACATGAAATCAACTCTCTGTAATTAATGAAACTTCATAGGGAATGCTAATGTGTATTTCCTAAGGAGAAACTAGTGTGGTAGCAATTGTATGTCACTTACCTAGAAGGCACTAACCAGCTCCATCTGTAGCTGCCATTTGTCCTCATTCATTGTTAACAGACTTCTTTGAACTAACACTTGATAAAAATAGAAATATTCTAATGCCGTCCACTATACTGTACACTTAACACTCAAATAAATAAAACATGTCCCTAAGCATAATAATCTTCTTCAACTACAGGCAGAGAAGTTCCAAAGTACTTGTGGATTTTATTTTAACGTAAATTTTCTTACAATGCGGTAAAAATAATTTACTTGTGTAAATGAATAAGAATGACATTTGTATATAAAATCATCTTAAAGAAGCCAGCAAATCAATTTCTTTTCATTACTGTTGCACTGATAGCACCCTTAACCAAAGGCCCATTCAAAGTTCAGCAAACTAGGATCAATTAAATCAGCAGATCTCCTTCCCTTACTATCTCTGCTTATTTAAACAAACCAAGGGACATGGAATGTAACTTGATGTTCTGTTGAGGGGTTACAAATACAGACTGAAAAAGCAAGTTAACCCTCTAAGGAGAGGGTATGTCTGAAATAAAACAGTGTTTTAGGAACCTATTTTCCGAGATCAAGCTTGAAAAGTAATAGTGCTAAATATTCTACTTCAGTTTGAAAACTCAAAGCTTCCTTAGTTCAAAGAATACACATCTTTGATGGCTTATATTAATGGGTATGGTAGCTTTACAGAGTACTGTTTATGAATATAATACATACATAATGCTGGGTTTAATATTTTATTTGAATGAAGTTTAATGTTACGCAAAATAAATTGCTATGTTACATCCACTGTGACATCAACTAAAATGTGAACTAGTTTGCATAGGTTAGTACTTTGGGCAGCATGATGTTGGTCTAGTCCACCAAAGCTTAAATATTCACAGTGTAGAGGAAGAAACAGGAATTAAAGCATTTCTACTAAAATATATTTTAATAGCTGGTGTTAACTTTCTGCATAACAAAAGCCAAATTAAGATGATACATCATATGATCCAAGAGTAATTTTATCTGTCCTTTGAAAAACAATTGTTACCTTCATAACTGTATACCCCCAAATACAGTACAGTTTTGCAAAATAACTAAAACTTTACACACTTTAAAGCAAACATAAGCCAAACTGCACAGCGGTTCATTTTTGCTTTTTATATCACACTGCAAAAACCAACAGCTGAGAGAGTTTCCACATCATGCTAATCAATGTCAATACAGTCACTGCTGTCTTCCAATGATCTAGCAATTTCTAATAGTAATATTAAATACACAATTGAAATGCTACAGTATAGCTTATTCCCCCACCCCCAAATAATAATAATTAAACAAATGTCAACAACAACTGGATTACAACTTAAGTACAATACGCAAATTCTATTTATCAGACACAAGAAGCATATGAAATTCCTTTGAATATACTGTTGTAGTGCAGGCAGTTTAGGAAATAGAGCTTTCAGGTTTTCTTTCCAAAGGAGAGATGGGGTTCCTATGGCATAAAGCTGGAGAAAATCACTAAGCATTGCAAAATGGTTTATTCTTCTGCAGCTCATCAGTACTTTGCATTTGCCAGCACATCAGTTTGCAGAACTTCTTTCAACAGCATCTTTTGTCTGTTTCAGTATATTTTTTAAACATTTACTAACTAAAGCATTTTCTAGTTTAAATGGAGTATTAACCAACTTAATTAAAATCTAAAATTTTATACCCTGTACCACCTTCTGCCAAAGACCTCTGTATTTGTCTTTTTTTTTACATTGTACGAGATGGCATGCGGTCACTGCACAATGAAAACTAGAATTATTACCTTCCCAAGTATTGGAGACCTTCCATATCCCTGAGGAACACTCGGGAGGGACACATTTGCCAAAACATAATCCATGGGAGGTGATTCTCCATCAAATCCCAATCTGCTGAAGTAGTTTATTGTATGTCAAATGTAATCAAGAAAACCCTGTTTCATCAAGATTAAATGCTAATGTTCCATAATGAAAAATTACAACTGCAGTATCTGTACGTAGCTTTGTTTAGAAAATGAAGATTAGCCAGGCAAGAAAGAGTAATGAAAAGCAAGGCACCCATTTGTTTTTGTACATATGTATGAAAATGCTCTATGTTGTTTTCTACATTTATACTTGTGTTAGCAAGAACTAAAGCATTCTCTACAGAATTCTTTATTTCTAAAATGGGAACATGTGAACTTTCAACTTGAACATTGGAACAGCTTTGGAAATTCAGCTCCTTAAAAGTCCTTTCATTTCCCCAGAAAAACGCTGACTACGGGAAGAAATAACAGTGAGGGCAACATGCTACGCTGCAAAGGAATACATACTTTAAAGGTGACAAGACAGCAAATAACATCTTGTCACCCCTATATCACACTGAATGTAACAGGCTCCAACATACGCCCTTTAAAACCTATGCTGGCACAATTTAGTTTATGATTTACTTTCCCTACCTTACAAATTTTAGATCTTAAAAAAAATTTTTATAATTGCACTCTGATAATTTTGGGCCTTTGATTGCATTGCTTAGAACAAAGCTGCATAATGACACTAAAATTTGGTTTATATCAAAAAGCAGGAACCACTCCATATAAACATGAATTTCTAGGCATATATGACATAAAAAACTTGATTACATGAATGAGTAACTTACACCAGATCTTAGTAATTTTGCTGACATACCATTCTCAAGAGAAATACAATTCACATACAGTTCTGTTTTCTTGACTTTTCTTTTTTTTTTTGCTAATTGCTTTAGCTGCTCTGTCGGGCTAATGAATATTCAAAATTCACAAAGTAAATTGTATTTTGATCACTTAGCATAACAGTTCTCCAATGCCATCAATGCTCATTTTGTCATTTACTTCTATACATAAAGTGTTTAACACTGCAAGTCGTTTCCTCACTTAGGAAGAATGATCATGTATTTATAGGTGGAAATTCCCTTTTTTATAAGTCATTAAAAACCGCAACTTGATGCAACAAACCTCTTCTCTATATTCCACTCGGTTAACAAACTGACAACTTGTTTTTATTGTTGTCAGCATTACACAGCTAATACAGCAGCACAGCAGCCAGTGACAGCCAATTGTGCCCCAGGCATCATCTGAAAAATTTGCTAGCCAGCATAAGACGGAATTCCTCTCCTTACTGCTGATGGCTGGTGATGAAAACCAACACAGAAGCAGACAGCTTGTTTCAAAGCTTCTAGCTCAGCATATCACAACAGCCTTTTGAAAAAGCCATTTGACTTGCAAAGTCTGCAAATTTCACATGGATGTCATCAGTAATGCATAGGGGTCTGCTGCTGCAGCAGCAGCAGCTCCTTATGCAAAACTTTCAAGAATTTTAAAGGACAGCAGTCACCCACAGAGATTGCATATATACAGTAGCAAATCTCTGGTTTTCAATCATGTTTTTTGGAGTTAGCTCCTGGACAACTTTAGCCTTGAAATTATTAGGCTGCTGACAAGAAAGCGCAGGCAAGTCCACAGTCGTGGACATTTTAATTTTTCTTTTTTTTTTTTTTCTGTAATGCAGTCATTCCATTCTGCTTGGCAGCTGGAATCAGCCCTATGTTAGCAAAACCTAAAATAAAAATGCATAAGCTTTTCAATTCCTAATTGTATGCAAAAATAGAACTTGCAGATATTTGCATTGACAACTTGCAGTTGACATAACAAATCCGTACTGCCTTCCTTTTTTAGTCTTTAAATAGGTATTGCAGGGTTGCCTACTTTGTGAAATGAGAAATACAAAATTGTCTATACGCTCTATATTTAACTCGACTTTAAAAATTTCAGAAGTGGAAGAAAGCCAGTGCAGACTCTACACTCTGAGGGTTGCTACAAAGTTGACTTCTCTAGCACATGGCTGAACTCCACAAATTATACTGTCAGCAAAAACATTTTCTTCATCTGCATCCACATAAGTTCACACATGAATCTTTAACTCTTTTTTCCTTCCTCTAAGAATTTCTCCCTGGGAGGGAATGCAGCACCCAGTCAAAGCAAAAGCAAGTTCCCTGTGACCCAAGCCTGCTGACACAGTCCCTCTTAGGAGTCCACTGTGTCAACAGTTGTTTGATCCTCTCCTCAGCCTCACAGACTGAGACTTGGCTCTCTCAGTTCTGACCATAAGTTAACAGACACCAAATAGCATATGTGAAGGTTTGTCAGCAGAATATTTTTGCTGTTTTCTACAGATGGCTAAACTGAAGCATAATGGCAGAGTATGTTGGACTTCTGTTTAGTTAGCTTTCCCTTCAGTGTCAGTTATGAGAAAGATCAAGTCAGTAAAAGAAAACATAGTATTTCCCCATCATTAAACATTTGGCAAGCGTACAACCCACTGTTGGATCACCAAGATTTTTGGAGTCAACCGAAGCAATAAGCCATTAATCTGAAATGCACTACAATAACCAGAGCTCTGCTCCACTCCTTGATGGAGGCATAAGTATTTCTGAAGCAGGGGTAGGTACATTAGCTCATCAGCAAAGCAGCCATTAAGCAAGTTACCTATGGTAGGTAAGAAGGAGGGATATGACTGCAGGCTTTGTGTGACTGCACAGCACCGGGGCCTCACATGGGATATTTATTTACAGCAGTACAAGTGAAGATAAAGGAACTACCATGAAGTATTGGTTGTACGTTGCCCTAATGAAAGCTTCTATTTAAATGCTAATTATCATTAGAAGGAAACAGAAAAGTTGACAGGTTTTATACTTTGGATAGTCATTGCAAGGGATCTTCTGTGGGAAAGAAACTGAAGACTCATGAATCTAGACATGGATCTAACTGATGGATTGGGATGTAAGCAAAGCTGACAGGTCACTTGGAAATAATTAAAAATAATTAAAAATCCAGAAATAAATGTGGGTATGCAATACTCAGGAAATTTTTGCTGTTAAAATAGATCTGTTTACTGTAAGGCTTCTGGGCAGTAGGGGATTTTATTGGGTTTTTTACTGGCATATTACTTGTCATTATTTCAAATGACTGAATTATCTACTCAACATTTTATTTTTTATTAGGATGCTAACTGCTCAAACATTAAACACCTCCCTAATAATTTGAAGATGTGTTCAAATTCAGTGTGTTAATCTCCTGTGACTTCAGAGTGCCAGAAGAAGCAAATCAATTTTATGGTTGTTTTTATAAAGAGAAATAACCTCTTTGAGGTGTAGGGAAAAGTATTTCCCCTTTACAGTTAATTGACCAAAATCTTTATAGGATTGGCAGCACCAGGCTTCCATATATGTTTTTCATTTTGAGAGACCATGATTATAAGCAATGCTGTTTTCAAAGCTCTGAGCTTCTTGTGGATTATCTTTACCTTAAAGAATTCTAAACTGGATTCCGAGTGAGAATGCAAACTGTTATAGCAGTGATAACATAATGATCATGTACTCTTAAAAGATTCTTCTGACATTTTTCTAAAAGGTTAGATTTTGAGTAAATCATAATAAAGCTCAAAGGACTAGAGACAAAAACTAGTTAACAAACTCAATATAATTTGCTGGAAGCATTCCTGTTTTCCCAGTTCTCTGAACAGTACCATACATCCAGCCATCATCAATTGGTTGCACATTGATGATATAATCACCATCCCTGAAGGAAACCTCGTCTTCATCTTGCGCGCTGTAGTCATACATAGCTCTATATGTTCTCTGTTGAAGAAAAGAAAACAAGGCTGTCAAGTCTCACATCTGAACAGTGGTAGATTCCTTCTCTTTGCACAATGCAGATGAAAAGAGAAGGAAAGAAAGGATTGAGGGAGCAAGGCAGAGAACAAAATCGTAAGTTACCTGTTGAAAAGGAACGATACTCTCTCCACCCTGTCAAAAATACAGTGAATACTGAGTAGCATAATAATTTTTTTTTAACCTACATTGTCCAAAGGCCTCACACAAACAAATTTCAAGCCATTCACTGCATCTTGAAATATTCTAATTGTTGTTTCGTTTATTCACTAGTGACAGTTCATTACATCCAGCATGGATGCTTCTGATCCCTATTTGTATGATTCCCAAATAGCTTCTCCTACAGCCTCATTACAAAAAGAAACATAGTCTTCATCCAGGTCATTAACTTTGCCATCTCACCGAATGTATTTCATTTCATTAGGATTTTACCCTGAATTAAGAATTATGATTATATTATTATCTAAAGAACAAATAAGACAAGATTTCAAAAGGTCTGTAAAAATAATTTTTATGAATACTCACTTTTTCATATTCAGGTAAAATGTTCTGTTTAGCACAAAGTCCCATCGTTAGCAAAGCCAAATTTCTCTACAACCCTGCCCACTGTAAGCTGACATACCAATTTTTTTTCTCTATTTTTCTAAATAGAGTATTTGTTTTCACTCATAACCAATAAAATGCTATAATTTACTGGAATTCAAAGTGGATTTTCAAACTCATGGGGAACAGTCTTCCCTTGTGTCACAAGAGAAGAAAAAAAAATAGCTCATTTTAAAAGTCCTAGGAGTACTTTCTTTTTCTTACCCTCTCTTGACAGAAGTCAAGAGCAGTTCAAGCATCACTGATAATATCTAATTTCTCTTGCAGTATTTTTTGCTCTGTGACCATAACTAGCTGAATTTTCCTGGTAGAATAATTTAAAGAGAAAAAAAGGTAAAAACAGTCAACTTCTGCCTGAACCTTTTAACAGACAGCAAACTTTGTTCTGCTTTCCAGAAAAGGAAAACAGCTCTGGATTAGTTTTAGTCCATATCATATATGGGGTTTTGAGCGTTTTTAATAAAACTATTTTCTGAAAAGGTGGAGACTGCTCCACACAAGAGTGAGCAGGCCATTTGTTACATATTGGAAATGAGGGATTATTTAATCCAAAGACTGCAAGGCAATTCGTCATTACTGTTTCCACACTAGAAATACACTTTTTGTCCTGATTCTGCCTTTATAATTGGTAGTGCAGATTAACCAGTATGGAGAAATCAACTCCTGTTTCAACAATGGAGATTTTCAAGCAGAAGTATGTGTTTTCTTAGTGGTTCCTTAATGTCTTCCAAGTGTTTGTGGAAGCTGATGGGAAAAAAAAGCATCGTTTATTCACTCCATCACAGCAACTAATTGGGTGTATTCTATCACCAAAAATTCCTTAAAGATTCATAAACTAGAGAACTAGCAGTCAGAAGAACCTCTGCCTTTGAGAATCCTATTTTTTATTGACTATTTCAACTGATCTCTCTAAACAACTCTTAAAAAGCAGTGAAAAACATGCTATTACAACAAGTTCAGAAGCAGTTAGCCTTTTATTTAGAGAGGATCCATTTAAGAAAAATGTAATAAGTCTGTATCTGGCATAAGACAGCAACTGGATTTTGCTCTGAGCCATGCTTCTATGTCTCCCTTAAATGGGCAAAGACTGGGGGAAGAGATTAAACGTTTTATTACACTAACATAAAGTTGGAAAAATAGAGAGCTCTTGCTCACTTGGAAGGATCTTCACTTATCCTTAGAGCATCATAGCAAAGGACATACTACTGCTGTCTCCTTAAAGGCAAGAGCTTGATTACATCACTGTGGTGGCACAGTTGTGAAGACAAGCTGGTAATTTCAAACTTCAAAAGAATTTATTAGGGCCCTAAATGCTGCTGAGAAACCTAAATTTATGGCCTTAATACCTAATTAGGTGCTAAATGGCTGTCAGGAGAAATCTCCATAATAATCCTGTTAGCATTTAATGCCTAATTATCACTGCAGAGTGTAGTCTGGGCTATATAATTGAGAATTACAATGCCTAAAGGACTCAAAGCAGGGATTTCTAAAATTCATTTTAGTGAATTATTCCTCTGTCAGTAGTGAGTTTAGCAGGTACTGAGTACAAGAGGGTGTAAAGAAAGTTTGGAGTTTTGTAAAACTATCAAATACTCACTTATCTCTCACCTCCTCAAAGATCTATCTCACAATTACTGGTTAGGCAGAACAGTAAGTCTTTTGCATATGAAGACCTGAAGCCCATCTATTACATTCTCAGCTTCCCAGTGAGATCAGAGCTGACAGATGCATATTTCCACTGCATCCACTAGTTCATACTTATTCTATGGATGACTCCTTGCAAGGAGCAGCACCTGTTGCAGCATCCTTCACATACAACAGCTATCAAAGAAAGCCAACTCGCAACAAGGGTTTTGTTTTCCTAGCAATTTTAGATATCTAAGGTGTGTGAACGCTCCCTGTTATTTTCCAAAAAGGTAAACAGAAAAGAGAGTCTATTATAAAACACTTTGTATTCTGAGCAACAATTCAGCCCATTATGCAGAACTGCTTACAGAAAGTAAGCAAAAGTTAAGAAACAGAAAATAATGCAATTTATCTGGGAAAAAAAGTCTACCCAAAGTTTGTGATAGGATCATACCTCATAAAAAACACAGCTCAAAAATAAATAAACGAAATTTTGAAAATTTAGAAATTAGAAAATTTCTTTTTGTCAACACAGGATGCTCGTGGACATGATTATAAAATGAACTGGTATCTTTTGGGGACACTGATTTGATAACAATACAACAAAGGAGTAGGTTTACTACAGTAGCTAACCCTCCAATTTTCTCCACCATGATATAACCCATGGGATCTTAATGGTTCCTGCCCTAGAGATGTCCTGGTCAAAATCGGGCACTGATGAGTGGCTTTATCAGCTTCATTGCTTTCAATTAAGTCTCAAAAAATGCTTGCACTTTGAGGTCACTATTCAGTCTCGGATTTCTTTCCTTCGGTCTCCTCCTGCTGTTACTTTCCTCTCTTACTTCTTTCTTCCCTCTGTTACCAGCCAGACAACACTGCATCTGTAGTAGTACCGCTCCAAGCCCAGAACTGAACATGCAGCTGAAAGCACTGAACCTAAACACTGTCTGTCAGATCTCCTACAGCATGTCGATACCACATTTGAAAAGCACTTCAAGACTGTCACCTATATTCAATCTGTGCAAATTACTCCATTTAAACATATCCCTGCGCACATGCAAAGAACCCTCTGTATCATTCCAATAGTTGAGTGTAATGTGTCCGGCACACCTGGATAAGCTGCAAAGGCTGACGAAAATACAGTCTACTAGTGTGAGGGTCTAAAAAAAAAGCGAGTACAGCAGGTTTCTAAGCTGTATCTGAGATACCTCTTTTGGAAGGCTTATCACCCTGGGGGGATAAGATCATCCTCATATCTTCCTCATCAGACTGGCAAATTAACAGTCAGCAGCCCTTGATTTCTGGAAATGTTTGCGGTTTATTGTCTACAAGTAAATCCATTCCATTTTTAACAGCAGCAAGATCTGTTCAAATCATGATGTTTGCTGTTTCCCCATGATAAATAGCTATTATCGCTTAAAAGGATGTCAAGTGACAACAGTTTCACCAAAGGGATAAGAAATCCTGTTGAAATAAGTCAATCCTTTAATGGCACTCCCTTCCTTTTCCTATTACCTTCACATTTCCTGTTCTGGAAGGAGAGACAAGTAATGATCCTCAAGATCTCACTGTTTCAACAGCCTGCCAGGTAAGTCACCGGGACATAGAGAAATCAGGGAAATAGTAGTCATCTAAACGCTCACATGGCTGCAAAGGCTGGTAAGAGCATTTCCAGATTTACAGGTCTCTGCATTTTCTATCTGCTGGATTTGAAACAGTTTGCTTTACACTCTAATGACTAGCAATCTGCTGTCCAAGTCCAGGCTTCCAGATCTCCTACTTTTTGTACTCTGGCCCTTTTGGAAAGCAGCCAGCTCCCAAGTGCCTTCTGATATCCTTAGAAATCAATGGTTGATTTCAGTATCAGTTGTCTCACAGCTGTCATACAGGTGTCCAAAGAGTTTCTCAGATTAATGATTCACTCAAAGATGCAGGTATCTGAATCCCAGATTTTCTATCAAGTTAGCCCCCTCAGCCCCTGGCAACTGAGAATCTGGAAAGCCTGAAAGCACTTACACCTCAGAGAACATCACAATCCTTACAATACAAAATGTCACAGAGTTTCACTCTTAAAAAAATACAAGTTTCAGTAATCTTGAAAACAAGTTTTTTCATCCCAGAAAGCTCTAAGTTTGGTTCATAATTAAATATTTATTCATCTCTAAAAACGTGACAGATGTAGCAAATGTACATCCACTCAAAAGATTTTAAAATTCAAAGTTACAACTCAATATTTTTAAGGTAAAAGGTGACTGGATCTGAACTATGAAATCTCTAGGCAGCAATATGATTTTAAAAATATGATAACCATTAAAGCTTACATTTATATATAGAGAGTTCAAAAGGAAAAAAGAAGTTTAATTTCCTAAAAATCCCAACTGAACACCCATTCAGTTCTTCTACCGTAACCAGGTACTTCTAAAATGAAATATTCACTTCAGTTTTACACTCCCATGCACCACAATTAAGAACTTCATGATGTGGCCATGGTTTCATGATAAATCTTCTTCTCAGTTGCCCACCAGGATGACTTAATTTGGATCAGACACAAGTCAGTGCATGACTGTTCTGTTGAATTAGAAAGGGCACACCAAGATGGAGTCTGAGCCAGCTTTACAAAAGCAGAAATAAGTAATGCAGATAGGCACAAAGCCTGCTAGTACAAAGTCAGCAATTCAAAAAAAATTGAAACTAATTCAAACCAACAGGGTGATCTTAAGAGATCAGGTGGTTTTCATCCAGAACTAGAAGCATGAACTCATCGCAGAGCATAACATCAAAGTGCAGCTTGTGAAATACTGTCCAAGCATTTACTATTTGTTTTAAATAGGTAAAAGATTCAGTTATTTCTCTGTTTTCTGGATACCATAAATGACTTTTTTTAATGTAGTCTCATGTAAAAGTTCTTATGCCTGCCCACAGTCACTCAAATCTTTTTCATACGTGAGGACTGTCACTTACATTTATGACTACAAGAGTCATATAGTTCAACTATAGCACTCAAGGAGATCAATTCAGTCATATAAGGGAGATTTCACAATTGCTGATGATGTTGCTTACCAACTAATACTCTCATTTCAATCCAATACTCACCAGACTTGCTGAATGAGGCTGTGAATGCATGGACCTCATGGATGACATACTGGTCTGGTGCATGTATCCATATCCTTGAGTTTGGCTTTGCTGATACGCCCCAGGGAGAACAGGGGCTGTGTTAAAGAAATACAGACACCTTCATTAGGATTTAAAAACAGTCCTTGTTCTAGCATTTTGTAGAAATTGCAGATTATTTACATTGTTAGTAACAATTCCTCCATACAAAACAGTTCAGAATTGTTTCCATAGAAAACATAAGGCTTTTCATAGGTTGAATTACACATAAATGTAGCCAAAGCTATAGCAATACATCCACAAACACTGTCAAGGTTAGTTGACAGGAAAAGTTTAACTTACCATTAGAAGTCTAACCATAAAAAGGTGTATGAAAGCTTGAGATACCACTAACTCAATTTTGATATTGTCATAGATGAAGCATTACATATATGTCCCATAAATTGACATTTTTAAGGAAAGACTGATGGGAAAAAAGCTATATTAATAGTTTTTAAATGCGTCAGTAGAAATTCACTGCAATTAATTCTTAACTCATTGCAAACTAACTCTTAAAAGTGAACCTATGGCTGAGTTTCTTAGTTCAGACTGATTCCATCAACATTTTTAGCCAAGCACAGAGAGATCAATGCTTACCTAAATATTTCAAAGTCCACCTTTTTCAATGTCTTCCTTTTATCACACAATTTTCCCATTTCTTTAACACATATTTTAGTCACATTCTTTTAATAATTTTGTATGTTAATTATTAATATATTGACTTCTATTTTACCAAAAGCTTCTGAAAGCATTAATACTCCTTAACTCTGCTGTCTACTAGGAAAGCATTCATAAACCTCCCAAATCCACCAAACATATTGCTTCAGCAATAGACCAAAATAAAATGTGTTAAAGACATGGTTGATCAAAAAACTATGAGAAGTAAGCCCAGCATAAGTAACTACTGACTATTTTCCTAGACAGGCCAAGAAGCATTTTAGAAGCAAAATTAAGAGACTGAAGTGGTTTTCAAAATCTAAAGATTGAAAGTTTTGTCACCACATATTTGTGCGTTTTACAAGACTCTCATGCACTCTGAGAATAAAGTCTTCCGGCCTGTTTGGAGGTTATTAGCTTATCTCCTCAGTGATTTACCAGAATTTTGCTAATCCAACTGAAAATTCATTTAGCTACACTGAAAAGAAAACACATTTCTGTTGATACTACTTCAAGTGGTCCATTTAGCTGATATTCTAAGTCCTCCGGCAAAAGCTGTATTTTGCTTAAAGGAGCAAAGCCCATGCAGGACATGAGTAAAAACCTTCAAACATGGAATCACTGCAGTCTGACACTTTTCGAGACAGCTCTCTTGGGCTTGCTGGGAAGAACCACTTCTGAAGCAGCCATTACACACAGATTCAAAAAGGAGCAAAGCTAACGTAAGATTTAACGGGGTTCACAATGTATGGAAGATCCAGGACTTGTAAAATGAAAAAAATACATGGGAGAATCAGGAAACCCCATTAAAAATATATATATTCATAAGTATTCATATTTGCACTAAAAATCTTCTGTCTCTGCTTTTTAAGTGATCAGGACAATAAATGCATGTGAAAAGGGATTACTGGGAAAATGTTTGCCAAACTGTTTTAAAACAGTTTGTGCTTTTGGCAAGTTGTTTTACCAATCCTGCTCCTCCAGCTAACAAAATCATGGACTTCAACAAAGGTTCTTCTTAAAATTTCCATTTAGTTTTAGTTAGCATATTCAAACGCCCTAAGTGTGCAATTACAATTTGGGATGCCACTTTTTGCTCTGTGATACTTGTAAAGATAAGTAACATTGTATATTTAACTAGGGCTTTCTGATGTAGAAAACATGCTTCAAACTATTGCAATGAATGGATTGTTTTGTTAAGTGAGTGAAATTAAAGTGATACACAGTCAGATGCAACACTGAAACCTGATGAATTATGGATGTTTTAGAAGTGCTAAGTTCATTGTAATAACATGTAAGCAAAAGACATTTTAAAGCAGTTAAATCATTAGTTAACTGCTGTTCATTAACATGTTCACAGGATTATCAGGCATTAAGTGAATCGTCCTAAGTAGTTCATCAAATAATTTATATTTCAATGTTGTTACAATCTATTTCTATATGACCAGATGTAGCCCTCCATGAGAAAATAGAGAAAACCACATTTTAATCAAAGGTTCTGCGATCAAGCTGGAATTAATACATTTCACCTAATTCATCACCAGCACAAATGTAGGCCAGTTCATAGAAGTCAGCGAATTCTCATCTCCTGATACCACCCATAAATTGGTTCTGTGGGTTAAAAATCGAGCACTTTTTAACTTAACAGGAAGACCATCTTCAGCCCACACTGGCTGCTGATCAGTCAGCAGCCACCCTGCTCTGCAGCGACAAACGGCTAGTAGCTCTTCCCTCGTCCCTGGCAGGGGCAGACACCCTGAGAGTCCCTTTCTTTCTTCTTTAGAGTAGCAAAGATGCCAGTAGGAACTTTTTGCTCTTGATTCCTTTGCCCCAAAACAGATCTTAATTCCAATCCAGCATCTCTTGTCAGTGTAAGGCAGCAAACCTACTGATAGTCCTAACCCTAACCCTATAGCTTTCAAATCGACCAGCTTATTTTGGGGAGGATAACCCATGTCTCCTGACTCTGTGACAAGTGACTGCAGCAGGTCTGAGATGTGCTGTCCTCTTTAGCAATCAGTCCCTTGCAAGCTGAGAGAATTCTGTCAAACCGTCTCAGCAAACCTGTTTGCTACTTTACCTGCAGTGATGGAAACCATAAATCCATGAAAACAAAGCATTTCTTCCAAAGCATTAGAAATTTTGGGAAGTGTTAGAAGCTGGTGTCTTAGAAAAAGATTATACGCAAACAAAAAGAAGGAATTTCTAGGACTAGAGCTGCTGATTATCTTCTATTTATTTATTTAGGTATCATATATGGCAGCACATATGTCAGCCCACATTAGTGTTGAAGACACTTGATTGAATAATTTGAATAACCATGTGGGTTGTTTTCCTCTTTTTTGTCCATTAAAAGAATACTGTAGTAGGGCTGCAAAAAAAATATTTTTTAACAAATTTTTACAAAAAATACTTCAGAAACCGCCAGATGATTGTGTGTTTGGAAGACAATTTGGGAATCACATATATAAGCTGTGTTTCTAGTGACATACAGGTAATTCAAGGTGAGATTAACATCATGCAGAGAAAGAGTTTGAATTGTCTTCATAATCATCACCTATAGCTAACAACAGTCTTTTGGCTCAGATCGAAGTATAAAGTTCTATAACATCAACTGCAGCAGCAGCTAAAGCAATGGTTTTAGTTAACCGAAGGGAACAATAAAATACAGTGGTGGAACATGAAATTCAGTTAACTGAAACCAGATTTATTGGGGAGGGAGCTGACGGCTGACTATTGCTCCCAGAAGTACAGGTGGATGTTTTTTCTTGTTGCATTAAGACTTTACCAGATGCATTCTGATGTATCAAAACTTACTTCTTCTTTCTCTTGTCCTGCTTACCAAGAAAGCCAGATATTCATTTTAAATTATCTACTTGAAAAAATTTATCATATACTCTTACTATATCTTTATAGGCTTCCCCAGAGAAAAGAGAGAGAAAAATGAATTAACATGATACAAGGCAAACAGAGATGAAGCCTCCAAGAGGAAAGAGCAGCTGAAAAAATGATAGCGAGTATCAACTTGCTACCACAGACAATGGGGTCTGGAGAGTGTGTACCAATCAGGATATGCTTTGAGAACTGGGAGACAAAAAGGTCATATTGTAGAAACCAGAAAGGAATAATTTAGAGAGCACTGCATAACTATGAGGTAAAAAAAAAGGTCATGCTAAAAAGAAAAATCATTTAATGGTTATGTTTCAAGATCCATTTTATCAAAACCACACTTAAACTCTCTTTCATTCTTTTGTACAGCAGAACCTTGACAATCCATGGTAAAACAACATATCATCACTGCTAACTACCAAATTTTAGCCATTTACTGTAACACATGCCATTTACTGGACCAGATGTAAAATAACAATCACTTAACTTACTCCTACACACATTACACAGTTTTAAGCACTCGTTTTACTTCCTATTTTGGTATTACCTCAGTTCATGGTTTCACCCCTAAGGCTTCAGAGAACTCACAAAGAATACTGCAACATTTTGGAATAACAACATGAGAGAGTAGAAAGTAAAAAGAATGATTATGATTAGCACGTGCTTAAGTTTAGTGTCAACATGACACTAGACATCAAGCTGTAGATTTTCTGAGCAGCACAAAAGTTGCAATAAAGCCAGAATACAGCATCATCATGCACCTCTGTGTTACTGCCATTATGACAAGCTCACCCAAAATAGATTGAGCTGCTTATGGGAATTGTGCTGCTCCACATATTTTGAAGTCCTTCCCATTTTGTCTTCTTGCCGCTGCTTTATTTTCCACAGTTTGCAACATCTAGTGCAGGCCCCAGAGCCTTTCTTTAGAAAGCCTCTGCCATAGTTTTCAGTTCCTTTTTCTTTTGTCCTTTCTTAGAAATTATTCAGCCACATCCCAGGCAACAGAACACATAGTCATAGTGATGCAATCATGTGTAGGGACATGTAGGTCTACAGTACACTCCTGTGGTACTCCGGTACACATGTGCTTGTTCATGTGGACAGGTCACTGTGCTCAAACTGCACAGCCACCTGGACCACTTCCCAGGTCAAGTTAAAAGAATACATAGCTAAGGAAATACAACCTTAGGAAATACAGGAAATACAACCATTACTGCTGTGTTGAAGTTGGTGGATAGTAACAACTGATACCTTTTTAAGCCTTCTCCATAAAGTGTTACAGAGGTAACTTTGGTTATAAACTCTGGCTTTGTAATTTATTTATTTGTTTGTTTGTTTGTTTTTTAAGAAGCCTCTACAAAAAATATAGTCCAACCCCTACCTAAAATCAGGGCCAAATTTGCAGTTAGCTTGGGTTTCTTCACACCTTATCCTGTGGATTTTTACTTTGGGATGAAGATTTTCACTACACCTCTTTGGGCAACCACAAACCCTCTGATTTCTCCTGTTTATTTCTCATGCTGTGTATACTTCTGTGCAAGCTCTTGAGATGACCTCAGTACAGCACTGCATTAATCACACAAGTATCTTGAGAAAGAGTTTTAAGGAGAGATTTGAAGGAGATTAACACATTAATTCTGCAGAAGTTCACATCCTGCCCAAGCATAAACAGCAGCATAAACAAAACATAACTGTTGTCAGGCAAGTATTTAGTAAGAGTTTTAAAGATGGTCCATACCACAGGCTAAGTAGAACCAAGAATCTTGACACTGCAAGGCAGGTTAGATAAGATGAGGATAGGATGTTCAAGACACAAAAGAGAAGAAAAATAACTTGCTTGCTATGACAGATGAGCTTCTAGCAGGCTTTTAAAGACAATGTGCTAAACATTCTCAGCTGAAATTAAGACTGCTGGGAGAACTCAGCAGGAGTCATGAGCGGATATGTCCCAAGGAGGCCACAGACAGTCCATCCCTGACTCCCACTGCATATCTGAGATACATGCCCCATGAGCTGGCTGAGACAACCTGACACTTCTACCACCCTTTCCTTCCTCTCATCTAGGTTGTTTTTCTGCTCGCTTGGTGAGCTATGTCAGCTCAGCAAGGGATCAGACCAGTGACAGGTGCAGGGCAAGGATGGAGGCAGGACCAAGTACCCAAGGCCACAGACAGAACAAGGCAGCAAACTACTTGATGAGCTCAGTTGTCTCGAGTTATGTCCCTCTAAGCACCTCATTTTTGTGCCAGCTACCTCTGAGTTCAAACCGCAAAAGAGCTGAGTCTCTCACAGATTCTTCCTTCCAGATGTCCCAGTATCCAGCCCCAAACAAAGCACCCAGTGTAATGCAGACGTTCCCATGTGCTCACATGTGGCATGTACTGCTCAACTATTTGCATCCTAGGTCTCCATAGTATTTGAAATAAGTCATAGTGGAAGTTTAGAGAAGATTAATGAGGACAGCTAAAAATAGGTATCAGAGAACTAAATGACTTTAATGAGTGTGCACAGGTTGCCCAGAGAGGTTGATATGAGGTACAGAACTCTGCAGCATCCCAATCGCACTGAGCAAGGAGCTGGCCTCCAAAGGACACAGTAAAAAAGCAGTCACAGGAGTAGAGAAAACAGAAGATTACAGGCATGTTAGATACAGACAACACTAGGAAAACCTCATTAATAATTTCACAGTGCAGAAATGATGGCTGAGAATGCTTCTGTCCCAAATTGGGATGAAAATTTTTAAAATGCAATGGTTCATGCAAAAAGAAGTTTTTAAAAATTGGGTAAAGAAACAATTTTTTGCCAAGCATACCAAAATATCTACAATTTTCAATCTTTATTATAATCTATGTAGCTCTTCAAAATTAAACATATTTCACCTTAAACCTGGATTCTTTGTTTTGAAAATGTCAAGCTATAACCTTAACAATCTCAAACTGAAAAAAATGGGATTCTTTTGGTATTGAGACATCAATCACAAGTCATCTGTTCCTATAAGGAAGTTTGGCACTAAGCTGCTATCTTCTGGTGAACAACATTGAAAAAAATTACCAGTCATATCTAAAGTTAAATTATTCAACATTAACTTTTCAAATAAGCCAGAAAATTGAAAAACACACTCTAAACTGATTATAACTCTTATGTATTGCAAAGTTTTGTTATTTTCTAATCAAAAAGAACAGCACACTATAGTCACATTTACTGAGAATAGTTCAGACTGTGTAAGCATATAAAAAGCACTAACCTGAAGACTGAAGATGGTGAGACCTGATACAGAACAGTGCTGTTTTTAGAACAGTAGAAAACACCATGGTAAGGCATCTTGGCATTTTTTCTTGTAAAAGTAACTTTCTCTTCATTTCCTCTATTTTCCTTTTCCCCCCCTCTTTTTCTTGTCCTTTATTCGTCAGTGAGTCTGCTTTCACAGATGTCTAAGCTACCAGACTGGTTGCTCTCAATGGTGCTGCCAGAAGCAGCATTTGTCTGCATACTATCCATTACAGGAGTCAGTAACAGTTAGTAAATTGGAATATCAAACCCAGATATAATTAGGTTGTTGAAATAACAACCTGAAAGTATGGCCTAATTCACACAGGGTGTTAATAAATCTCTGCCATGCTCACTGACCTCATTGGAATTGAAGCTCTGAACTACTCGGAGTCAGTGACAAATTCAGAACATTACAAGCCTAGGAAGTTTCCATAGCCTAAATTCTACAGACGTAAGATATAAGCCATGCGATATTCAAATACTTTAAAAAATGATGGAAGGGAGATCAACATAAATAGTAATTTTGTAATTAAAATAACTAACATTAATTAATCATGATGCAAAAAATCAAAATGTCTCTACTGTCAAGATTATTTCGACATACTACAATGTATAAAATATTTTAAATTTCATTAGTGTCATGATTAGACTAAGATTAAGTATCATTATTTTAGAACACCATTTTATCAGCTAGCAATAATTGAAACTATAAGTATGCACCATGATGCCTTAGGGTTTTCATGAATTTGTAAATTTTTATACTTCTGGGTAGTTTCTCACATATAGCATAGCTAACAACCTCTAACCCTGTGTTAGCTGTCTTAAGGGTCAGATAATAGCTGGAACACTGTGCAAGGAAAACATGGACCAGAGCTAAGGCAAGTAGATACCATGTTAGTCAAAACAACTAGCAAAGCCCAGCAACCTTGGAGAAGCTCCAATAAGGCAAAGGGGTCTTAAGACCTCCAACTCAATTTTAGGAGAGGCGTGCCATGAGGAGGAACCAAGGGAAGCTCTGGGCATGGACATATCTTAGATTGGATACAACCTTTAGATATGATAATTGAGTAGNTGTGGGTGAAAGGGTTTTTCACCTGGGAGGGATGGACTGTCCCTTGTTTGCTTCGATAAGACATGACAGAGTGGCTCAGGAGGTTTGGCTGGAAACAGCCGGGATTAATTTACTCTGCATGTTTTGAAGCGGTGGTGCTGGGAAAAGAGCTCACATGGTATTCCTGAGGCCTTGAGTTCATCCTAGCACCGGTCTTTTCTATCTGTTACTTATTAATATGTGTTGTACTCTTTTATACTTTTTATACCTTTTATACTCTTTTATACTCCTTTATATTCTGTACCCCAAAACCCTCTAAGTAAAAGAACTCTTCTCTGTTTTACCCACATAAAGTTGTCCTGGAAAGTTTTTTCCCCCTTCTTTAAGGCAACAACCATATAAGCTGAAGTAGATTATTATGGGAAATGCAGAATCATGAAATTACAACTTTTAAAAGCAATTTCATCATAAGAAATTAAAATTTGATTTTGAATGAAATTACAACAGAAGATCTCTGTTTAGCATGTGTCAAAGAAAACTAAGAAATTTTGAAAGGAACAACAAAAAGAATCTCTAATGTGCTCACGCCACATGGAATCCTGTGTTTTACTTGAGGTTTCCTTTTAGGCAGGGACTATCTCATAGTTCAGTCCAAAATCCCTGATTTGTATGAACAGGCAATATCACTCATAATAGACACACTGATCTTTATTGTATAAGTCTATCATAAATCCAATAGCAGATGGAGTGGGAATTTGAGAAGTACTAGCTAGGACAGTTGGAAAACTGTCTCTCTAGTACATCATAGTCTACGTGTCTTGTCATTCTGACCTTCTCCTTAATTCTTCATGTTTTGAGGAATGGTGGTGGATCCATCAATTCCATTATATTCTTTTTCAGGGCAACTTTTCCCAACATCCATTCTGGCCTCTTTGAGGGTTCTAAATCTCTGTGCTGCAAAAAGCCAATCTCTCATGGACAATTTGCCCCTTTAAACAAAAGTGGCTTTCATTTCCCTTCAGAGGAACTGCATGAAAGTGATATATTCAGAGAAAGCTCAGGCTAGCACAGCTTCCAGGAGCCTTGTTTGCAGGCAGTTATCAAATGTCACAGTCTAGAGAAAAATGAAAGGAACCCAGGACATCCTGTTTTCTACAGTCAAAAGAAAGAACAGGCAACAGAACATCCACCCTCTTCATTACAAGACAGCAACACAGGGAATATTTTTGCTAGGAAGCAGCTGTGGATACTCCTTAGAGCATCATTTTTACTGAGGAACAAGGATTGGAGGATACTGAGATACAGCTCAAAAGCTTTTGTGATCATTAATACATTACTGTCGCAGTAAAGCATCACAGTGCTGTGAAGTATTAAATACATATAATCTAGTGCTCTGCCAACAGAAGAGGAGAAGAAGCAAAACCTCAAACAACCCAGAGAGTCCCTGCCTGTGTCTGACTGTGGAGCAGTGAGGTGATGAGTAGCTGCCTCCTAGCTTGCATAAAGCAAAAGCCAGTCCTGTTCTGGCAGAGCAGACAATTGTGATGACCTGCAAATGCCATCAACTTCCCCAGACTGCCTTTGGATGGCCATTTAGGACTGTAAGACCACAAACACTCAGAAAAACTAATATGATAAATGTAATTCCATAGCAGACACTTCAAGCAAAAGCTTTTTCACATGAAAGCTAAAGGTGTTTGTTATAAAATAGGGTGTTAAATGATATCCCTGTAAATGTTGTCAGCCTTTAAAAATACAGGAAGAGGCTGTTTGTAGCATTCATTCATACTCATGTTTTTGTGGGTTTTGCTAAAAAAAAAGAAAACAGGGTAAAATCAAAGTGAACACAATATTCATAATATCCCACCTTCCACATTCCACTGATGAATTCTTACTACAGCACTATAAAAAGAAAACTACCTTGACTATTTGGCTTCTAACTCTAAAACCGGAGTCCTATTTATCCCCAGTTTTAAATCCTCAAATGTCACTTTAGGGTTATTATGATGAATACAGAATATTCCATACCAGTTAAATGTAGTGCAACTGACAAAATATTCTGTTTTGAATATTCAACTACAAAATCTTTTCTACATGTTTAATTCACTCATTTTCCTCACAAAAGCAGATGCAATACTTTAAATACTCTATTGCAACCTGAGGACAAAAGAATTAGCAACAGAAACTATATAGATTACATTGTGTCTTAGGAATTATTCTAACAGTTCAAATATAAAAGGACTACCCCCAATCATTTTATTCAGACACCCCTATGAACATTACTTTGGAATTAGTCTTCAGTGGTAGCTGTCCAGTCCAAAGAATTTAGCCTACACTTCTATTAACAGCTAGTATATCATAATACTCATATGCACCCCCATTTCCCCCACTGGCATTGTACTTGGGCCATAGCCAAATCACAGGGCATCCTGCTCTGAATATGAATTGCAGTCATAATTAGGTGTCACTTGCAAACAAACCTTACCACCAGCTGACTTTTTTTGTCTGACATTCAACATAAGCAGCAGCACATCTCAGCTGAAAATTCTTTCCTTGCACACCAGACCACATTATTTTGTTTATGAAGGCACAAAATGTCTTAAAGGCAGCTCAAGGCATCCTCAGTCCTAGTGGGACCATGATGCACCACAGGAAGCTGTAATTCCTATTTAAATTGTGAATAGGCAGGGTTTTGCTCTATGCTTCCTCACAAAAGCAAAGAGTTGGTAAAATGGAGGTTATGTTTACATGTTACATTACTCACAGGCCTTCAATTATAATTTTTATTCTCTTACATTTACTGAACATCTACTATTGTCCTTGTGCATTAGAGAGAGAAGCCTGTAAGTTCTTCTCATGGAAGCTGTGCTTTGATTTCTGTGCATCTATTTATTTGCATAGTGGGTAAACCAAGTCTGAAAAATGGTGGAAGGATAGCATGGACCAGGATCATGTACATCACTGCACATAATTTTACTAATTATCCTCTGAAGTGTATCAAAAGCTGCTCTAGGGGACCACTGAGCAACTAAAACAACCACTTGCCAAGGGAGCCATTAACAGCTCCAACAGCTCAGTCACTTGAAAATTGCTTTTCTACTTTCTGCTCACTAACTGTTTAATGGAAAAGGGAACATCAGACTCAGGCAGCTAGCAGATCAAACAGAAGGATGCCCTAAACTGCCGCTACACGGCAGAAATTGAAAATGGGATCTCTTCTGGATTCTCCTTCACCTGGATGTGTGGATATTGCCTTTTGATCTGGCAGATGCCAAGGGTGTGGGAGAGAAGCACGGGAATAAAAGACAGGCATAAGGAATATAAGCAAAGTTATTTTGTAAGTGTGAAATGTAAAGTTCTCCGTGGAGCATCAACTCATCCTCAGTGGACATACACTGAACCAAAAAATGTGCCTTCAGATGAATCACAATTTATTTCTTAATGTATTACAATGAGTGTGAATACTTAGTTTTATTTCCAGAACCCTAAATCAAACCTTAATCTAAATTTAATTCACTTGGAGTACTATATGAAGTTTCAAGTTTTATGTTAAAAACCAAGGTTTTACCAATACTTTGTACCTCTGTGGTGGAAAAGAATAAAATCTAATCTTCTGGACTAATTTATCTCATGTTCTGCATTAACAAAGCACTCAGCAGAGGACACTAAAAGTCCAGACTAAGACAGAAAATCGATAATGCTCAAGACAGGGCATAAATGTAGTCCCTTTGCCTTTCTGATTTCCTGTACTTACATGGCTTAAAAGGCTGAAATGGATTACTCAGAGACACAATTATATATTAAGCAGCCAAAAATCCTCTTACCATATAAACGTACATAGAAATTAGCACGTGTAGGGAACACACTCAACCTGTTTCTAACTAAAATCTAAACTCTCACAACTACTCTTGCTTTTATTTTTCCTTCTTACATCAAATCCAGACCTGAAAAGGTATCATCTCTTTAGAACTAGGAAGCCTCTCAGTGTTTTCAGAAACTTCTCTAACTGTAACGTCTTTTTTTGTTTGTTTGTTTAATCAGGAAAAAAAATTCCCCTTGACCATTAGGAATCACTACAGAACTGATGGCAGAAGCTGAAACAGCAGGTCACTAGGAGTCTAGTCACAAGCTAGAAACTAGGAGTCACCAGTTCTGGAGTATAAGCTCTTTAACAGAGAAAGCTCTTCATGCTAAATAATTTGTGGCATCAGAGAAGTTACAAACATATGCACACACTTTTGTCTGTATAACATACACAGAGAAGTATTTAGCTAAGTTCAAAAATATCACAGAAGTTTGTGCGTGGGGTATTTATTATTTGACTGTAAGCGTTTATAGTACATTATACACTTAGAACAGAAAATCACCTAAGTACGAAGATGGAAAAACACAGTTTTACCAGGATGCTGTTGAGTGGAAGAAGACTATTTTTTTCTGACACATTAACATTCATGTTGGCAAACCTGCTGGGGACTGGAAACTAAAACCAAAGTACCATCTAGTCTGAAACACAAAAAAGTCAGAAACACATGTAAGAGCCTGGTGGCTAAGAGAAGTGTAGATGTGACCCTTACCAAGAGGTATCAAGAGTAGACAGAGCATTGTTTTGATGGGTTCAGCTTTCTGTGGCAGGACAGCCTGCTGACACACTTGAAAGGGACAAGTAACCCACAAAAACCTATAGTTCTTCCTGTGAACTGTACAATTCCTCTCCCTCTGAATGCCATGTTTGATTACCAGACTCAAGGGAACAACGTTACAGAAACAGAGTTAAGTTACCTAGCAGAACACAACCATTCTTCCCTGGCTGCCAGAGAAGAAAATATAATTGCTGTGTCATTCTGCTTGACCTCCTTTGAATGGCATTTCTAAGTACTACTGCCAGCTGCACCCGGAGATGGAAGATGGATCTCTCTGTTATAATATAAAGAGCAGTTAGGTATTATTTCCTCTTTTTTTTTCTTTCACCTTTTACTAATAGTAATTTTTCCCAACCTCAAAACCTGAGGGTTTTTTATAAAAAAATTCATGGAAAGGACAGAGGAAGGAAGGGAACCAAATCCAGTTTCCTTTCCTCTTCTTCTATCTGTTGGCACAGAAAAGTACTAGCACTATCCCAGTGCAAGAAGACTCTTTGGCCAATGTACCAGGGAGCATCTCTGTAAGTCCAGCATGCAGTTTTTCACCATTTCACCTGATTAGTTTGTCTTCTGACCACACTAAACAGGAACAGAAGCAGTAGCAAAGTTCCTTGTTCTAGGATTTTCTGTCATATGCATGGGTGGGTGTCAAAGCCTCAGGCAAATCCTACAAATAACCATGTTACCAACAGAGTCATGAATATCATTGCGTGCTAGGGGGGAGAGAAGGAGACATCCCAGAAATTAATGTTTAAAATGTCAGTGTCGGGCTGAGGAATAAAAGCCCTTTCCATGAGCTGGTACACAGGGCAAGGCTGCCACCAGAGATACACAATAACGCATAAAGTCTACTTCGATCTTTGCAGGGCTGTGCTCACACTGCAGTTCAAACAAGCAGTTCTTCTAATAGCCTACAACGTGTTCCTGCCTCAGTGAGGAAAGGGCAAAGATAACCCCTGGAGTTTGGAGGAAGGGAGGAGAGCAGGCTCAGCTGCTCTGGAGCCTTTCTTCTTCAGAAGGCTCATATCACACAAGCAGGACATGCCGCTAGGGAGAGAGATGAAAGGACTTAGTGTTTCTCATTGATTAAACTTCCACTCCAAGCTATATAAAGGGTTCAAGACTTAAAGGAAGATACTGCCACATTGTGTTTTCTGCAGTCTTCATAGACTTCGGAATCAAATTGTCAGCAATGCCCATTTGCCATATTTATTCCTTAGAGGTTGTTTGCACCAATCTGTTCCAGATTTCTTTTTTGTTATGTAGTATCCACGAAGTATCTAACACAAATTTTCGGTTTTTTCATAGCAATCTACAGGTTACTTTTAAGGCTGATAACAGAAATTAAGAGACTAGTAGGATATAAATGGAATTTCATGGTTTCTTGAAATCTGTGTGTTTGGATTGCCAGTGTGGGTATAAAATGGTAGCTTTCCAGGCAAAGCAAGAGACCTGAGTGTTAGCAACAGATTCTTTTCATTAAAATAAAGAAAGGAAGACGTTAAACCTGAGACCAAGGCCTTTTTATGCTAATTCTCACTATATGTCTGGTTGCAGCAGGCAAACTGAATTGGAGAACTTAAGCTGAAGGAGACAAGGACAAATAGCATAAATGTGGCCAACCAGTAACATACTGGCTCCAACCAAATAAGGGAAATTTCAGCACTTGTATTTAAAATGCAACAAAAGGCACTTGAAAATTCGGTCCTAATGTTCACTAAGGTTTCCTATATAACATGTGCTTTTGGGAGTACACTGAACCTGATTTCTGTCTCCTACAGACTGATTTCTATGTAGCTTTTAAGATAATACAATGATGACTTAGAAAATAACCAAAAAATCATATGGGTTTTTCCCATTAGTTACAATATATCCATAACTGAAAATGAACTCATACCTCTTCTTTTTCTCCATCTACAGAGTACACACAATTTAAAATAAGAATAAAGGGTCACTTTACTACACTGAATAATTTTGAATGTACAGAAAGGAAAAAATTTACATATCACATCTATAAGCTCATGCACACCAATTAAACTTAAAATTAAGAGGAAATAAAAGAAAAGAGTGGGAAAAGTCAAAGCAAAAGGGGAGAAAACCATCCTTGGAGATTTCAACAAGAAAAAAATAAAAAGGGTGTGTCGGGAACAAAAAAAATTATATTTAACTATTGCAGGACATTCATTAAGGTAATTTTTAAGTAGAAACCTTCAGACTGAATCGAAAACTTGGTAATATTAAATAAAATCCTGCTGATTAAAATCCAAGAAAAACAAGAGAAACCTAAACAGAAAGTGCCACAGTAAAAGATAATTAAAATAAAAACTGAGAGAATGAAAAATATTAGAAAGTTAAGTGAAAACATTCTGCAGTTGAAATAGGATTGAAGGCAAGCAGCATAAAAGGACTTTGATGAATAAAGCAAAAGGAGGAACACTAAGGAAAACACTTTCACTGAAATATAATGAAAGAAAATCATTGCATCATGAGAGAGAGAGAGAAAGAGAATGAATAAATAACAGTGAAATGAGAATAACAGTGATACTCTTTAGTGCAGATCATTCTCGTTCCAAACAAGTTAAGAGAAGTTCTTCACCTCAAAATGAGTCAAAGACTGTTGCAAAAGAGAATGATAAAAATGCTAGCCCCAGTAGCACTGCCAAGGCTCATCTGCCGTCATCTGCTCAGTTATTGGGACCCTCTGTTTTAGCAGTAGACAAATATGTACCATTCCCTACCATCTCAGCAAAGCCTGGGATTTGTTCAAGTAGTAGCTGAGTGATGCCCATGGACACTGGGTCAACTCCCTTAAGGACAAGTTTCTGCACTCCCCAAAACTTAAACTATTTAACAAAAAAAACTCCCAAATTTCCTCTGGCTGTAGCATTTTATTTTTTGGTTTACTACAAAGAGTGGATCTGACAAAAATTATTAATTAGCCCTTAAGATTTTGCTTCCAGCCTTCACTTTATCTTGACACTCTGTCTACATCTGCACACACATGGCAACTGAGCAAGTGAGCTTTGTTTCTGTGTGGGAACCTGCTGGCCCTGTAGGTCTCTGGAGAGAGCAAAGGGAGTTTGGCCTTGGCTAGATTCTGTGTGCTCATAAAGATAAGCACCTGCAGAAGTTGTGGGAACCCAGAAGACAAGTACAGAGACAGTGGTTTGTAGCTAATAGCCAATGAGTGATTGTTTGTGTGTGTGAGCACCAGTAATGTTAATGCACGTACACTTAGAGAATACTATAATTGTAGAAACTCCATTAATAAAGTGAGCTTTGTAGTCAATCCATAAAGGATCATCTGCCTGCTCCATAAGCCCGCCTCCAACATTTCTGTCACTGTCATTGCATCACACACCACAAATTAATTTCTGTATCTTACATCGTACCACATATTAACACTCTAGTTTTAAAAAGTCCTTTCCCCTGCTCAGTCTCTGCAGATGGAACTATGATGAAGAATATATTTAGAAACTAAATATTTCTAAAATAAGAAACTTTAAAAAAAAACCTCTCCAATATTGCAAACTTGTGCTACTTTCAAGCATTTTTACTCTTGCCTTTGAGGGAATGGAACTAAACAAACCAGTCTTAAATCAAGAGGTTGTGAGCTAAAAGCTATTTTCACTTACTGAAGTCAGTACCAGCAAAAGAGAGTAGATTAATTTTATATGGAGACCTTAAAATAGGAGACAATATCTTTATAAAAATACATGCTTTAGCAAAACTTCCAAGAAACACTGCAGAGGCCATGAATACAAGAAGTCCAAGAAGGTGACACCTGTGTTCCTTTCTATAATCAGACATCAAAAACTCTGTAACCATATGTAAATGGGAGTTACATGTAAAATAAATTCATCTTCTTTCTGAATAGATGGTCAAAATACAACTGTCCAAAATAGTGCAAGACTAGAAGAGGTGTTGAGCCATATGAGCCAAATTGTTATCTACTGGAGCCTGAATGCAAACCAGTAGGATGGGACTTTACTGGTAGGGAAGGAAGCAGAGAAAGAAAGTGAGTGTGAAAAGAATTGGGAGAAAACCAGTGTACAAGACTGCACAAAAAATCAGGACAGAGAGAAAATATTTTATAAAGAAACTAAAAAATCCACCCCAAAACACTACTGTTGAGACATCTGTCAGACACAATGCTGCCTAGAAAGACCGGAATTGAAAGAAAAAGGGACTTTGCTGCTTTTTTGTAGTGTTCTGTGGGGGGAAAACTGCCTGATCTGTCTGTACAAACAAAAATAAATCTGACATCCATATATCTGAACTTCTCTTTCTGAAGAAAATAATCAGAAAAACCTTTCCAAAAGTGAATAGTTCCATGTCCAAGAAGTTTGATATCAAGGTTAAAAGCAGGACTAAATGAAAGTAATTGTTATCTTCTGTTCCTCTCTAGCCAAGCTGAAAATAACTACTCACGACAACTGAGAAAATATGACACCTTAGTGTTTCTGCAAAGTCCTACAGAATAACTTGCAGAGGAAAAGATAATCTTTATTACGCAGTAACTAATTACAAAGGATTTAGGAAGACTGAGAAGCTCAAGTGCAACACCTCCTGTCCAGTATGGCAAAAAAACTCAATGATATTGTGAAGTAATGAAGTCAACCTTGAAAAACACTCACAGGAAGAAGCTGTAAAAAAGACACACAAAGCTGAAAAGTAATTTCAAAAAGAATATCAAATGAAAGTTCATGACCTGCATTAAGCTTGCTGGAAAATGTTAACAATTGCTTCCTAACCAATTTTACCTGCAATACTCTAACAGGGAGAACAGGGAATTTCCCGGACTTACATCATGCAAAAATCTGATTTTGTAGAGAAAGCTCCCTGGGAGGCACACGTGGCTCAGCTCAACATCATCATCCAAAATAATGGTCAGGGAATCAAACTGGAAAAAATAATTCCAGTGAACAATGTCAGCAGCCTCCCTGTGATGTTTTTACTGAAATTCTCCAAAGACAAAAGCGAGTTATTTAGATCTGAATAAGACTTTAACATCTGGTATAAAGTCAGGGACTCAGCTAAGGGCTGGAAAGAGGTAGTTAAGGAACAATTCCACTGGCAGTGGAAGACTTGAATTGTGGGCCAAATATCAGTAAAGGCATTCAGAATAAATTAGTAATTGAACAGTGTAGAAATATCTGAAAGGTGATGAGACAAGGCCAAAGACACTCAGGGACTGTAAAACTGGTCATAGGTATCCAACTGTCTTTCACGGTGTCATGCCATCAGATTGAACAATGATCATTGAGAAACCCTGCTAAATCTAAAAGTACAAACTCCATGAGAAACAGTCAGAAAATTTCAGCAAAAAGGATTTGGTTCTCATTTACTGTGGTATGCCATAAGAGACATTGCAAAAAGGTTGTCGGCAAACTTGCCTTGTGGCTATGTGCTAAATGTCATTTTGGATGGGACACTGACATGAAAAAGGTTGGTATTTTTGACCAAAGATGTTATTTTCTGCTGTTTATTTCTGATTATGTACACAGAAAAAAAAATGACATTTTCTTGTAAATCATTAGGATTATGTCAAATTACTTAGTTCTGGCATTTATTCCTCCCCTGCAAAGGGAACTGTCTCAAACAAGTGCTCAAACCCTGGCTTGCCAGCTGGGGCAAAATGGAAACAACCTCTTGCTAAAATACGTTGATCTTGGCAAGGATTTATTCAACACAACACCACAACAACAGATTTAAGTAGAGCCACAAAAAGCAAGCTTACTAGTGCCAAAACAAGCAGGAAAATAAAGCCCATTTCCTATTCTCAATATGACAAGTAATAAAAAATATCTGGTAAAAATCAAATCAAGCTGACAAAGCAACATTAAAATGGCTTGGAATAGTGGCTAAAAAGATCAGAACAACTATAGACAGGCAATATGCACTGGACTGTGAAGCCCACTTTGCATCTTTACAGGAAGAGACAAAAACCAGCATTATGTGCATTATTACTATGATCTGTTAAAAGAGTTGGGAATGAACTCAAAATATGAAATAAAGATGGTCAGACATGATATACAGCAATACATTTCTGTCAAAGAAATGTTTATCTCTTTGTAGAGTCAGTACTTCAGTCTGAACACCTTCTTCCTCACCCATTCTTAATCAGGGCTGCTTGTACATGTCTAGGTGGCACCTAACACATAAGCACTAGCCACAACAGTAACCTGTTATTCCAGTGAGTGGGAGAACATAAACAGGCGCAGTCTAAAATTAAGATGCCTTAAAATCCTCTAAAAGCATGGGCAATTAAAGATGCCAGGCAACTAAATGGTAGTAATATCTTTCCTCCAACACCTTCATAAAAAAAAAATAAATTCATAACCCTTTGGATAACCTTTTCAATGCATCTTCTTTCACAACTGAGAAGTAGAAATTACTGTTTTTAAAAAGTATCTGTTTAGAGTGCAAGGTTTCTGAATATTTACAAATCCTCAGTCAAGTCTAATACATATTGTAATGCCACCAGGATGACTAGGCCCTTGTTCATCATAAATTTCATAAATTTTCTCCTAATCTGTGGCATGAAACAGATGCATAACATGGTTTTGCTCCTGAGAATGCAGTGTCAAAGTATTCTAATGCCAATCTATATTAAACAATAACAACCTACATAAGCTTCCCAGCTGAATGTTAACCCTGATTCTCAAGCCACTGAGAGGATGAGAAAACTTTCATATGTGAAAAGAGCACAGTTGATAAAATTTGTTGGGTTTGGGGTGTTTTTTAGGATGAAAACAGAGAGCCACAAGGACCTTCACAGTTGAATATGGGAATAAGTAGTTTAGTCACTAAAATACTATGATAAGCTTGATTTGCCCACTGAAAAGTACACGATAAATTATTTTTTTTTTCACATTAGAGGTGTATTTCATTCAGTTTCCTTGTGTCATTCAAGAGAAAGAATAAAACAAGATTCATGTATGCTTTGCAGAAAACACAACACTCCTTTTAAGCACTGTAAATGCTTTTGGACCAACAGCATTATCAAAAATGGTGAAAGAATTCACAATGAAGCAATATGGCATGCAAGAAACTGTGCATTTTTGCTTTGCTTTCTTAATCAATCAGGCAATAGTTCACACAGTTTCCACTTGTGACTACACAAGGATATGGAGTTAATACAGGCCTGTGAAGTAGCAACACACTGCAATAGTGTCATTAGTGAAAAAAGTGGGAATGAGGGATACCTCCTTCATCAGATGGCCTTGTTATCTCACTGCAGTAAGAAAAGGTAGGGTTTGTGTCAGAGCCATCTGATTTATAATCACCCAAACTGGTAGAACGTAAGTACTGCTTACTGTAACGGCTTGCTCTTTCTACAAAGGTAGAAGGAAATAAAGAATATCACAGTAAATAGATGATAGTAGTGCAAAGACAAGCAACAACATAAAATTAACCACTAGTAACATTGCTGTTCATACACTGTGAATTCTTCTCAAATTTGTGGCCGTTTTGAGCACCATTAGTTCCAATGCTGGCTTCAAAATCTGATACAACTAGGCTTATTCTTTGCTTTAGAAGAATTGCAGAAATAAAAGGTAGGATTGAGATACCAGAAAGAAAGGGGATGAGGATGAAGCATATAAAAATTTCCATTGGAAAATTCAAGTGTTCCTTTATCCCAAAATGAATACAAGTGCATGTGGAAATACTTCTGTATATTTTTCAAAAGAATACTTAAAGTTCCACTATCAGTAGCAAAGAAAATACATGTGCAAAATTAAACATTCAAAAGAAACATGGCAGGGAAAAAAATTATAAACTTGTAAAGCCAAAACACTGCTGCCTGTTATTGCATTACCTTCTCTCTTTCTCCATCTATTCTTAAATTATGAACACCTTGGAGTTGCAAAAAATAGCATAATATCATACGTCACATAGGGAAAATGTGCATAAAAAAACAATTTCATAAATCGGCCACTTTCCATAACTCTTAAATTTCATAAGGTCCATCTATTTGAAAATTCTGCTTATAGTGAGGACAAAGTCAATGCTTCGTAAGTGTCTACTTCTAAGTGGTATGAATAACTTGTTAAGGATAAGATTTATTATTTCTTATCTGCACATGTGATTACAGCTGAAGTTCCTATAAAACACTGCTTTTCAACTACTGCAGTTATAAATATATATGAAAGCATACTTATAAAACATATGGCTGGCACATTGACCTGAAAATTTACTGTATCGACTTAGTTTCAAAAACATAAAGAGCTGAATTGTGGAAAAGTCAGGATATAAGCAATACCAGAAAGCATATGCAGACTCCTAGACTGAATATTGTCCTCCAGAGGATCAATGTCGAAGATGGAGCCAGGATCTGTGCGCCAAACTTTAAGATCTTTTTCCAAAGCACAGAAATTATAAGACAGACAAACAACAAAGGAAGGAAAAGCATGAAAGGAATGAGCTTTAGCAATCAGCAATCAATTTCCTTCATCTAGAAATTAACCAAAATATCTAGATATTCACCTGAAAAGATCAGAAAGCATTCATTTCCTGCTTAAAAGAACTTTATACATTGATATTAAGCTTTGACATTATATAAAGGAGAGTTTACATAAAGGAGACTTTTGCTCCCATTGTTTTTTCTTTTTCTAAACATGCCCATAGTATTTTCTTAAATCTAAATAAACAGGAACAATTTCAGCATCACATACCAGAGCTCTTTTCCAGTAGCAGAACCAAAATCATCAGACCTACAAGAGTATTTTCCCAGTTGACCAAGTGCACCCTTACTCCATGGAGGCGTGCAGTATATACCCCTATACGTGACAGTTGGTAGCGTATAGCTGACAGAGGCACTACAGACCCTCCTTTGAATACAGAGAGATCATGTCAGCCTAATTAGCAGAATCAGCGGCATAGTTCATCTTGTCCAAAATAAATTTCCACCAATTTCTCAATTCATGTAAACTCAAAAGTATCAGTCTCTCTTAATATAAAAAATGGACTAAAGTGACAAATTCAGCTGTAGAAATCTACCCTTTAGACATCTACAGCTGGGTAAATCGAAGCCCACACTTGATCTTAACTAGTAATTTCCTCTGTCTTCCAAATGAAGTTTCCTGGGACACAGACGTACAGTTAATCCACTACCCCACTACTGAAAAGCATTTCTGGAATTCAGTGTATGGATTCAATAAAGGAGTAATCATCAGATCTTCAGCTTTAAATCATACATTCAAGTTATTAAGATCTCTCAAAATCGCATCTCAACAGGATATTGAAAACAAAGAGCCCATAAGATACAATTAATTTCCTATCAGTCTAAGTTAAAATCACAGCAGAAAAGCAAATACAGATTCAACCATTTTTAATAAACTTTTGACAAATAATTGCAGCATTGTACAACTTAAGAGAAGGCTTATAATAAATGCAGAGGCAGATACAGTGTAAATTCTTGATCTATTCACATCAATTTAATATATACGATTCATATGGGCAGAAGTGTTGATATGCTTGAGGGTAGAAAACCTCTGGTAAAGGGATCTGGACAGGCTGGATTGATGGGCCAAGGCCACTGGTATGAAGTTCAGCATGGAGAAGTGCCAGGTCCTGCCTTTGGATCACAACAACCCCAGGCAGCACTACAGGCTGGGGGTAGTGGTTGGGAAACTGCCCAGTAGGAAAGGACCTGGGGATGCTGGTCGACAGCAGCTAAACATGAGCCAGGGTGTGCCCAGGTGGCCAAGAAGGCCAGTGGCATCCTGGGCTGTGTCAGCCCCAGTGTGGCCAGCAGGACAAGGGAAGTGATTGTCTCCCTGTACTAGGCACTCCTGAGGTCACGTCTTGAGTACCAGTTTTGGGCCCCTCACTACAAGACATGGAGATGCAGAACGCATCCAGGGAAGGGCAATGGAGCTGGTGAAGGGTCTGGAGCTCAAGTCTAATGAGGAGCAGCTGAGGGAGCTGGGGGTTTTCAACCTTAAGAAAAGGAGGCTCAAGGGAGATCTTACCATGCTTTACAACTACCTGAAAGGAGATTGCAGCAAGGTGGGAGTAGGTCTCTTCTGCCAGGCAGCAAGTGACAGGATGAGAGAAAACGGCCCCAAGTTGTGCCATGGGAGGTTTACATTGGATATTAGGAAAAAATTCTTCACTGAAAGGGTTATGAAGTATTGGAACAGGCTGCACATGGAAGTGGTTGAACCACCATTCCTGGAGATACTTCAAAGATGTACTGACATGGTGCTTGGGGACACAGTTTAGTGGTGGCCTTGGCAGTGCCAGTTTAATGGTTGGACGTGATGATCCTAAAGTTCTTTTCCCAATCTAAATTCTTCTATGATATCTGCTATTCTAAAATAAAATAGTCATTTAATCTCTTCACACCAGTTTCAAATAAAACCTTGATGGAAAGTACAATCACTCAAAGCAGAAATCTACCAGATCACACCTTTTACTGGGCGTTTTCTCCTTGGGCAGATCTGACTACAACATTTACTCAATGCATGGGAAGTAGGAAAAAATTGTCTTTCCAACTTTGTTCTTTTGCTGGTTTGAGTGGTACCAAGATAAATAATGGGTTGGTAGGTAAAGTAGGACTGTGAGGACCCCAAATTTGTCATGCTTCAAATGATTAATAGCCTAGATGCAATCAGTGGAAATAACAAACAGAGCTAATAAAATAAATCCCATGGTGTCAGAATACATTCAGTGTATGTACATTATACATTATCTACTGCAACTCCCATAGGGTGAGGTGTAGTGCTAACTCCGTCTTGCCAAGATGAATTAAAGCCAACACAAAATCTTTTGATAAACTATGTGTTAGACTTAATGGTGATAAATTATGCAACTACATAAAGGATTGACAGGCATGAGAGGGCTGGGGGAATTGCTGAATGCCCAACTTTTCCTGTTTGCATGCCTTAGTAGGTAAAACTGTAATAAGTATGGCTTCATGGCAGCACCAGTGCAACAGCCATTGATTTGTATTGATTTCATCCATCTCTGTAACCTGAAATAACATACATAGAATCAGAATCTTGGCAATTTATACCAGAAATCAATTTCAACTCCCTGGTTACTTTTGCCAAGTTAAAATACCGTTATATTCATGTGAGAATTGTGGAACCTTTTTAGTAAGAGATCCAAAACTGTGTTACCCAACTGTGTTTATTTTGATGGGTTTATGATAGCTTTAGCATGGTTAAAACTAGTGCCTATTTGCCAAAGCAGAGGCATTATTTTAGCAATCAGGCATTTGAAAAGGTTGCTACAGCTTCGCCAAAAATTCATTAAAAATCAATCAGAGGTATGTATACTCAACACAGAGGTAGTAACTCTAGCTGGCTGAACAATTATCAGCTAGGAAGAAAACTCATGAGAGTCATAGCTGTGTTTTTCAGTTTGCAAATTTTTTTGAGCTGCCAAGGACATTCCATGAGCAGGGAGCTCATTGCTTCTTTTTAAATAAGTAGATATTATAATTGCAGTTCTCTGAAAAAGCATTAGCTGAAATATCACAAGTTTGTCATAGCCTTTTTTCTTTAAATAATTGTACTATTTTTCCTGTTCGGCAGGCAAGGGAGATTAAGAATTTCTGTGTGCTTTTTAAGGTGATAAGTAGTCCTAATATTTCACTTAGAACTCAAGAATTCATCCCAGGATGTTCTTAATCCGAATCTGCTTGTGCTAACAAGCCTTCAGCGGTAGAATGTAGGATTGCACACGTGATTCTCACACAGGGCCACAGCGCACAAACAATGCAGCACAGAGTAGGTTTGATGTGTGCACTAAACAGCATATTGCAAACTACATATTACACTGCAGTTCTGCAGGAGCTTTTCTCTCTTTGGCTGCACCACTTTTAGCTATGGAAGTGAGTGGTGATGGAAAATCATCAGTACCATCCCCAGGCAGAGATCTCTACGCACTCACGTTTGAGAAATCCCTTCTGACACAAGGCTGTAGCTACAGACAAAAGGTGACTACAGAGAAAGGAAAGAAATACACTTCCTTATGTGGGGCAGATTCATCTGGAGACTTTAAGGAAAAAACGAAAAAGCATCTGCCAGGAATTATATAGCTAACCTTGCTTTAGGTAGGAGGATGGACTATACAACCCAACAATTAGTCCATTTCACCTGCAATTTCTCTGTGTTTTGAGAGGTAAACTTGAAGTCAACCTTGCTGTTATTACTATGTATGAAGGACTTTAGAGCGCTATCTCAGCACGTTTTTCTGTGCACAGATCCTCTGGGGTCTATGCAGTTGTAAAGTATAGTAAACCAGAAAAGGGACACTCCAGAAGAAAAGGAAATGAGAAAAAAAAGAAATCAGGCTGCTAGTCCCTTAACCATAGCAGACCTGCTAACTTTTAAGAGCTTTCTAATATCTACCTTGATTTTTAAATAGAGTTCTTTATGAATATCCCAAATAAGATCTTAATGAAATATCTGTCTTTACATACAAATCTCGTCTGTATTCTACCCTTGAACACCTGATTATATCTTGGACCACCTTTTAGAACATCACTTCTGAACACCGGTTCTTGGCTTACCAGAGATCTATCAGTTACTGATGAATTACACCTTGAGATATTTTAAAGCTGTGTGAAATTCTAAAACAAGAAGTAAATGGATATGTGCAGCTCAGGAGAAACTACTGACTGACAAAAAGAGAAATCTCAAACTGACCTGCAATATTTAAACATAGAAATCTTGGAGAATCACAGTTTTAATCATCTTGCTTTTGTGCAAAATTAAGATTATTTCAAATAGTTTTGCTTTCCTTACAGAGTCAAAATTCAAATCTGAAGTAATAGCAATGACTATCCATATTTAAAAAAAAAAATTACAGAGCAAATGATAATGTATCTCCCATTAACACCCATTATTACTTCACTGGAGGCTGGTATGGAACCTGTAGTTCACCACAAGTTTCATGCTGAGAAAAGCATGAAAACAAAATCTGGAGAACACAAGTAGAGGCCTTTATCTTCCCTACGGTGCCTTCAAGAGCAACAATATTTAACAACTTACCAACAATTATTCCAGGTCTTCTATCCATTTCAACAATATGGGGATGCACACCTTTATATGCTGCATCACTCACAATTTGGGTGTTTTTCCGTACACGCTCTGTTATAGGATCATCTACCACTGGGGTGAAGCCTCTGCCCTTTGTCTTCTCAAAATCTTCATGGTATTTTACCTAGGAAAACAAAGAGAATTACATTTTTCCCTAAGCAGCGACTGACAGCAAACTGTTATTCTATGCAGGAATGCATATATGTTTGTTTATAGGCACTTCTAGTCTTTGACTTTGCACTGTAATAGAATTGGTACACACATGAGATAGACTGGATGGCCAGCCACGTCTCTTCTATTACCCTAACTTGATTTCCTGATATTTTATTATTAAATTTTCTTCTCCATTGACACTAAATTAGGCATTAGCTCAAGTAGCAAAGCATTATCGAAGAGTCACACAGGACATAAAAACCCCTGCCTTCTCTAAAGAACTCAAGTACTTTTATTCACTGAGAATTTTGACTACATGCACAGTTTCATAAAAAGGGTGGGGTTTTGTTCTTTTATCATATGCCAACTGGCTTTAAACATGGGTTTTCACAAAGAACAAGTTATTCTAAACAGCCTACTATTCAAAAGAAAAATTTAAAAATTAAATTAATTTTAATTAAAATTAAAAAATTAAAATTCAATTAAAAATTAAATTCATTGGAGTAGAAAGTGTGACAGCACCAAGTGTTGGAACAAAACTCCAGTATTAGTAAGAGTTATAAAGGTAGTACTGCTGATTATGCATATTTACTTTTTAAATAATCTTAATCATCAAAGAATTAAATTGACAAACATTCGCACACAAGCCAAGGCACACCAAACAACTCATTCCAAGAACCAGTCACACAGAAACCAGGAACATGCACAGGCACAAGGTGAAGTGTGTCACCTGATCCAGTGAAACTGTGATGCTCAAATGAGGTGTGTATATTTTTAAAGAAAAAAAAACCAAAAGAACAGACATTTAACTGTTAGAAAACTTTATTAGTATTTTGAAAATGTTCAATACATTCATATGGAGTTAGCAAACACTCCCTCTACAGGCATAAGAAAATATTCCTTCCATACTTGAGGAGAGAGTTTCATTAGTTACCTATATTATTGGAAGGCAAAATCCAGTGGAAGTCGTGCCATTCCTTAGTATGCTCTAGTTATAGGAAGAAAGTACCCTACCATTGAGATGTTGTTTTGTGTTTCTTTGACATGCCTTAGCTCAGGTGTGTCTAGAAGCACACTACGTCTACCTTTCATCTGCCTCTGATCACTGCTGTACTTGACCTGCAAAACAGGAACAACAGCACGTGATTTTTTTTGTTTACAGTAGACAGGATGGCGAGAATCACACCATACAACAGTACTCCTTCCAAATCCAAATGTCTAACAGTTTTCTTGTTTCTCTCTTTACGCTCATTTATTAGCAAATTATTTCACAGGGAAGATAAAGATGAGCTAGTATATTGGTAAGGCAAAAAGGCACATTTATTCTACCAATCACTTACTCAAAAGAAAGTATTTATCCAAAAGCTGAAATTCGTGAGTGTTTAAATGATGTAAGTGAAACAATTCATTTATCAACTGAAAAATAAGACAAATAATAAGAAAACACCACAGTGACTTGGACATCTTTAAAATATATTTGTAATGGCTGATAATAAGCTACCTTCTTATTACCCAGACAGACCCCGAGTCTGCCCTCAGTCTGCTTCCAGGACGGGATTACCTCAGAATCCAAGGGAATTTAACTCTTACAAGCAGATTGATCCTTTGGAAGCCTTCTTACTCCTGTTCAATACCTAGTTTTTACTAGCAGCACAAAAGCAATATGACTGGGAAAAATCTGAATGTGCTGTTTTCAAAAAGAAATTTGGGCTCTGTTTTTGTGCATCGGTAAGTACAGAACCTCCTATGTCATATTTCTTCTGATTAGCTTATTTTGTAGCATTTTACAGATTAGTAGAGACACTCAAAATTCTAAAATAATAAAATATTTTGTCCTACTTGTTTGTTCTGGAGTGAGTACTCTTACAGTTTCTTCTGGCTCATTACATTTTCTACTAATGGCCTCTCTTGGCTCCTACCTCACATGGTGACCATGGAGTGTTAACAAATATTTTATATTTACCTGTGCATTCACACTCCAAGTGCTCCTTCTCAGATGAGTTCTGCAAATCTATTTCAACATGCAGTTTTGATGAGAGAAACCATGCATTGAAACTGTCTGACCCTCCTTATTAGTAAAGAAAATATGCCTATGAAAACAAGAGTCTTGTCTGTGTTTGATAGGTAAATTTGAAGTAATGTACAGAGAAACAAAAATATGTGGCACTGCATATTCTCCAAACCTTTCTGTATTAAATAGGGTGTTTTTTTAAAAAAATATATTCAGTTACATATGCTTTTGAATATAAGGCATCTTCTGGACTGAATAATTACAGTCAACATAGCTTAGTTTTCACCATGCTCATAAACCTAGGAGTATTTTTCCCTGTAAATCTTGAGAAACAGAGTGAAGGAGTCATTTGGCAAAAAGCATTTCAATTTCCAAATTAAAAAATTATTTAAAGTCTAAAATTGTTGTGAAGTTTTCCTCTTATTTCCAACCATGCACCTCAAAACTAATTGACTTTGCCAAATATTCATGAGCATTTTAAGAAAGTCCTTAAGATAAGTACAGTTACAATGTCAGATTCTGTTCCTTTGTCCTTAGACAAATCCTCTGGCAAATCCAAACTACTTCACTTTTCACTCCTACACTCAGTTCTGAAGTGTTCACTACTTTTAGTTCTCTTCTGCCAGCTTGACACAGTCTTTCTGCATGAAACTTCTATTTACCATTTGAAACAGCTTTGTCACTGATGTTTTTCCGGTGTTGAGGACACAGACTGTAACATAACTGGTCTGATCCTTTACTTCACCATGCTGTTTTGTCTTCTTCCTTGCTCCTTAACAAAATTGTCTCCTGCTTCTTACAGCACTGTAGTGGCAATTAAATTCTATTCTCGTAAAAGCCAAAATACATATATATTTGCACTGAAGTTAAATTCTCATTTCCTTTGTTCTTTACTGCAATTCACTCCAGCAATCTAGCAATGAAAATTCAGTTACAACTGACAAAGATTCTTGAAAGAATTACTGACCTCTAGTGACTCTCACCTTGAGAAATACTGGCACAACCACTTACTTTTTTTGCAAAAATAATCAGGCAAGTCTGAATATGTTTGTTGCACATATGTGCATGTACTCAAAGAATAAAAAGAGTATCTTTTCATTGAATGGATGCAGTTGCATTCCTTTGACATATCAAATGTAAATGGAAAAGCATATCCACATTATATTTCTACAATGACTGCAAATCTAAATGACAAAATGATTCAAACAACTTGCCGAGCTGATGTTATCTTGATTCTTCTTGACTCTCTCTATCTCAGGAGTGACACTCACAGCAGTAGCTTTGCCAGGCTGCTCTCTGTAGTGAACCTATTATTTAACAGAATAAAATGGCACATACTATTCCAGCTAAAGCAATATCCCATTGTTTTACATTAAAATGCATGATTTAAAAGGTCATCTAGGAAACAAATGAAATGAAAAACTAAAATGAATTTGAAGTTTGCTAAAGTTTATCAAGCTTGATTTTTGAAACATAACCTTGATTTCTTTTTCTGTATAGGGTGCATATTAATGTATTTCTGTGGATATATATATATATACATACACACACAGCACTGTGAAATTTACTAGACTGTCCTTGGCTGCACAGAGAAATATCTCACATTTGCAATGGGGTTAAGCCATGAATAATGCAGTAAAGTCAAGCAGAGCATGTGAAAAACTGAACTTCAGCAAGGTCCACTGCAAATGTATAATTGTCAAGACACAGAGATTCCATAAGGTTCCCATCTATGCTATAAATTTAAACTCTACATATTCAAAGGTGATTAAACACAGAGGTTGCAATACATCAGACAACTGCCAGTTGAATCCAGCCTAAATTTCACCATGCAATTATTTAAATGTACTGTAGGAATATCCCTCTTACCACTTTTTAACAAAACACTTGTAGCAACCATGCATTAACCAAATGCATACTCAAGGCTGGATCAGCATCTAAAGTGGATAAAGAATAGGATGTGGCATTGATGGACCAATCAGTCTAATGTTAACGCTGGTCCCAAATGCTGAGAAGTCGGATGTAGCAAACTTCTAGTAAGAGATTCACGCCAATCCATACAGGTTTACGTGAAATTAATGTTTCCATGCAAAACTTTTTTTTTTAATAAGCTCTTGGGTTTGTGTGATGAGGATAACTGTGCAGATACATTATGCTGTGGAAGTAATGCACTTATTGCTCGAGCAATTGTCTTCCAACACAACAGAGTTTGGGCCTGTTCACATCAATATATTCCAATTGAAAAATTCATGTCTTTAAAAAATAATGGTAAGCTTTCAAATGGATTAAACTTGCAAACTGACATTTGTAAAGGTAAATTGATTATTCAAGAATTAATGTTTCCAGAAATGGTTGAAGTTTAAGAATCTCCATCCAAAGCTATTCCAGTGACCTGAAGAGAATTTAAACTTTCCAGTGAAATTTGCACAACACAGAAATTGTTGAAAAGTAAACAATGATATGAATAAAAAAAACTATACAGACTGGCCTGAATCACTTGGGAAAGCAGGTTTGTTTGAACAGAATGCATTTTAGGGGAGCTAGATTTATCAACAAAAACCCAGGAGTTAAGTTAGAGGGACAGAATTCTCAATAATTGTGACTCAAAATTAATTTTGGTGAATGTGGCAGAAAACACCCTGGGGAAACACTGTAGCTATTTGCAGACCCATGAAATATGGCTGCTCATTGCAGCTCTCAGTGAGGAGAACAGCTAGTCTCCCAAAGACCCATTAATAGGGTACAACCTCATCAATGCAGGCAGGCAGTAGCATGCTCCAAAAGTCCTTGCCTTCTTCTCTGTGCTCCGCAAATCGTATGACTTTCTAATGGTTTTGTCAGCTATTAAAGACTAAACTCTGATAGGAAGGTTACTGAGGAACCAGAAAGAGACAGGTAAGAGAGCAGAAGCCTAAGTACAACAGTAGCTAATTTTTTGCAAGGAAAGAAAAGTAAAACAGATCTGGAAACCGATACTAAAGTCAAGATTTCCTGCAAATATCCAAGGCAGAGAATAACATCTCAAAACATTACAGCATTTCTGCAATCAAATATGTCATGCTTCATGTGCCATTTCCCAGACCAAGCAATGCCTTTTCACAGTTGCTTCCTAAAAGAGGGTTTTCAATTCCACTACTTGAATTCCAGCATCTTACAATACATTAGTTTCCTCCAGCTGGAGAAAAGGCAGAGCTTCTGGAGAAAGAACTTTGTACTCCTCTGGTGCACCCAAAAATTATACAAAGGATTAAACGAGAGCAACTTCCCATGCTGACATTCTCTTGATTCCTCTTCACTCTCTCCATTTCAGGAGTGACACTCACAGGTGTAGCTTTGCAGAGCTGTTCTTTATACTGAACCTAGCAAACATGTCAGAAGACATTACAACAGACACTTTTGAGTAATAGAAATACAATGGTATGCTACACATCATTAAAGAGCAGACTGCATTTGGATGGAAAATACCCTTCCTTAATAATCACTCACATCTTTCCACACAATACTTAGTACTCACCCTTTTGCCGTTCTGTTTCAAACACACACAATTGATATTTCAACAGGAATACCTCACTCTTGTTGTTAATCAAAGTACAAAGCTAAGGAGTTTTCATTTTACCATTAATTGATTAAGTTAGTCCTTGTGGACAAAGAGGAACTAACACAAACACCACAGACATATTTACTGAGACACAAAAACATTTACTACAGCAGAGAGAAGTGTGCAAGCAATGAAAATGGGGCACACATTGCTAATATTCTTCTGATTTTCCTTGACCCTCCTTAGTTCTGGTGGATCAGAAATAGTTGTTGCACGCTGGATTTCTTCCTTGTATTTAATCTGCAGAATAGATATTACAAAATATTAGCAATTTAAAGAAGGCACTAAAACACAACAAACAATTGCACAGCTAGACCACATTTGCAAACACCACTACCTGAAAAGGAACAGCTATATCTAATTTCTGAAACAGGCTGCTAGGGTCTCTAATGCATCTTGTTTGATGCAATGCATAGAAAGTGCATATAACAACCCTAATGTCCTAAAACACGGCAGAAATGCATATTGCATGGGATTCTGGATATCTTCATGATGATTGGGATGCTGCATATACTACTTGGAGACTTGCATCACTTTGACAATGGCTTGGTCTTCCTATTATCTTGCTATAGAGTCTACCAGTCCATTTCAGAAACCCAACATTTCACAAATTAGTTCCTAAAAGGGTGGATGACTTCAAACTTTCATTCAAGTTCTCTAAAAACAGATGCAGACACATAAGTGAGAATGCAGATGTTTGGATGGATGATGCTTTCGAAGATGCTGTCACATATTTATTGTTGCTTTTGCAACATTTAATTTTCAACTTTCTTCTCCAAGACATGGTACTCCATTAGAGTGCTCCATTTCTTAACACAGACAAAACAACTTGTTTTTCTCTAAGCTCATACTTGGAAGCAACTTTCGCTGAAATTTATAAATAAATAAACCAAAACAGCCTAAAGCACAGACCAGAAATGGAAAATTTCAGTCCAGACAGTCTAGGATTGGCAAAACTACTAAAGCATTGGAAAAACAGTATCTTTTAATAGAGACTATTAGGTAAGTTTAAGAATTGGAAGTGTTACTAGTCCTTAAAATGCTTCAAAATGTCCATTACTTGAGTTTCAATCAGATCCCAGCTTTGTGGTGTTGACTGACATACCACAGGGGTTTCCTCATGGATTTCACACAAATAAGAACACAACTAGAATCTTCGCCTGATAGCCTTCTTCCCAGTGCTGTGTCCAACCCTGCATGCCCTACAATATGAACGAGCTTTTAAAAATTTCTTAAGTTATTTGTAGCTTCTCAGTTCAGATTCAGCTATAGTCCATGGGTCTGTTGCTTGCTTTGAAAGTTCTGTGAGACCTTGACTCAAACTGTTTAGAAAGCTGCTTCTTCCAAATGAATCATCACAACACGTGAGATGAGTTCAACCTCCTTGGCTGTCACCACCTTGATTTTTAGCATTTGAAAACAGACCATTCTGATCTTTGCTTCCTATATATGTAACCTGGAAAAGTCTGATCACTTTCAGAACATGATTCAACAGACTTTTTTGTGTGGTTGGTTGTACACTGAGTGTTATTTTGGTTTGGTGCTCTGGAGTTTCTTTCACTGCAAATTTGCTTCACATCCCACAGTTTCATTTAGATCAGAAAATAGTTATAAAGCTGTCCTAAGTTCTTCTGGCTAAATCCAAAGATATGTGCAAAATGTTTAAATCTAATAGATTCAAAATTGGTGTAATTTACCCTTCCTTTGGGACTCCTGTAAATTACACAATATAATTTCCCTCTTACTGCACTATATAATTTCCCTCTTGCTGACATATAATTTGAAACATTCCTGCACATTTTCTTTACATTTGGTATTCTACACTTCTAATAAATATTATACAAGACTTAAGTAATTTCAAGTACACTACATGTAATAAAATACCTTACTACTTCCATCAGAACCACTATTGCACTAACGTATTTTGTGTTTCTCTTGGTACATTTTTGTTCAAGTGTGTTTACTAGCATACTGATCAACTTTCATTTTCTCCTCTTCACCACTGTTTAGGATTTCTAAAACAGCAAAAACACTGCACATTATTTTTGCATTTCACTTTGAAAGGTATTGTGAAAGAACATTAGAACAAGACCACTCCTAAGAGTGTGTGTGTGTGAGAGAGAGAGAGAGAGAGAGAGAGAGGGTGCATGTGTGTGTGAGACTACTCTTGAAAAAAATGCATGTGGTAACTGGAAATCAAAAAACAAACAAACAAAGGAGAGAAAAAAAAATAAACCTGCCCACAAATGAAATAAATCAACAGCTTTACCACCAGAAATACCATTTCATGACTTAGGACACATGATATCTTGCACTGTGACTCAAAATCACAAGATGAAAAGCGATGGATGGTGCAGAGAAAAATTCAAAGTAAAATACAAGCTTTTCAAAATTTTATGGAAATTCCCTACCCGGCCTTCCTTTGATGGGCTATGCAGTGTTTAACACTGCTCAGTAATCAAGGAAATTCTAGCAGACTAGGTGTCCAGAGGCCCTAATTTAGATTTCAATTAATATTTAAACACAACCTAATGTCATGTCTATATATTACTTTCCAATTTTACTTTTTAAAAAGCATCTAATCATTAGAAAAGTCATGTCACAAATATAAAAATGGTCCCAGAGGAGTCAAAAATATAACAAACAAGTGAACAATGAAGTTAAAAGGGTTTTCTTGCTTGACAGTCATTTTTCCGCTTTTTTCCCAAGTCTTTATTTATCAGAAGAGAATGTTATTCATTTTTATATTTTATTTTTAGTTGCTCAGTAAAGTGCCAAAGACATGGGGCATCCATAAATAAACACTATGAATTCAAAACCAATCTCCACAGATCAACTTGTCATCGCCATGTAAAGAGGCACAAACTCCACCGTTTCACATAGCTCAAGTCTGGACATAATTTTCCTCTTCTTGACATGCAAATTGTATCAAGTCCTACACGATGCATGCAGACTCTACCAGAAGGCTACAGATTTTCTTTTTTGTCATATAGTATTTTTCTAAATTGCAAATAAAACTGCTGTTCAGTCTGTCATATCAGAAGATACATCTCATGTTTCTCACCCATTGAAGACAAAACGCTTTCCACAAACATTTAGTTAAAAGTTTTTCCTATTTTTCACAATGCTTCAGTTAGAAACTCTACTTTTGGACACTGAAGATCTAGACAAGAGATGAGATCTATCTCTACTAGAATGGAGCTCTACATCCAAAACCCAGTGGAGTACCATCTTAATGAGATGCATGATATGAAAATGCAGAATTTTTAGTAAATAAGATTAAAAAAAAAGAAATTGTCCACCATTTACTCACATAAGAATAATTAATGTTAATAGCACTTACCGAACTAATATTCTGTTGATTTTTTTTTACTCTTTCCATCTCTGGAGTCTCTTTTACAGCTGTGCCAGCTCCTACATCCTTCTTATAAAATACCTTCATTTCCCCAAAAGAAAAGGTAATTATAAGACCGTTAGCAATGCAAATACAATTTCTCATAAAAGGGCTGGGCAAGTTTCCAAGTTCCAAATTGGTCTCACTATAAATCTTGCTAAGAAAGCAAAGACTTTAATTTTTCATAAACCAATTATCAATAACTATGATAACATTGTTGTTTTTGACTGTTATCCAGATAATATATTCTCATCCTTTAGACTGATCTCAGCATTGTTAAGTATTTGTAATTAAAGTTTTACCTTTTGAAATAATATTAAAATTTATATAATAATCTATAAACTTTTACAATTACAACTTTTTGCTTGAATAATTTCATTCATTTCAACTGAAACTGCATGTACATGCAAGATTTGATTTGGGATTTTTTAATCTTCGGATCTTAAAATACTGTGAGAAGCAAACATTGTGACATTATTATTCTTATTGTTGTTATTATTATTATTATTATTATTTCTAATGTCAGAAACTAGAAATACTAAACATACTCATGATAAAATAACCAAAACAATCAGAGCTACAATCCAAGTCATGCAATTTTTGCCTTATGGGTTCAAGCCAGAAAACTGAGAACTGCATCTAAAAACAAAGCTCCCTTCTGAAAAGATACACATGCTGTTTATATAATTCTCCTTTCTACTTCAAATACACATGCTATTTATTTCTATTGTTTCAGTCAAGGGTAAAGCACAAAGCACATCAGTAGAATCAATCATTCAAAATTACTGAAGGAGACAGTAAATAACTGCTCCACAGTTTCCAAGTGTGGCTATAGTTTAAATAACCATGAAGCACCAGTTCACACTGCAAAACACCTCAGGAAGTTATACTTGAACTTCAGTATTTGGTGTCAAAAATGTTGCCATTCCTCTAAGTATTTCCAGGCTGGTGGTGTAGAAATAAAAGTCTGATCCTGGAGATCATAAAATAAATTCTACCATTTAGTATTTCTGCCTTTCTTAAGCCAAGATCTATTTAACTTTTCCTATCAATAAACCTTAAACAATAAAAACATTATTCTTGATTAATTTCTCCTACTTCACTGAAGTCCTCTGAAACCTGGGGTGAATACTACTGCCATATATTCTAGAGGAGAGTGAATGTCCACAACTAATGCTTTAATCTTCAGAAAAACTTTAACAATTTAGAATTCTGTTTTACCCTGTGAGAATAGAGAGTTTGTCAGCAAGAACTTGAAAATTCTTCTGCAGCAACAAGTCAGTTAGAAAGATTTACATTGTGGATTGCACTAAAATATATTTTTCTCCTCTACAAAGTAGGGATTGGTAAAATATGTTGGAGACAGGAATTCTTCTGTGAAAGAGATGACTGTGCAGTAAATACCCTACTGTAAATCATCTGTCAAATGAGCAAGTGAGCTAAAAGCAGCAATGATCTTATCTGCAGAGCTAGTCACTTTTTTTGTCCCTTAAGGCAGGAAAATACTTGAGACAAAATCCAAAAATCAGAAGACTATTAGAAGTCATTATTTTTTTTGTTATATTGGGGCTGCTCCCAGCTATATCTTAACTCAGTGAAAAGTAAACTACTTTTATAATCTAAACTGCACCAAATGATGGAAGATTAAAACATAGAGAAAGAGAAAAAAAATTAGTTCAATCACTGCTTTCCTGCATTTGGAGCATACATTTCAGAAACAGAAAATGGACAGTCACAAAATAAAGCAAATACAAATCCCCTCGAAGACAAAACATTTTATTTCGTATTATCTAGTACAGTAACAGAGAGGATAATTGTCATCCTTGGCACTGAAGGCTCAAAGTGGCTTCAGAGGGCTACAAGGGGTTCAGATGCATCAGAGGCTTGTCAAGGCTTAGTTAAGTAGTGAAAGGTTATTACACACCTGGCACCCAGCTGTTAGTGAGTCTGCACTGCCAGACTCGCTGAGGTCTTCCATTTGAGGACTTCATCAAAAGCTATCAAAGGCTGGAGCAGGTAGGAAAGCCGATCACAGAAGGTACCTTAGCTCCCCTCTGTTACAGGGAGTTTAAGTGTAGCATGTTAGGATGCCAGTGACGTAAGAGAGGGTGATAACCATCATTGTACCATGAGCAGAGCGCCATTCAAAATCAGGAGGCAACAGATGACAAGAAACAAAATGGGGCCATTGGGCCTGTCATGAGCTCCTATTAGAAAGCAGTGCCAAGGAAAGGGACCTGGAGGTCCTGATTGACAAAAAGTTCAATATGAGTAAGCAGTGCCCTGGCAGCCAGATGTAGCTTTCAGCTGTCCTCATCCAAAAAAAGAAAAATAGCAGGTAACAGCTGGAAGATGTTACAGGAGTGACCACCACCTAAAGAAGCCTCAGAGAGTCCTCTGCTCTACTCTTCTGGCAGGCTTTCACTCCCAGGCTGACGCTGCAGCTGTACAGAATAGCTGCACACAGACAAACACCTCTGAGAAAAACTAACTGAGCTCGTACTTCTGAGAGCTGGAGAAGCTGAAGATATGTCTAAGTTGAAGAACAACATCTGTGTCAGATAATACCAAGATATTTAAGTACCTTACAGTCCTTTCTCTCAAATCATTGGGTTCATTAGTATTACTTAGCCTGCATAAAGAACAGCCACTAACTGGTCTTTTGTTCTGGAGATTTACTCCTCTTCTCTATTATATTACAAGCAAAGGCAGAATTACAAACAGCAGAATTAATGGGCCCAAAAAGGAAGTGGAACTTAATACATCCCAAACCGGGCAATTTTAGAAATCTAAACCCATAATTTATATTTAGGGATAAACTGAAACTTAAATCTAGCATAAAATTTAAAAATATACCCAGTGTAATATAAAATCATTAGAGATATATATTTATGAAACGTGATCTGTTCTAATTTTATACCCAAATCTTGATGTTCAGTACATATGATAGGAAACAGATGAAAAATCTTATATGCACAGTACGAAGCCTTAGATTTTTTTTTCCCTTTTAAATAAAGTACTTCCTGAGGCTTGATGCAAAAAGAAAAAGATCTTCATTTAAAAATAACTGTGGCTTGGCAAGGTGATATAAATGGTTTAGCAATTCAAAATAACAGCGTCACACCTAGAAAAGCTGACGGGGTTTTTTTCTGAAATAAATAAGTGATACAGCTTTTGCCAGGAAAATTATGCAAATGGCTCAAAGGACTTTTACTCATAAGTTCCCTATTTCATGCTGTGGCACAAGAGAGCCTATTTAAAAAGAAAAATATCTGAAAAGTTACAAGCAAAGAGAGAAACACTATTACTCACTGAACTGATGTTTTTCTGAATACTTCTTATCCTCTCCATCTCAGGAGTGTCTGGGACAGCAGAATAGTTACAGAGCATCTTCTCTGCTTCATCTTTGTACATTTTCTGAAAAACAGTTTTTAAATGTCTATTTCTTGCTTTTGGGGCTCCAAAACTGCAACAAAAGATGCTTATTGCTGATGAGCCTCCACATCCCTTTCTAGTATTTATTTCAACCTCTCTCCTCCATGACATTGTTACCATTGTCTGTGTGGGACACCCAATACTGTCTCCCACACTAAAAATACATAATATACATATATATAATATATCCTCAGATATGATATATCCTCATATGTATTTTCTCTTTACTCATATTTTCTCACTCATTAGGTAATGTAAAAAGAACTATGGGTAGATATAAACAAGTAAGTTCAATTTACATGGTATAACAGGCCTAGAGACAAATAAGAATCAGGTAGTTCAGACATTTTACTATATGTAAATTAATCTAGTATGGGTATGAAAACCTCTACAGAGCTAGAGAAGAAGTATTTTGAGCAATGTATATCAAGCATTCAATGTTGAACAGAATTAAAACCGTCAGTTTCTGACTAAGTCCACCTGACTTGCTATTTCTGAAGCTCTTTTGTATTTCTGGGGTATATAGACCAATTTTCATTCCTTTCCCTATAATTTCACTCTTCGGATCTTTTTTATAGTCTTTCTGAAGAAGAAATAAACGGGAAAAATAACCCCATAACTAATAGCTTTATCAATTATCTTTACATCCTGTCTTCAAAGCTATTCTGACAATACTGGTCAGACTTTAAAATAAATGTAAAATAAATAAATAAAAGCAATATAAAAACCCTTGAATTGTTCAAATTTTTTTTATTTTTTTTTGTGCATTGCTTAATTCTTTCAGCCTAAGACTGTTCAAGAAGATTTTATGTTTTTAACATCTCACTGTGTTTTACTTCCAAAGTAACCTTAAAGTGGTTAATTGTGTACTCACCTGGCTGACAATTTCAGAAGCTTTTTTGGCTCGTTGTATATCAAGGGTATCTGTGCTCACGTCCATTCCCTTTCCTTTAATTTCATTCTCCAAGTCTTTCTTGTACTCTTTCTGAAAAGAATAGCATTGGAAATACTCATGTCTGACAGCCAAATTCTCAAATTTTCTCCAATTTAATCTGTGAGATTCTACTACTTTACTACTACTTGTCTTTACAGGTTTGGCAGTCACAATCACAGGCACACGTGGATGAGACTTTCTCCCTGTGCTGTGCTTTGCAAGCCTGGGGTCATAAGGTTTTAGCATCTCTCTCTGTTTATCATTTGGCCCTAACTAAATAAGTAGCTATTTGGACCAAAAAGCAGTAGAGCCCACAACAACCAAACACATCCCAGGCCAGGCATAGCTCATGAGTAACAAGCACAACCTGCAGAAGAGGATGGAAAACTCTTAAGTTCTTGAAAGTGTTAACTTTCTCCCATATGCTGATTATGCAACTTCCAGACTCTATGCATCTCAACAGATTAGCTGTCTCGTAAAATCTGTAGTATGGCTACTGCCTAGATTGGTCATCCCCTGGAATTCCCAATGACAATGATTTGCTGCATTCTGTCAAATGGAAAGCTTGCACCAGGTGCTTACTGACCATGCTTGCAATTTCAGAAGCTTTCTTGGCTCGTCTTATCTCAGGTGTATCTGGACCAACTTCCATGCCCTTCCCTTTAATTTCAGTTTCCAGGTCCTTCTTGTATTGTCTCTGTGAAGATAAAACTTACACATTATATTCACAGTATTCAGAGAGTTAGAGGTAGATTTTTTTTTTTTGCACAAGAGATTGACATATAGGATTTAGAGTCAAACAAAACTCCCAAGTTAAGGGTCACAATTCTCAAGACTGCTGGTAAGCTGTTTTCAGACAAAACACATAAACTACAGGAGGAAAACTTTTAGAAGGTATTTTTAATGTGGCAGAGGGTGGAACAAAATCAGTCCATACAGCTTGCTACAATTATCCTCTAAAGTAAAGGGGGAGTTTACCACTGCAGAAGACAGTGTAATAAACTGGTACTTTGTGCCAGCATAATTGAAACACATTTTCTTTTAAGAAAATATTTTATTTATGAAAAGACTACATGTTAGAAATTTAATACCATACAGAATTGCTTCCAGTGAACTTCCAGAGCAGGAAGTTGTAATTTATTCATTTAATAGGCCTTTCCTGAAACACAGCCATTAGGCAAGTGGCGGTACTCATCTGTGATTGCTGGTTTTGCCTCACAACATAAATTATAAATAACCAATAAACAGAAAACAAAATTAATATTTCATCTTCATCTTATCCAAGCAAGGATATATTACTTGTTCATCAGCAATACTGAAATATTGTATACAATAGTTGTATTTTTTTTATTTTAAAAAGTATCCTTAGCCAGTGCTACTTCTGCTACTATAGTAGTAATCACTCTCTTTCTATTCTAGTTTATCTCTGCCTGTGGAAAACTTCTTTTTCACAATAAACACATACAATTAAAAAATGCTCCTTACTTTTCTTGTTTGTTAATTTTTAGATTGCACATTAGTTAGAAAAAAGGAGAGTATGTTTCTATTCAATGCAATGGGCTGAAGAAAAAGAGCAAAAAGATTTTGTCTTCCATCTCTGTCTCATTCTAATGTGGAAATAAATGTGATAAAACAACTCTCTTCTTTGAAAAACACAGGTTTTTTGCAAAAAAGTGTAAATTAACATGCAGGGAGACATAATCCTTCAACTCCTCTCTGCTAAAGGTGGGATGGCAGATGTTTTCTCCAAGCTCCTTATTGTGTAAAAAAACAAGGAAAAGATAATCCTGGGACTTACAGCTATATATTCTTTCACCTCTTTACAGTGGTCAGATTGTCCCTATGCATGGCATTCCCTCTGGCTTTTATGGCTAAGTATGTATACATGTACAGATAAACATAGATATATAGATACACACATATTAAATGAATATAAAATAAATATATTAAAAAAATATATATATTATCCTTAAATAATGACTTCTCAAAGGCATAATGTGCAGCATGAGCTTTGTCTTCCCTCTTTCCTCCCGAAACCTCCAACCCTGTTGCTGCTTCTCAGAGTCAGCCTTTGGAAGGCCACCCTGAGGACCTCATGTTCAGAAAGCCTGAGTGCACCGCAGAGCACAGTTCAAAATGCAGTGACCCCACTAACAATCTCCTTTAACATTTTAATTGCCTGAAAATCTGAAATATTTCTCCTAATTTGATTTCTATCCAAGTTTTACTGTATTTTTAAAGCAAAACAGAAAAAAAAAATGGAGCCTTCATTGAGTTTAACATTAAGGGTGAAACCCCTATGATACTAATAACCTTGACTCATATAACATACCTCATTTAGTATCTGAGCAGCATTTTTCACTCTAATCAAATCTGGTGTATCTTCAAAGACTGTCAGTCCTTTTCCTTTCATCCCTTCTTCCAAATCTTTTCGATATTCTTTCTAAGGATTTAAAAAACAAAAAAAATAAGGTGAGTGAGAGAGATTTCTCCACTTAATATTGTGTGCAAGATCTTGAAAAGAAATGCCACTTTTTAAATGTCTGGAGCGTTTCTTTGAAATTTCTATGAAATATGAATTAGCTGAAGTACAGATTTCAGAGTTAAAATAGAATTGGAAATTGTGAAATCAGAAGGTATAATGTTGAAAAAGTGAAAAGATTTTAATGTCATCATACATTTTGTTGTGCTCTTGAAAACCAGCCATCTCCTAAACAGAACGAGCACACTGTTTAGGGGCCTTGACTGCCTTCAGACAGACATTTTGACTGCAGTAGCAATTTCTTTCGGTAGACCAATACATGCTGTGCTGCAGTTTTTACCTCTGTTCCACTAATGGCATCCCAATCAGGATGGATTCCCTGAACACCCTAGCAGGACCTGTTAAAACAACTGCTTGATAAATTGTAATGTAGAAGCAATATTCCCACCATATCACTCCTGTGCCTCTCAGACACTGCACTAATATGATCTATCAGCATTCAGCAACTGCAGCCACCAGAGTACTCAAATGTTCGGTATAAAATTCAAAGCACACCAAAACCTGCCCACAGATATTTGGTTCTTTTTCCTCTTCCCAGCTACTAGCGAGCTGATGTAAGCCTACTTAAGTTCAAGATCTTTAAGTTTTGTAAGGATTTCTACTGGCTCTTCCCATCTCCATGTGTGGATTAGGCTTTTTTTTAGCAAGGAAACTAGAAGAACATTGAAGAAAATATATATAAGAAGGATTTATAGAGACATGATTTAATACTCATAATTGTGTATTAAATTTCATAAGCAGCAGTGAGCACTTTTATCTCTCTATAAGCTCTTTATTTAAATAAAAGGAAAATATATTTTTAAAGAAGGTTATTTTATCATCACCAGCATGTCCTACAACAAGCAGAAAACAACTTCTATTAATTCAGAACTATTTAGTTCATCTATGTCTTCTTTACTAAAGGAGTTGTGAATGTGGTTCCAGAGAATAAAGTTCATATTGTCAGAAAATATGAAACATGTGCCGAGTTATCTACAGTGGGAAGGCAACAGAATAAACAGCTGGTGCTTGTGGGGAAAAAAAAAAGAATTGGAAAACTGATTCATTTTTCAGTAACTCCAGGTTCCTTTTGTCTATGTATTTAAAGTTTATCATGAACCTTCAAGCAAAAATACTGAGCTACATCCTTGACTATAAAGAAATACATAATATTGCTGAATCATGAAAGATAATTAATTTGACCTGTGTAATATTTGGATTTGGATTATGTTCCTTGAATATGGATATAAAACCATATGAAATTCATGCAGTTATGCATTAAAATACCATTTCCATTTTCTCGTATTCTTCCCCTCTGGTTTACAAGCATGGTTTATTTCCTAAGTAATGAGTAATAAGACTTGAGGAGGTAAGAACTGGGGAACATCTTAATGCATATAGCACTATGGAGGGAAGCTACAGCAAAATTGTCAAAGATGAACATTTACAGCACATTACAACTATGCATGCAGGAACCACTTCTGTGGGCATTCAGCAAGCAGCAGGATTAACTAAACACAGATACAGCATTTGCATTTTTCCCTGGTGAGTAGGTATACATGAGAGGAACACACAGAATGGTACTGCCTAAACTGAGACTTGCTTGCCTGACAGCCAGGCTTATCAGAATAAATTATTTATTAGAGGATGAATAATAAAGAAAATCTGAAAAGATTCTTTTTCTTTGTCCATGTGAAATCTAGCATAGACTAGGATAAGTTGTATAGAGAACAAGGAAAGGAACAAGTTCAAGGGTTTTTAATTCTACCATCTTCAATTTATTTTGACAAAAAATAAAATCAATTCTTAATACAATAAATACAATGAAGATACTCTTGTCTCCCAGACTAGAAGGGAGGATATCTAGCAGTTCTGCTCTTCTCTTCTAGCAGTTCTAGCTCTTCTAAATTTGGTCAAATTGTAATCTACAGAACTAACCAATACTCAAGACCTGACAGGAAACCAATTTTTATTAACAATATAAAAGATTTAAGACAGAAGGATACTCAGTAATGGGAAAAAATTATTTCATTTCTAGTGACGTATACAACTGAAGAACATTTGACACATCTTGAAGAGACTAGGTATACAGAAAACCTGTGCCTTCTAACAAAATGTGCTTAAAGCAAATTATGTATTATCAGAGCTATACTATGGAATTTTGTTCTTCTTTATTTTAATCCATAACATATATGATAGATAATTATTTCAATTAAATTAGTTAGAAGTGACCATACACAGCTCAAGGCATCCATATAACCACAACAGACTATCAAAAAAGTGAAATATTTACTTAACGGAAAAACTACCATCTGAACACCAACAGAAATCCTCCTTTCCACTGCTTCATCTATCTGAAAACTCTTTTTTTCTGATTCAGGTGTGCTGAGCTTTATAATTTCCTTATCACAAGACTATTCAGAATAGAAAATGATGTGAAGCAATTTTTACTCGTGGTGACTTGTATTCAACTACCAAATTGGCTTTAAGTTATTCAGCACTTAGCAGCTTGTAGTGATGCTGTTTATTGCTCATTTACAACTTAGCAACAACACATAGAAATCCTTTACCTCTTTCAGAAGGTTAGTGACTTCTTTTATATGCAAGAACTCTGGGGTCTTGTCTAAATCCAGTGAGGGTCTTCCCTTGATCCCTTCTTCAAAATCTCTGCGATACATTTTCTATTGAAGCAAAACCAACCATTAGTTGTTCATACATATGCAATTCCAAGCATATTTCAAAAAGAACACTGTAAACAGACCCAGAAATTAAATAGGCCATAAATTAGTTATCACATTAATAAGAAATGTCATTACGCATTTCATTATCTAGATTATCTATACAAGACAGAGACAATCTAGACAAAAATATGACTGTGGTACTTCCAAAGAGAATGTTGAACCTGATCTATGAAAGAAACAGTTTGGTTGGTAGAAAAGAGAAGACAAATGGCACACAAGGTAATGGTTTGAAGCTCATTAAAGTTCCTACCAAGAGGATGAGATCACCTGTTTTTCATGACACAACAAAAATAATGGAATCAAACTGCAGCATGGGAAATACTCTCACTCAGGATGGATGGTGAAGCACTGGACTAGATTGCCTGGGAGGCCACAAAATCTCCATCACTTGAAGCATTTTTAAAAAGTAAGAAGAACATAGCCTGGCATAGGAGAATCTATGACTGTTCTGGAGCCTGGGAATTGTCCTTTGCCGTTGTTGGGGAGCACATTTCAGTTAAGGCATAGGGTTGAACTGAGTTTTGTGGCTTTACTTGCTCACACATGATGGAATTACAGAGAAAAGTTAAAAAATTAGTAATCTCTGATCTGGACGACCCCTTGAGCTTCTTCTCAATTACATGATGCTACATACAATCTCTGTCTAGTGTTAGCACCAATGGTCTTTTGAGAAAAAAACAAATTTAAAGGAAGAACGGAGCTGCAGAATAGCAGAGATAACTACTTCATATAATTCTACAATATCCTCAATTTACACTCTGCTTCATACATTTTCTTGAGTACAAGATGTCTGTTAACTTCTCTGTTGATCTAAATTTCACCTCTTCAAGCACACATTTTTACTCACCTCACTTTGCATCTTTTGAGCCTCCTTTGAAACTTGATACATTGGTGTATCCACAAACTCTAGCATCGATCTGCCTTTAGATTTCTCATAATTCTCTTTGTATTTGACCTAGGAAAATTAAAATAAAGTCTGTTAACACTGGCAGGATGTGAGATCTGACTGCTTGCCTCAGCAACAGACAAATCCTGTCTCAGCCATACTCCTTAGAGGTTTTGACTTGGAAGACTCCTCCCAAAATTAACCTGTTAGAGAAAGAGGGCAGCTAGATAAGGTAATTTTTTTTTTCTGGAGTCATTTATTTCTTTCCTTCAAAATGTCAAACCCAAAAATTGTGAACTTTGAAGACAGCAGGAGTGAGTAGCATCAAATCACAATCTTTAAAATAACTGCATGATTTTGGCCAAATGACCTATGTCTGAATAGCTGGCAGCTTTTTAATAGGATCCCCTGCCATGTTTCCATAAAATAACATATTCACTGTAACAACAACAAAATCTGTTTCACAGCCAGGCCCCAAAGGTCTTCATTTAGGCTCAGGAACACCATTCTCAAATGCACTTCTGTTTGTACCTGTGGGAGGGAGAAGGGAAGGAAAACTAATGCCTCGGTAGGGTACGGTCTTCCACCAATATTACCCTCGCAGCTACCAGGGACCATGACCTTAAAGCTAGAAGCAAAATAACACTGAAGGACAGAGGGTTAAGACATCAACTTATAACTTTATGCTAACTTACAAAGCAAATACACTTTGTCTGGAAACCTGGAGAAGCCTTCTCAACTCATTCACTCACACTCTTTTGAGTGTAGCAAACATATTACTTATCTCAATCAATCACTGTGGGGTATGATGGAATATTCTACACAAGCCTTAGAGGAAAGCAAATAGCTACAAATCAAAATATTATATTCATAATGAGTAATGTCACTTTAATTTATCTCTTCAAAAATAGTGATGTCTGAATTTCTCTTTCCCTGTCAGGCTTCTGCAGCAGGTTTGGATCCTGCAAAAAAACTCTCTTCTCATGGGGTGCTTCTGACTGACTATGCACTGTACCTCACTGTGATCTGTCATGAAGTTTTGTGACTGATTTAATCACTGTTAGAATGCTGCATTTTGCTCTCTGCAGGAGTTGTTTGTGGTTGCATGTACCTGACTTTGAAGCACCACATTTGTTTTGATGGATTTGTTCAGCAGTATCCAGGGTGAAATGATAGAAACCCTTGCTTTTCTTTTGTTCATACTGAAATAAAAAATATCCAAAAATGTTTTCACAGACAAAATCCAGAAGGTTTTGGAATTTAAATACCATTTAAAATAATATGGATGAAAGAGTATAGGACTAACTGTACTTTAGGCCTCCCAGCTCAGGAATTCTGTCAAATTTTAATTTAAAATATTGTGATGGAATGAAAAAAGGTTATGACAAAAAAAAAACTTTAGCACATTCTTAGAGAAAATGCTTGTCCTGCTAATCCAAAAGTCAAATGTCTATGTTTGATAGAAAATAAACACTGTTTACACCTGAAGTGTAAAGGAAAACATATGACAGTCTAGGTTTGCCTCCTAGTGGAAAGAATTATAAATTTCACACAATAAAATCACTTCTGTACTGGAAACAAATGAAAATTACCTCCATCTATAGATACTGATTTCATACTTTTGCTCCATTCCTGAACCAATGGAACAAAATAAAAAAATAATAATTATATAAAAACAAATTAAATAAATCTCATATGCTTTTTCTACATTGAACTAGAAGCACCAGATTCAGTTGCGAGTTCTATTTATTCACCTTATTCCATAAAATGAAATACATCTAAGTTCACCATTTTTTAGCCTGTAGTCAATTAGCATCTCAAAGTCTCTACAACAGCCACAGATTTAAAATGTGAAAAACAGTAAACTAGCTCCTACGCATATATCAAAGTGTTAAATTTTATGTCTCCATAGTTCATGCCATATGTATATCTGTCACGGCTTAACCACAGCCAGCAACGAAGCCCCACACTGCTGCTCACACACTTACCCCAGCAGGATTGGGTAGAGAATCAGAAAGGTAAAAGTAAGAAAACTCGTGATTTGAGATAAGAACAATTTAATAATTTAAATAAAATTTCATTTTTATAATAACAATTAAAAGACAATGAATAGAGAGATAAATGAATCTCAACCAACAAAGCAAGTGAGGCAAATGAAAAAAATTTCTCATCACTGACCGACGAATGCTCAGCCTGTTCCCAAGGAGCAGCCCCAGCCAGCTTTCCCCTAAACTATATGCTGAGTATGACACCATATAGCATGGGACATCCCTTTGGCCAATTTGGCTTAGGTGTCCTGGCTGTATCCTCTCCCAGCTTCTCATGCACCCCCAGACACCTCAATGGCAGGGCTACATGAGAAGCTGGAAAGTTCTTGACTTAGGGTAAGCATTGCTCAGCAATAACCAAACCATCAGTGTTTGGTTCACAACCAAATTGTTACCAATATTATTTTCATCCTAAATCCAAAACACAGCACTGTACCAGCTAGTAGGAAGAAAAATAACTCTATCTCAACTGCCAAATGAGGGGAGAATTCCACCTTGTGAAGTCTCTTCCTTACCAAAATAATAAACCCAGGATGAGTTTGACCTGTCAAAATCAGTCTATTTCTGTCCAAAGGTTCTCATCAAGCTTTCCTCTTAACGGTTGAAATTTATTCACCATGGAAGTTGACTTGTATAATAGCTTTGCACTGGTATTACAGCACATGTGGTTCAAAAAGTTACACACACTTCTACACTCTAGGTCACTCAGCAATCCCATTCATTCTATCAACCATATTAATTTGAGTTTAATTAACCACACAGGTTTCAATCTGTCACACTGGTGCAGGTGTAGCTATGTTATGCAAATGATAAAGAGAAGCATCAAGGTCAATGGACAAAACAGAAAAATTGGGCAATTAGTAAGGCCCTTTATGTTTCAGAAGCTGAAAAAAACCAGACCATATGATCAGTACAATCAGGAAGACTTTCATACAATGGAAGCAGATTTCAAGACTGATACTGTAGATGCTATGGAGAAACAAAGAGAAGAACACAAGGAAGGTATTGGCAAAGCAGGGAGAAAGGCAGAAGAGCAAAACATTTTAAAATCAAAGAGCAATGACATGGGAAGGTCAAATCTGAGAAGGGTTCTGAAAATGCGATTTCTGCAGAGAAAGTTAGGGGAGAGTTTAAGGATTGGCAAAGCATTCTTTTTCCTGCTTGTAGCAAACAAAAATACCCACCAGCATCTGGACAATGCAACAATCAGAAACTCAGTATTTACAGAGTCCTCAGATGAGCACATGGACATTATAAATCAACCTTTCTGGGCAAAAGAAAGAAATAAATTTTGTAAGACACAATCTGCCTTAAGGGAAAGTCCAGGTTTCTATCTCATTAAAGATAAGATGGCAAATTGATGAAGTTCAAATCTGTCTTGAAATCTGTTCAACTCAACTCCTGCTGAACACAGAGCAATATTCATTCCCAACATTACCCATTCACGCCTCTCTACAGCAGTTCTGCAGGCCTTCTGTGGGTTTTGCTGCAAAGACAACAAACACAGCTAACCAGCCTACAGGCACCGTGCATGCAGCATAGGTGCTCTTGGAGTGGAAGGGAAGCTTCATCGTGGCACAGAAGCCAGGGATTTCCTAGCCCTTCCTTCCGGTTTCAACCCCCACCACTATTATATGTCAGACCACCAGTCCATGGAGGGGCTTGTCTTGTTACGTGGCACAGTGGAGCATGTGCCTGTTCTGATCCAGTGTAGGAAGCCTCAGACATTTAGGAGGGAAAAAAGGTTTAGAGAGAGAAGCCCTAAGGGAAGATAGCACTCGGGGGGCTGCTCATGACTGGAGTCCAAATATGAAACTAGCATAATGGCCGCTTCTGCACAGACACATGCAGATGAAAGTAAGATCTTAAACAAAACAAGATTTGCAAGGAAAGAAATATCTTAGAATAAAGGAAAAAACAGACAAGCTTTCAGACATATAGAATAAACACTCAACATTTGAAGTCCGTGTGATTCTTCCACAGTATATTATTCATTCTAATAACTGAAATATGTCTTCTTAAAAACCCATTTTTCTTCTCTACACTCCTCATCTACTACGGTTACAACACTACAGTCTATCATATATGAGAACATGAAGCAAGCACTAAAAATTTTTGTTTCCTACAGTGACTATACATACCACATTCTTACTACATTTATCTTTCAGGTCATTCTTAAAAAAGGCAACTTACATCACTGTGCGTTTTGCTGATATTTAAAGCATGGTTTAAATATAGGAGGTTTGGTAGATCAGATGCTGGATCATGTAGGCTTTCCAAATCCTTCCTGTAATTCACCTGGAAAGAGAATTCAGGTTATGCAAACTAAAGATTAACAAAATATTTCACAGTTTTGTATTACAGTGTAGCCATCCAGAAACAGAAGGCACCAAGAGCTTGCCTGAACAATCTCTACCAGCCACTAGATGGTGGTCATCCACTATTATTTGGAAGAAAAGCTAAAAATCAATATAGGATTCATTCTGCTGAGTAAGTACTTAGGAACTACTCAAACTTTTCATCCTAAAAGGACACCTACAACAAAAGCAGACTTTGTATGTATTTTGGCTTTTCAGACTAGAATTATTTTTTAATTTTTTCTTCTTCCCTCCCACCCCCTACTTAAATCAAGATTATCTTACTTAATACTTCCAGTCTATTCATTTTAAACACCATTAATTCTTACTCTTTTTCTCCTGCTTCAAGCATTACACTAGCTAATTAATATAAAAAGTTGTATATATAGCAGTAAAAGAGAAGTGCTCCTGGATATTTTATCTAATACAGATTGCTTTCAGCAAATGTAAGTAATATGGTCATGAATGGCAAAAGATAATCATTTAATGAAATAGCAGAAGACAACGTCCTATCAACCTACAGTAGGATTTTCCATACTTCTGATAGTTGTATGCCCACCTTTACAGGAAGAAAACTAGCCACCTTGCCTATCTTGGATGAAAAACTTTTTAAACTAATGCCTTCTGTCAGCTCCACATATATATTGTGTTCTTCACTGATTTAGGCAGACTCTAAATCAAGGATATTAAATCTGCACAGTTCTTACAACAATAATTAATTTTTTACTGCACATGTAGATTTTGGAAACAGTTACATATTCTTTTGTACCCTTCCCAAAGCCAGTCTCTCCTGTTCCTGTTGCATGGTGCCCCACACTTTGGAAATGCCAGACTACAGAATGAAGGCTTGTCTCTTGGCTGTTGGGATCACAGCCTCAAAGAAGAGCTCACATTTTTAGCATTAGACACACTTCTAAATATATCATGCCAACAGCATTATCACTCAATATAGATGTTTTCTCCAGTCTGGCTCCAGCAGCAGACACCCATTGCTGAACCTAGTGACTGCTGTATTTTGTAATACCATTGAGAAGGTCAGCCAGCAGAATGAAGTCTAAAAGACAGACATCCCAATCTGAACTGCTTCTAAACCTCCTTCTAAAACTACTACAGAGATGCCAGCACCTCACTCCTCTAAAGACAGGCACCTACAAGAGTGGAGAAGAATTGCACTCTAGACCTGCTATTTATTTCCTGAATACAAGGCAATTAGCTCAGAGTAAGCAGTCATGCCTTTTGACACACAAAATTAAGCGAGACGAATCTCACCTAAAATGGTTAGGAAAAACTCTGCAGGTTCTCTGTCAGAAGCAGAGGAAGAAATGCCCATGCTACATGCTGTAGGTGCTACACACTGTATAGCAGAGACTGCAGCTCAGTGTCATTCATAAGATGACAAAAGAAATCCTACTTGTGAACAAATGTTAGGTTGTTCAGGATGTATATGCATGTAAAATACAAAGCCAATTAACTTACATCACTTGCCAAGGTGGATGCAATCTTTGCTTGCTTGAAGGAAGCACTGTCGAGAGGATTGTAGTGGTGGCTCTTCATTTCCTTACTGAACTGCTCTTTGTATTTCACCTTTCACCAGAACAAACACATCTAACATTAACACGCAGCACTCAAAAAAGGCACACAGAATTCAAACTACAAAGAAAGTTACTGAAGGCAATTACCTTATTCATAAATGTTTAAACAATGTTTAAAGAAGCTCAGTTTAGCCACACCTGTGACTGTCTTGTGTGGGTTTCCAATTGAATTTTATATGTGAATTTTACTAAAATTTTAAGATTGTCATACGCAACTACTGGTGCTGAAAGATTTATAAAAAGAAAACAGAAACAAAACCATACGACCTGAGTAACGAAATAAATCAGAACTGTTCAGCTAGCAAAAATAATCTAGCACCAAGAATCATTCAATTCATAATTAACATAAAAATTGTCTTTAAAAAAAAAATCTAAGATGAATAAATCATAAAATTTGTAAAACAAATCACCTGTAAATTTTTCAACCATTTGAAAATGGGAAGTCAGAATAAAACTTCCCACTCAGCTGTCTTCCCACCACCAGGTCCACATGTCACTCACGCTGTGCTAGACTGTCACCAGAGCCCCCAGGTCTATTTTTAATTCCACTAGAAATTTTCCTTGAGACACTGTGGAATCTCTCTGTAGAACAGTCCTTTCACAGGGACAATCCCCAGCTCATTACACTGCTAGAAAGTATAATTAAATGACTGTCTGCCACCAATTTCATTCTCTTTTCTTCTTTTTAATAAAACAAAAAAAGCGGGGGGGTGAGGGGGGAGGGAGGGGGAAGGAACATGCTTAAGAGGAAATGAGCAATACATAAATATTGAGACAATGGCATTAAAAGTAAATACATCACAAAAATTCTATAAAACATGATGAAGAGCTGAATTTAGAATCTGAAAATATGAAAATGAACAAATAGTATATCTCCCTCCTTTGCCCCCTTTATGTGTGATCATCAAACATCTGGAGACTATGCACACATGTTTGCTTCTTTCCAACAGCTGGGTATAATGGAGAAGAATAAAGTTCAGTCTGAATTATGCTGCCTTTATGAATGTTAGTCAGACACCTGATATCTGAGCCTATGCAACATCCCTTATAATTTACCACGCTCTGCATTAAATAAATACACGGGTTTTTTCCTACTCCTTTTTTCTCTATTCCCACATGAATGCCTGATAAAGTGGTTAAACCACCTCAAACAACCTCCTTCAAAAATTACTTCTTTCTCAGCTTTAGTTGTGGGAAGAGTGTGTTTTAGGGTTTGGGATTCTTTTTAGTTGTTCCTTGCCTCAAAATCCCCTCAACATGGTTTAGCTTACATAACCTCATTATCATTAGCCACAATGCCCAGTATTTCATTAATCATGATAACAAGACTAAGCCACCCAAATAGAAAATAGCCATATATGTTCAAGAGCTGCATTATGATTCCAGCACTTATGTTAATTTTTCCAAGAAAATTCTAAAACATTGTTACTTTTAAAGATAAACTTTATCTGAACACATTATGAACTTCATAATCTCTCTAACTCTAGAAGAGAGTATCTATTGCCTTCTGGTTGATTCATCTGGTTCATATTGTTTGATATTTGCCTTGGCTTTAGATCAAGTGCAAAAGTATATATCTGAATATGAAGACAAAGGCAAATCCACATTCTGTATGAGCAGAGAAGGAATAAATCAGAGGGCTTTTCTCTTTTAAAAGGTGTATCTAAAAGTTGGCTTCTAATGAAAATCAGGCAGTGCTAGAATATGTAATTCAAAGAGCCTTCGAAAACAGAGATAAAGTCAGCATGGTGAGCAAAATTGTCTTGTACTCATTTACTCACTTCATAACAATATCGTGCACAGGACTTTCAATATCCAGCTACTGGTGGCTGCCTAGCCGACGAATGGCCACGACCAGTACACGCAGAGCGAACGCACAACACGGGCCTTGAGATTCCTGCTAAGTGGGAAGGCATTGGTGCCGAAGGAACCTCTCCTCACAAGTGGCTGGCCGTCTTCCAGCTGCCACTGTTTCATGCCATCTTTTAAAATAGTTTTTTTAGCAACACATTTCAGTGTAGAGGTTCCAGTAATAGATCCTCTTTAATGTGACTTCAGATCACATTGCTGCTAGTGTAGGAAGGAGAGAGGGCCAGGGAACCCAGTCATCAGGGAGTCTGCCTTGCCTTCAGAGGTGTGTTCTGATGCCGATTAAGCAGGAGGGTCCCAAATTTAAGGATCCCCCAACCAATGTGACTGTAAGGGATCCTGTTGCAGTGAGGGCTGTCGTGGTAACTCCCCGCCCTGCTGCCTCCTCTGGCTGCTCAGTTTATTGCCTTTGCTCTCCTCCCCCAAGCCAGTGCATGGGTCGCTCTGGGGCAAAAGGGAGGACACACAGTAACATCCGATGACCCCAACAGCATCTCTAGAGCGCTTTCAGCAGTCATTTAACCAACTTGTCATAGGTGATTTGTCACATTGAAAGCTACACAGACATCTACTTTCTCCTTTATCAACCTTTTCCATTTCTTTCTCCCTTTTGAAAGGAAGCATGGGGTGGGAGACAATGAAGAAAAAAGAGCAAGCACATGGATGAGTCATGGTGAAAAAACACACACAGTATTTATCCTTCTTTTGAATAGAATAAAGTTATGAATGTAGTTTAAAGAGGTAACAGACGCCTAAGAGAAAAGGTTCTGAATAAAAACAAGCAAGAAAAATACTTCATGTGATTCCTAAACCATCTGAAGGAGGAAGGTCTTAGCAATGATATAATATGGTGGAAGAACAAACAAGTGGGAGTAGAATTGACAGGTGCTAGTGGAGACTTATCTACAAATTTCATCATTAACCAAGAGCTTTACTTTAATGAGAGCTTAAAAAGATGGTTACTTATTTACCATCTTCATTAAAGTCCTACGTTTGTTTATTTTTTTTAGAGGGGAAAGGAGGGGGACGTGGTAATTAAAATAAATGTGTGGAGGTTGCTCTCTAATGGTTGCATAAGAAAGAGCAGACTCTGCAGACTTTTAACACAACATCCCTGGAAAACCAAACTGGAATTAAATTAGGCCTGGATAAACAAAGTTCTCATCAGCCTTGCACAAAACCTATAAAAGTCAGAATTGCAGCTGGACAGAGCAGTGTCTTTTGAAGCTTAGCAGCAACATTCCTAAATCAAATCTGTAGTTCAAAGCTGTTCACGCAGGGAGTGTTCAGTTTCAGAAGTGGATGACATCACCCACTGTTCAGATTTACAAAGAAATGACAAAAATTGAATCATTCAACCACTGGGATCCCAGGATGAAGCAGACACTTGCAGCTAAAGCATTTCCTCATGACCATATGTAAACATCTTAAATAAAGAAAAAACCTGTCAGAACATATATATATTGAAGTAAATGTAACAAAAAGAGAGTGAAACTGAAATATTCATTACTAAAAGCACTAGAAGAGTTTAAAGCAAAGAAAGATTAAGAAAATCCTAGGCTCTTTGTGTGGTTACTGAAAAACTCAGAGAAGGCGCATTTAGAAAAACATTCTACCTCTAACAATTTTATCTCTGAAACAATAGCACCAGATCCAGCAATAAATACAAATATCCAAAATTAATTCTAAAACCAATTACTGAGCACTGAATACTTCATATCAGCAGCTCTTTGAAAAAGCTAATAAAATGCTTTAGAAGACATAAAGAGTACATAAACAAGAGCTTGTTTTAATTTTTTTAAAAATAGCCCAAATTATACAATGTACATTCAGCACATTGACAAGCTTCTTGTTTTCACAAGGGCTAACACAGTTTCTGTTTTAAATTTGGTTTAAAATCAACAGAAAAGGGCTACCACGTGCTGTGGGTAAATACACAAGTTCTGGAAGCTATTATTTTTGCTGCTGTTGTTGTCAAAAGCTTTGTTAAATAAAAAATTAAAAAGGAGGAAAAAAAAAAAAAAGAAGAGGGAAAACACTGATTTTTGTAGAGCCTTGAGTGCCAGGCAAACATTAACACTGTTTTCTTCGCTTTGTTTGCTTTCCTGCTTGCCTTGAGTGCTTTCCCCCTTAGCTACACCCACACTGCCTGACCTCTTCTTGCTCCTGTTCTCTATACTCCCTAAATTACCTACCCATATGCACCACATTAAAACATGTTACCATCTTCTCTTCCCATTACATCCATCAGAATTGTCAACTTTGCAAATTTACTGTGAGGGTCAAATAACTAATATTTCTCTACATGTCGCAGCTTATAGATTCATGCTATTAAAGGAGATTATCAACTTTAGCACAAAAAGTTTATAATCCTCCCATTTGCTGAGAAATTAATGTAAACCCTGAAAGCCAGAAAGTCTGGAGACAATAAAGAGATCATTAACTTTACTATTTTTTAAATCTTGTAATGGTTACAAGCCTATTTCATGATCCTTGCATGAAGAGGACTGACATGACTGACCCATATTTAGGTCTCTTCCTCTGCTCCAGCACAGGTGCATTCTTCATCCTGCCCCATCACCCTGCTCTTTGGACACAGGGGTCATCTTCATTTTTCTGTGCTCTTGATTTATGATTAGTGTGTCTAAGTGTTATAATGATTCACATAATATATAAAAACATTCGACAACTCCTGGCCACTGCCTTCCCTTCAGAGGAGGTGGAGGGATTGCTGAGTGCACCTCCCTGCTGCTGAGAGCTGCCCGGTACTTATACCGCCCATGCTGCAGGCAGATGGCTGGTAGCAGAGTGTCAGGAAGAAGCACCAACTCGCTTTCTACCAGTACATTCTCTGTCACACACACTGCAAGAGACACAACAGTGTAGACTGAGGAGAGGACAAGACAAGGAAGGATCTCAAAACCTGGATCCATGGCCAATGGCAGCAGAGTTTGGACCACCAAGATTTAGTAAGAATCTTCTTTACAATAAATTGGAAGCAAGATGCATTTTGTCAACTGCTTCTCCCTTCCTACCATGCCTTCTGCACTATTTGGACTCTATAAAGTTAAAATTGCACAGTAAATGCTGCCACCTGCAGAAGGATCTCAGCTACAACTGCCGCCATCCCAGGCCTGGCAGTTAAGAGACTCTATTATAAAGTGTTTGCAGATGCAGCTTGCACTGTCCAAGAGAAAAAGCACATCTAATAATAATGAGATAAAAAGTACATTGATGAAGCCTTCCATGCAGCTGGCTCAGCATCAGCCTGAAAGACCTCATAATCCAGATGATATTTTTCGTTTGTTGCAATTGTTGGCCACAATCTCATGGGTATCAGGCTTGGGAAGCTAGAGAGGGCTGTTGGAAAGGGATCCTGTTTGGTCCCATTTGCAACAACAGGCAGCTGCAAGCCCACTAGGTTCTGAAGTAGGCTGCAAAGAAAGGAGTGTTTAGGCAGCAATTGAGTAGAAATAAAGGACATTACATGCTCAATTTAGATATGAACCCTTTTAACAACCACTAAAGGTGCTTCCTAAATTACAGACAGCTCCATTTCCTGTAACACCCAGGTCTAAGCAGCGTCACACTGGCTCTTTCTAGAAAACACTAGTAGACTTCTTAGCCTGCACAATGCTAAACGCGAAATCATCTCTTAGTAGACTTGCCCATCAGCAGAGGCATGAGCACATGACCCATTACAAAATGGAAGACAGAAATCTATTTGGAAAAGACAAACTAATTTTGATTCTGAACACATCATCAAAAAAGCAACAAATTATTATAAACAAAACAATTATTTCCTTCTTTTTCTCTTTGTGTAATAAGTTTGTGATGGCCCAGTATGAAATCGGAAATCACACAGCAGGTATCTAAGGATAACACCAAAAGGAGCTCAACCTCCTGCAGATATGGCACTGTTTTGCAGCTTGTTCTCTGTAACACTTTATTCTCACTTTATGATAGTTCTAGACACTTAGTATCTAGACAAATCACAAGTATTTGTTACACATCACTGATGCTGAGACTATTCTAGTATATCCACATGGGGTTTTTACCTAGCTCTGGGAAGGCTAACGCAGCCTTCTCCAATCAAAGGGCGTTATCCCCCTCTTACAGGAGGGCAGAATTTGTTTCCGGGTTTACAAAAGTTCCAAGGGTAGCTGGACAGGATTACTAGCGAGGATTATGCAACATGTTATTAAAGAACTGCTTCAGAAAAGAAGGGGGGGGGAAGAAAAAACAAAAACAGGTCAGCAGTCAAAACTGTTCTCACAATGTCTGGTTATCTGTAGTAGAGTCTTACACGTAGGTCTTATATAGAGTAGAAAACTACTAAGAAAAGGAGGGAATATTTCTGTTTCAGCGTTCCTTTTAGGTAACGACTAAAATAATTCATCCTTCTTTCTTTTTTCTTTATTTTTTTTAGGTTAATATATAACAGTAGTACATAAAAGGTTCAGTTTCAGGGGGAGGGAAGGTGGGTAGTTTACATGTCAGCCCAAATTCAGATCCCATTACTCACATTAGCAAGCGGTTACACGAAAGACCTCAGTTATTTCAGTGGGATTAATCACAGGGTAAGGTTCCACTCAAACTGAATGAGTAGCAAAATTTGCCTCTAAATTAAATACAGTTAATATTCTAGAAATCCTAGATAATCTGTATAAATATACACCATCTCCACAAGAGACAAGTTGTAACAGTCAAAGTTCATCATATTTTTGCATAAAAATGCATATTTGGTTTCCTAAGAATCCCAAATTTACCGGTCTTTGCCATACTATATGAAAAGCTTGAGAACATAATCTTCATGCAATTACAGATAATCATTTAAAAATCTAAATTTTTCTTTGTATTACTAGGAATGAGATATCTGAATGAAGTTATTGTAAAATGATGGAGAATCTTACTTGGCTTAAAAGTTTTGAAACTCCTTTGGCATGTTCAAAATCTGGTCTTCCAAGTACAGCAGGCTCCTTATTCATCTCTCCCCTTCCTTTCTTGTACTCAGCCTTAAAAAAAAATGAATCATTCCTAAATTGTTTGGGTTTATCAGGAGATGTGTAAGCTTTAAAGCTATTTGAAAAAGTTTCACTTAACGATCTACATGGACACTACTGTTCTGATCAGCTCTATATAAAGCTCTTCTCAGGGTTCAGCTCCTTAACAACATAAAATTTACCTATTGTAAAACACAATGCCCAACATTCACAAAATTCAACTTTAACCAAATGCACAGCTTAAGCCTGAGAAATACTGTCCTCCTGATCAAGGCAGAATGAATTACAGTGGCTCAGCATTTCTTATGACAGTGTCTACAGTTAGCACAAGATTATTTGTAGCAGCTGAAAGTAGTCTTGAAATAAAACTAGGCTGAGGCGCAGCTTTTTTTGAAATGTAAGGTCAAATTCCACTCTCAGTTTTACCACTGCAATCTTGCTGGATGTCAGTGAGATTGCACTAGTGTAGCCGAGCAGAATTTGTCCCACAAGCTTGGTGTTACATGATCCCTCCAGCTGAACTGCCTTCCATGCAAATTGCTGCAATTATTTTCCCACAATGCATTAAAAAAGAGCACAGATGAATCAACAATAGGTGCTTTGCGATACCACAAACTAAATTACCCCTTGCCTAAAATAGGCTTCTTGCATTACTCAGGCACTGTGAATCAGCAAGGACACATCATAACAACAGACTGGGAGAAATAAAAGTCCCAAAGCCACTCTAATACTAAGAGAGCTTGAACAGCAATCAGTAAATTTGCATGTTGAGCACAACACTTAATAGAAAAAAATCCTGAATGTTAAAAGGTGAATCTCAGATCTCTCCATACGTACCTAGTCAGTCTCACATTTAATTATCAGTTCCTAAAAATCCTGACTCAGGGCTTTTAATGTATATATTGTTTGACTTGTCTACAATAAAATACTAAACTGCATCATACACTGCTGCCTCTCAAACTGCTCCTTCACCTGTCCACTAGCCAAGGTCACAGTGGGAGGGTAAAGAGTTCAGGGAGGAGAGTTTCCATACAAGAAGCAGCATCTTTGCACAGCTCTCAGGACAGGAGGGAATTACATTTTCCTGTCGCTGCCAGCTGAGATGGGAAAAGGAAGCAGAGTCCTGGAATGCAAGTTTCTTCTGCAGAATGGTGGAAAAAGGGCTTGCTATGTTTTCTGAAGTAGAGTATAGCATACAAGCATATTGTTAATTTGACAATGGTTATCATGAATGAAGCTGCAACAAAAACAACTTTAGTAATTTTGATGTTGTCTTTAGATCAATTACCAATAATTCCAAAGATCATACTGTCAACATCAAAAAAGGAGAAACCCATAACTTTTTAAAATACCAGGCAAGACTGGGAGTTTTTTTGTTGGGTTTTGGGTTTTCTTAATCAAGTCTCCCTATCAGATTTGAGGTTGCAGGTCTTCTGCTCGTGACATTTGAGAATTTCAGCAGCATTCTAAAAAAATCTGATTGAAATTGGAATAAAAAAAAATCACATGTGAAAACATACAGAGTAAAAGGAGAACATACATCACTTATTATCTTTGTTATCTCAGTTGCCATCTTTATGTCTGGCCTGTTCAGCACTTCAGTGTATTTATGAGTATCTTGCATATCCTTCTTGTAGGATACCTGTCAAACAAAAAACATTTTTGTTTAAAATAAACAAAAATATTTGAAGTTTATAAATAAGCTTTGAATGACCTATCAACTCAGCCATCAAATTCAATAGAACTCGGCCCAATTTATTCCAACACAGTTCTGCATGACAGGGATTATATAGTAAGACCCACACACCAGGGTTACCAGGGTAAGGAAAACATTCAGAACCATTAAATACAATATGAAATGAAAAATGGGTTTTGCCTCAAAGCATAGTAGAAAATGAAAGCACTGCAAAGACTAAAATACTAGGTTTTATCATGAAATTTCAGAGGACTTTTAAGAGTACAGGTTTTTTTTCCTGTTCTAACCTTTTAAATATAAACTAACCACCACCCGTCTCTGATACTGAGCACTGCAGCCTAGCAGATTGCAGCTACACTGAATAGACACTGTAATTCTTCCACAGTGAATGTCTTTCTCAGTACTAGAAAGCCATGTAGCTGGTATGTAATTCAATGATACAATTCTACCTCAGCATTCCCCCAGTGCCACTTATCTGCTCCTTTACACAATTATGGGAACAAGAAGGCTGAGCGTTCCAGCATGTTGAGTACACGACTGAATCTTTCTGTTTGTGCAAAAGCCACTATTATAATGAATGGCCTCAGAAAACTTTGGCCAGAAGGCTAAACCACAGGTAAGAGAGTCCAAACATTCTCCATTTAGCAAAGCAATCACAGGAACAGCATAGATCTCAGGGATATTAGAGAGCTCCACAAATTATCCTTCATTTCCCTCTTCAAGCTTTGTGAACTTTGCTGTAGCATATGTGCCAATCTAAGCCAATTTCCAAGGGCTGTCTTAGTTTCATTATTCTGAATGATTAAGAAAATCATCCCTGGTATTCAAAAGTGTTGAAGTTTCAGGCAAAAGTTAGAGAACATAAAGTTCCCAGGAAATAGAAAGTATAAGAATAATTCCTGCTTCACTGGAAAATCTTAAGTTTTTCTGTTGCTTCACAAAGTTAACAGATTCTCAAGGTAGTATTTTGCCAGCAAGACAGTTCTCAGCTTGAAGCCGCTCATCATAACCTCTGGTCCTATTTCCAATGTAAAGTTTGACTCTGGGTACAATGCAACTCATAAACTGCAGCAGTCAGCGACATAATTTGTAGAAATGTTATTGCAAAAAGAAAAGGAAAAACCTTACTTTTTGGCAAATATTTTACAAGCAACAGGAAAGTAATTTTGCGTCCATATGGCCTCAGCTAAGTAGACAAGCTAAACAGGCTTCACTGTTGGCTGCCTGCCCACAAATAGATCTTATCATTTTTAATCTGCCATGAGTGACATGCAAGTGTAATCACTGATAAAATAAACAAACAAATAGATTGGATGAATACAGCCCAAAGTATCACCTACCTAGAAAATAGAAGTTGATTCTCACAGCCGGTTTAAGCCACTGGAAGCTTAATTTTGTGTATGTTTAGATATTTTAAGAAACTAGATGTACAGAGAAGCATTTGCAATTCAGGACTTTACATGAATTTAGTTAATTATATGCTGTTCATCCTAATGACCACATGAGGTGAAGTGAAAACCACAAAGGCAGCAGAAACAGGTTTCTGAATAGCATCCTATCATCCATGTAAATTGCAAATTAAAGGCAAGCATATGTGCTTAAAATAGAAATTAGGAATATAGTGAATTTAACATCAGACAATCAAGAACAGTGGTGATAAAGTTGAGGAAATGTGGTCACTTATTGCTCCCAAATGGCATGATCATATAGTACATGAAATAATGGATTGTGGTTAATTTCAGGGGAAGAAAAGGGGGGTGGGGGCATAGAATAAGACAGTGACAGTCCTTTATATTTCACCATTTCCAATTATATTAGATGCAAGACCAATTGCTATACCTTTCCCTGAGTGAATTATTATTCTTCCTGCACCTAAACCAGTATACCTATTACTTATGTCGGAGGGAAAGTCATCTAGCATTTTACAAATGTCTGCAATATATATTTGCTCCATTCTGCAGCTTGTCATACTCCGGTGAGAATAAAAATGTTATGCAGCAGAACAGTAGTTTGTCAGAGGTAGGCCAAAGAAAGAAAAAATATGTTTCCCATTTCCTGAATAACCTCAATCCCTGGATGCTGACCCTTTCCCATTGGGACACTGTGCGGGCCTCTATTACACAGCTGCTATTCTGTTCCAACTAGTGATTTTTATTTTTTTTTTAATAGTGGTATGTTAGAACAGTAAAACCAGAGCCATTCTGAGAGAGCAGGAGAACAGATGTAGACAGGGCAAAGCAACCAGCTTGGGGTGTGTGTGTACCCATGGGCATCAAGAAGATGGAAGATGAAGAAGACTGCAAGAGGGGAGAAGCAACAAAAGAAAGGAAACAGCAGAAGCACCCATTGAAGGGGCCATCTTTTCTCCTGAGTTCATTCAGCACCTTATCAAGAGGGTCATATCCTGACTGGAATTTCCAGGTATTATGCCCGTACTCAATCTTCACTTCAAGGGGTTGCTCAGGGCCTACCAAAACACATGGCTAAAGGCTGAAGAATTGCACCACTTCATGAGTACCACAGGTTTATGAAAAATCTGTTCTAACGGACTTTTGTATAGGACAAAGTAACTGAGATACGAAAAACTTTAGAGCAGAAGTGAAAAATCTAAATGGAGAGTTACAGCAGACCAGTGGGAAATGCAAGTGAGAAAGAAGTAGAGACTAAAAGAGAAAAAAAAATGTTTCAGTTTTAAAGCTGAAAACAGTATATTACACATACCAACTAAATTTAAAGTGGGTTTCTACCCCAATTCAAAATTACAATAAGAACAGGTTATATAGTTGAATATTTTTAAGAAATGATAATCTGAACAAAAGGCATTTCTCATCTTTAATCCTAAATGTGATTATATACTCTGAATTGCAACTAGTTTTTGCAAAGCAAGGAAAATATTCAGGGACTGCTCATAATTAGTTGTCTGATTTTAATAGGGCCAAACATCTAGCTCTTATAAAAAGACCTAAGGCCTATTGAGGGTAAACATGCTGATTATTTTCTCCAGCTGAAGGTATTGAAGATACTATACCTTTCATGATGGTGCTAGTGGAATCCACTACAATGCCATAAAATAAGCAGATTTCTAACAGTGCTGCAAAACACCTCAGGTTGTCAATCAACAAACTCAAACTTCTACATGGTTAGTCAAGCAAACTTCAGTTTAAGAGATTCAGACTTTTCCTGCAATCTTTTATCTTCTCACCTATTCCAATACCAATACTATTCCAAGCCACAGGTAATAAATTATTAAAATATGCACAAGCAACTGGGAACAAGTTTTGCCCTGTTACAATGCATATACAGAAGCCAACTAGAAGCTATCTGCATGGGAATTTGTCTCTTGCTATTTGCCCCTGCTTGCTATTTTCTAAGAGCTCTAAGTCCACTGACTAATGGCCTGTCAGCTCTGTCTCTGCACCCTTTCCTCTCATCTGCACTTTGGGGTCCATCAACACTACGAAAATGACTAGCTGGTGACAATCATCATTAGCAACAGCTTTTCTGACTCTCACTCAAAGGATGTTTAAAACTGTTTTCCGGCTCATGCAAAGGAGACAAACACATTTCTGGCCCACTACAGATTGATGCAGTCATCCTTTTCAGTAATGGGCTTGAAAATTGATTGGTCCCAATTACATCATGAGTAAACATCATTTCAGCACCAGTTGGAAGTGGTCCAAGGGGACCCACTGTTGACAGCCACTGTCAGCAGAAAGTTAGTCACTGAAAGGTGATTTTTCCAATGCAGATCCTGAACAGAGAGCCAGGAGAAGCTTGACTTTAACATGGTCTGCATCAAAACAAGCATCAACATTCGGTATGTTGCTGGTGGTGTTTAAGTGCATCAAGTTTAAGATCTGCTGATTTGGTCATATCAGAAAGAACATACTTCTTTTGTGTGCAGATTGTTGTTGTACAATATCCTGAACATGTAAAAAAACCTTACTCCTAAGACAGTGTAGACTTCTTAAATATTAAAATTTAGATGGTAAGAGAAACTTATAAATTATTTCTATGGACATTATGTGGGGTGCAAAGTGGATAGACATCAAAAGTTTGCCCAACTGTCAACTAACATTTTTAAAACAGCACTATTCTGTACATAATCATAAGAGAAAAGATACCAGGGCTCCAACCTCAGACCTGCAAACTGCCTTTTATATGTCCACAGAGGTGTCTATTGCAGTTTTCTTCTTTGTAAATCAGAACCGCTTCCTTATTTTATACCATGTAGTGGTGTGAGGAGAATCAGTAATTTTAACCAAGTAGAACATTTAAATTGCTGTGCAAATATTTAAGAGTGTTTTGTTATTCATAATGCCCAGTGATGGACCAGAGCATGGAACAGACAAAAAAATGATCCACAGCTTTGAGTGCTTTCAGAAAATGCTATGTGCAGTTTCCACATAGGCACGAGGTGCCAAGTGGTTTCTTTGCTTCAGAAGCTTAGTTGTCATGTTATTTCACTGTTCAGTTACATTCTTCTGTCCACGTGATCCTCAGTTACACATAAGGCAAAACAGCATTTTGTGACCTGACATTTTTTTAAAGGCCACCACCTAGTTTTGGTCCCGTTTGGAAGCTTCCAGGTGAGCCAAATGACATCAGCCAAGCACAGCTATAAAGTAGGCTGGTGGTCCCTATTTCACTGTTCTGCAAATGACTTTGTGTGCCAAAGCCATGTCATTAACATTCACTTCACAAGACACAAACACATTTTATAGAGAAAAGTACTCTGGTTTGGATAAGCATGCTTTTGCCCAAGTATTATGCAGTATTTAACTTCTTTTTCAAGTACATTTCCTATCATTAAAAAATGTCGCTTTTGTTCATTTGAGAGCAATTTTATTCGGTCTCAGTATGAAAAAGAGAAAAATAATTTTCTTACACATGATCACATTGTTCAGGAAATTTTACAGTATTTCCCTGCTACATAGCTTCTGCCCACACTTACAAAGCATATTAATGATATTCAAAGTTGTGTGAAGACCTATAGCTCATGAGAGTTTCAAAATGTCAGCACAATTGTTTTATAAGTTGGACACAGTTTTACTTTTTAAATGAAATTGCACATTTCACAGAGTTGACTATAAACGTCAGACTTATTTTAAGGCTGAGTAAATGGTCTTAAACACAGCCTAGTCCTACTAGATGCAAGCCCTCAATGTAAAGGTTAAATTGAGTTGGAAGAGCATTGTAGGTAAACAAGCATTCTGCTGCCATAGGTAAACTGCACTGGTGTGCATAAAAGGTCTTTGTCCTTCTAGTGCCTCAGTACTTTCCCTTCTTTTCCCCTGCACTTTCAAAGCTTCAATTATACAGATAGCCTCAAATAGTTTGGAAAGACAAATGCTCCATATTCAGGATGCTCACTATTCCATGTTCTGACTCAAAGATGCAAACTTACATAGTTCTTAATTATACCTGTACTTACAAAACTAGAAATCCACAGCTATTCACCACGATGCCCGAATATTACCCACAGGAGCTGTGTAACTGCTGAACATTAACTGGACTTAGGTAACTTTCTCCTTTATGTGTGATAAAGATATATGTCCATTGCACCACAGCTATTCATGAGCAACCAGAAAGAATTTGTTCTTAAACAGATGAAATTAACCGGTTAGAGTTTTATGTTAGTTTATTTGAATTTTTTTTTTAAGTTTGCTCAGGTTGAACATAATTTCCTTCATATTTTTAACATGCTGTTAAAAGTTCTCATTTATCAAAACAGCCTTCCCTGCTATGTTTGCCTTCATTTCCTTTTTGTGTTTTTTTTTCTTGCTTTCAGAATGAAAGATGAAACAACTAAATTTATCCTCACATCTATACTCTGCTCTCCTTAATTCTGTTAGCAGGCAATGTACAGCTGTAGAAGGGGAATAGATTTTGCCCTAGCATATGAATCCTCATACCATGATGAATTTGATACAGTAACTCATCTCATATTCCTCCTGGTCCCAGCACTTTCTCTGAGAGGGATTTCCATCTCTCCAACATTATTTTCTTCCCTAGGAGTACACCATCATTCCTACTGCTAGGTAAAAAATACCCTCTTGCTTATGGGAAGAGACATTCATGTTCCCAGCTCCTACTCTCTGTCAGTATGATATCCTGATGCTTCTAACAGCAGAGACGGACAGAGTTTGACAGGAAGAGGGAATTCTGTAATCAAGGCAGGTTGCAAATTACTGCTGGGAGTTCCAATGCAGGTATTTCCCAGCAGAAGAAAAAGTTATTCTTCAAACATAATGCTTCCCTGAAGTTTTCCAGCAGCCTTTTAATCAGCGGCCAGCTGTCAAGATTCTGCACACACAGACATACATCTAACATTGACATTTAGTTTTCAGCCTACATAACCTAAGAGTGTTTGTTACACTGTCAGTAGGAAAGATAGCGTAAATTTAAGATTATTCAAAATGAATACCCAATCTTCATTTTCTACATTGTTAGCAGCAAAAAACTATCCCATTTATCTAGGAAAAAAGAATTGTAAAATGACATTCCTACATGACTTGACTTGGTTGCCTAACAAGAACGGAAATGGATCATAACTTTAAAGGTATTTACACATCAGCTGTTCTTAATAACTTTGTGTACCTTTTAAAATGACCTCACTATTTTAACCAGTCTTCTAAAATTTACTTTTCTCGTAAGTCAGCTTTTACAAAACCTAAGTTTTTCTTCAAAGTCGTGTTTGTATCATTTAAGACACTAATCTGAGTACATTTCTGCCCCAAGCAATGGTACATTGAGCTAGTATAAGCTAGCATAACCATGAAATCAAACCTGACTTGATTCTAATATAAAATGTAAATACTATTATTAGGCTTTTATATTGTGAAAACCTACAAAACTTAAAGAAGAAAACAAGCAGCTGAAAAAAAAATCAACCAACATTCAAAATATTGCTAAGTACTCCTAATTATTTGTAAGTTATCTAAATAAAACTATAAGAAGAAATACTTTGGTCAAATGGTATAAACCAGTGCCATGCATCAAACTGAACTCTATGGCTCAGATTCTGTAAAATAAATCATAAATTATTCTATTAAATTCTCTGAAACTCACCTGATATGTATTCATGAGATAGGAACAAAGTTATTCATGTGCACAAAAGTGTGCAAGAGCAGAGCAGAAACAGCCTGCTTCTCTCCTCTATACAGCACCCCTAAAGAACTATCCAAGTATTGACAATGTAAGGCACTGAAACAACACTGCTGTTCATGTTAATAAAGAGCTTTATAAAATTTCAAAGTACAAGTAGCCACACGTGTATTCAGAAAACCTGTTTGAAATTTTATTTCAAAGTGATAGCACTTAATAACAGTTAATACTGATAAACAGTAACAACCACTTTTCACTGCAATTCAAAATAAAAGGCACATACCATTAACTCAGCATATTTTATACATACATCATGTTCCAGATTACTCCACAGCAAATAATCCATAAAAAAACCCACCAACTAATGAAATACGAAAATATTCCATGCCCAATTCATTTCAGTTAGCTATAGCAGATGTATCTACCCAAAGCAAGGACACTCATTTCAGTCGGGAAAGTACTTACATCACTCTGGTGTTTACTGACTTCCAGGGCATGCTTAACATCTGGAGGCTCCTTCATTCTTGCATAATCTGAAGTTCCTTTCTCAGCATCATGTTTTTGTTTATAGAGAACCTGAAAGAAGCAACATTATCCTTCTGTGACCTGAGCAGAGCAGGTATAATAACATGAGCTGTGTTAAACCCAGTGTCATAGTGTGTTTGTATTCAGTAAGATCCATAGTAAATAATTAAGCTCCTTAGTGGAACCAGAACTGTGAAAGGTTCCACCCAAAACAGAGACATAGAAGGCACAGTCAGCAGAGAGATTTCTCTGCATCTGTTATTGCAACAGAGGTATGAGTAGATGGGGGGGGGGGAAGTAATATATAGAAACAGAAAATTAAGCTTAACAAGTTGAGAAGACAGATAAGCAAGGGCTTTTTTTTTTTTTTTGCTTAAACCACACTATTTTCAGAAAAGAAAAAGCTTATGCATTTGTCATAAACAAACAGTTTTACATTAAATACTCATAGCCCAAACTTCTATTTTTTTCCACTGCTAGGAAACTACTATCACAATGTGCATTTTGACTAGCCCCCAGGTTCACAAAGAAAAATAATATTTACATTCAGTTAGCATCATGGTAAAGGAAAATGGAATTGAATTGTGAGTTTATAAACATATTTATTTTTATAATAGAAATGGAGCTCAATATTGGGCATTCATCCAGCTCTCACTGCACTGTGTTATACTTACATATACACACACTCACAGACTAGAACTGCCTGAAAAGCTGAACTTGCACTTCTCCTTGTCAGAAGCTTTTAGGCTTATATTAAGGAAATTCAGGTTTTGATGCCTAAAAAGCAGCAAGAATCAAGAAAATTCATTTTCTAACGGCACTCATGAGCAAGCACTAAAATAATCCCTAAGAAAATAGCAAATACAAAATAAGATTGAAAGCTGATCAGAAGGAGGAGGATTGAAACTAAATCCCTTGATAGCAATAAAAGAATACTATAAAAGTTTTCAAAGAACTCTCAACTACAGTGATTCAGACTCTTTAAGGACAGTATACTAGAACTGTGAGAAAATGTATCTGTTTCTGTTTAAAGCAGCACGACTTCATGTGAGTCACAGAGTAGAGTGCCCAAGGCATTATGTTAGTATCTGCCCTGACTATCACAGATTACAAAATTATATATAGGCTGAGAGATTAAGACTAAAAGGAGGGGGAGCGGGTATTTCTGCATTGCTGCTATGTGAATGAAAGTACCAAATCAGCAAACTTAAAACGTGCCACCTCCTTATACAGTGTGGTGTATGACATGATCAGGCCTCTGGGGAAACAAACCCAAATTGAAATAAAAAGAGTCCATAACTTGCCTACATTAGGTACATTTTACAGATGGAAAAGCTCATAATCTTTGAGAACATTGAAGCATCATTAACAAATGATTCCCTGCAGAAGTGTAATTACTATACAAACATATGCCATAAAACCTCTTTTGCAACTTCTTCTTGCTTACACTGTCACTTTTAGGATATTTCCCATTTAACACCATTCTGAAAAGCAGACCTGTACAGTTACTTCCAAAATCTACTAATTTAGAGATATTTTGTTACACTACCACTTTGCTGGTTCAACATGTCTACTTTTCTCTTGGCAAATGGGTTACATAACCATGACATCAAAACACAACAGCACATCAGTTCCCATCATGAGAAAATTGACAAAAATTACAATTAAGTATCCACTATCTTGGGAAAAGATGACCATTTCTTTAGCTGAATGCAGCAATATTTCACTTGCTATTTGGCATCTATGTTCTTGCTATCTTTTCACATTATTCTTTTTAATTCACTGAAGTAATCTTGAAGCAATCACAGGCTAGGAGGAGTTCAATGGCTGTCTAGTTTAGTTTTGGACAGTTTAGTACAGAACTATTCCCAGATTTGTAAATCAGTTCCAAGGAAGCATGAAAGAATAATTATTATTATTTCATCAATATTCTTAGAATCATTATTTTTCAGGTTAGCATGCTTGCATTTAGTTCTCATCTCATGTTAATTTTCAAGTTTTAGCTAAACTGAATTTTCTTTATCAAATCTGCATACAAAACTACTCTACAGAGAGATCAAGCATTACAGGTCACTGACATAACCTAGTGGCACCATTTATTAAGCTGAGGAATACAAGGCAATTATTTAAGTAGGTATGACTTCAGATTGAACTAATTTGTAAGTACTCATTTTTTATTTTTCTTATCTCTCTTGAACACCAGTGTGTCAATAGGAAGCTGCATTAAGGAAGGCTTTGTGCTCTTTTAACCTAGCTCTGACCCTCTGTTTTGGCATACTTTAAACACTATGATGTTTTTATTTTTGTATTTCACTTTATAGTCAGTAAGCTGAGCTCTGAACTTAAAATCCACAAAGCAGGATTATGTAGGAAGAAATATTCAAGAACACAGAAAATCTCATTTAAATATCTACAGAGAGAATTAAATTATCCAGTGTATTCATGTAAAACAAACATATAGAAGTCCAGGAGATTGCCACCATAAACCAGAGGAAATCTTGAACATGACATTTCATACCATAAAAAAATAAAAAAATTAAAGAATTACATAAAATAGTCTGATAACGTGTAATATGATTGTAAATCATGCAGTAAATCACGAAATTTTCATTGTAATACAAAAACCCCTCAAACTTTCTCTGGAAGTTGAAAATAGTGCTTAAGATTCATTTGGCTCATCATCTTTAAAACCAAACAGAAAATACTGTTAAGCATTGACATATAGTTTGAAATATTGCCCTGTGCAAAGGAGAAAATTAAACAGCCTTCAGTTTGCTTTAGATTATACCTTTAAGATAAGAGGAAAAACAGTGCAATCACTTCTTATGGCAGAAATAAAGTGATGAAAAAAGTGATGAAACACTTCTTTTTTTCAACATTGTTTCCCCTTCGAGCAATGTTAAATACCTCTATCATTTTTTGTGACACCTTATTAAAAAATTGTTCTACGTAAGGAAGTATTCAGTATACTGATCTTCAGACAAGAAAAAGACTTGGTACAGAGTTAGCAATGATCAGTTTTCCTTCAGAAATATTTTCCACAGGAAAATTGCAATTTTTCCAAAAAATGTCCATTTCTTCTGAGGAATATCAAAATGAAGGCTCCCTGCCTAGACTGCTCTCATCAAATTTATATTCTCGTTGCAGAAAACAGAGAAATTGGTGAAAGTTCTGCAGGCTGGCAAGGAGGGTGAAGTTACTCAGTGAGGACAGGGACTTCTGCTCTTTCTTCCCCCACCGTCATGCCCTAGTCTCCACGTACCTGCGTGGCAGATGAGGCTATGCCTCCTGCCAAGAACACGGCACCACAGAGCAAAAAACTCCTGCTTGATGTGGCTACAAAGGCATTCAAGCCCAGCATTTCATCCAAGAAGTATGTGTTATGGTTTCAGACTGAATCTGGAATTCCTTCCAAATAGCTTGGAGCCAACACCCCAGCCTCGGTGAAGATGTTTAACAAAAGAGACAAAAGACATGCATATGCAGACACTTAAGTACTGTGGCTAGGCTTTTTGTTGGGACCTTTCCCCTAGCAGGGGGGAGAGGGGGTTGGTTTCTCTCTGGCTTTCTGCGCAGGTCAGGGAGCTCAGTCTGTCGTCGGAGCAAGAAGAGGGGAAGACAGACACTGAAATCCCAGCATCACTGGATACTGGATTTTGTGTTCTTTTTCTCCCTTTCCCAATTCGACTGTGTTTCATCTGTGAGTGAACAGAACTGCTATTACTACTTCCCATAAGGAGNGTATGAAAAGGGAGTCAAAGGTGCAAATTTGTTCTAATGGGGATGGGGAGGATATGTACTTGTATTTTCCACCTCGCAGAAAATCAGGACTTATTTTAAAATCGTCTTACTATAACTGAGAAACAGACTGCAGTTCCTTGCTTGCAGCAGCCTTTTTGCAGGAGGGTTGGCACAATGGCAAGCTGGTGCTGTTCTCTCTCCTTCCTATGGCATATCTGGAGTCTCCTCCTGAAGTGATGACCTTTAAATTCACAATCCCAGCTAGACAGATGCAGCAGAAACCCCCTCTGCCACATCCTGACCCAGTTGGAATGTGAAATACGTGTATTAGCTACTTAGGTACTGCAGCGATAGGCACAATATGGATTAGATTTGAATACTGTGAAGAACATTTTCACTAGAAAATCCCCTGAGATCTCTCTCACAGTAGCATTAAATTCAGGTCCACTGCAAGAGTAACCAAAAGTTGGAAAAATGTGTCAGTGTATCTTTAAGTTTTATGGTAGATTATGATATATAATGCATCTATTCCTAAGGGAATGGTATGAATTTTACAGGGAAAATTCCTGCTTAAATATAACTTACCCTATATGCACATTTGTTTCTCTATGACTGTTGGATGATTGAACAAAACCTTCAAAAACTATCAAATAAAAATGTCAGTCTATCTTAAAAGGGATTTTTTTTGATGAATCAATGAGTTTGCTTTTTAGTCTCAGTTACTTCTCTTTTCTGCCACATCACCCATGTTAATTTGTGTAAATACCCATTTGTGTAAACTAACTCTAAATGTAATAATTTGGAATGAATCCAGAAGGAAATCTGTGGCAAAATAGTTAACTAATGTTTTATAAATCAAGCTAACGGTTTTAAAATGTTATACAAGTTTAATTCCCAATTTATTTCTACTGCAATTCCTCTAATCACTCACTCTTCAGTGAGATATCGCATTAAAGTCATTTCAAGTACAGTGCTGCTTTAACTTGAGTGTATATATGTTCCATTTCAAACTATGAAAACCAAAATATATGGTTTATATTTGTTTAATATAGCCTTGATTTACACACTGGTTTATATCAAAACATTTTCTACAAACTGTCCTGAAATTTCAGTCCTTTCTTTTGTTATTTTCCTTTGTCTGAAAAAATATTACTCCATTAGAAGAATGCATATTGAAATACAATCAATATTATGGATTTAGGAGAGTGTTCACTTCACACACTGGCTGCATTAAACTACATGTAGTTAGTATCTTTAAGAGAGAAGAAAGTAAAAACAAGAAAAATGTGGAAATGCTTGGTGCACAGAAAGCAATGACCATCTATCAGCTATAATTCTCATGGGTAACAATGAAAATCTGTAACTTCCTTCATATTACACATACTTAACATCCGCAATTCCACTGAGATCGATGGAAGTGAAGGGTCACCCGCCTCCATTTAGGGTATTGTACTTGTAAGCCCCTGAAGGCAACTGAACTGGAATTTACTATTTTACTGGTTATTTACATGCTCTACACTATGTTCGATATACTTGATTTCACATTTTTAATTCGATAAAATTTCTTGTATTAGCATATAGACCATCAGAAATACATTTACCTCTATCAGTAGTGCCTTTAGAAGTCATTAAAGGTTTTTATCTTTTCCTTTCAGCATTACATTTTATACAGCTAATACAACACCCAATCAGAAATATTTATATAAGATCAAGCTATTCTATAAGCACAGTGCAATGGCACCAAATTCAGTAATTCCTTATTACCTTCATGGATTTCTAATGGATTAATGAATGCATTAGCAGCTTTTAAATGTGCATTTAACAAACACTATAATGTCAAAAGATGGCCAACATTTTAAAAGTGAATAGTTCTTAAAGTTAAGAAGTTATGGTGATCAAAAGTGGATGATAAACTTACCCAAATAAATCAAGCCAGCAATCAAGTGTCTGTTCAAATATTTTGCTCAAATTGGACATAACGTAACACACAGTTAATCTAAAAATCATTTTTGAGATTCTAAATTGTACCTTGCTCTGAAGCTGCATTAATTCTTTTGCAAATACACTGTCAATTGTGGCTGGCATCTGCTGATAAAGAGAGTTGGAAAGGTCTTTCTTAGCAGCTCCTTTATATTTCACCTAGAGGGCAGAAAAAGGTGACATGTAATGCAAAAATTAAGATGCAGTAAACATACTACCTATTTTTTCTCGTAAGTAAAACGGCATGGACAATCAGAGCTGCAAAAATTTAATGCTCTTATTAACTTCCAAGAAAAAACATATTTAAATAATACTTTAGATGGATGCGCCTAGTTCACAAAAAAATGCAAAATATCACCTATTTAAATTCAATCAGTTGGGGGGAAATATAAGGTAAGCAAGGCAGGTTTTTTTCCTATACTTTTTCAAATCATTTTCAAAACGAAAATTTATCTTTTTTCCTTCTCTTTTCCCAAGTGTTGCAAAATGGGAGCAATGAGAGGCCAACAAGAAGTATTTTATTGATTAATAAGCACGAATTAAAAGTAGCTGGGAAGGACAGGCACATTGAAAATAGCATGTCCACCATCATTTGCACTTAATCTTTCCATATTATGGTCTAATTTTTTAATTACTTTTTATTTATCCTGTATTTCCTCCAGTGTTCAGTACTAGCAATTCCTCACAAAAGGGTTTCATGAGAGAGACCAGGAAAATAGTTCAAAATCTCCAAGGCTTTGGCTTCATATCTAAGCGTTTTGAATTCATAAAACATTTGTTGCTCTTTCCCAAATTGGAGGACTCTTTCTCAGTGCTGTGGACAGGCTGTTAAGAATTTCAGTGTCCCAAGTTTTGCAAAAACAGGTTATGGGACACTAGAGGTCAGTAATTTACAAGATAAACCATCCATCACATCACTGGCTTCAGGTAATGCTGCAATAAGCAGATAGAGTGCTCAACAGTGCAGTAACATAAAACATATGGAGTTTAAAAAATTTTAAATCTCTTTATATCTCTAAATCTTTGATTAGCAGCTTTTCTTTGGAATCACACAGATGGATTAGATAAATACCCGCTATATACTGTACTTTTGTAGACTACAATAGTCTGTCTCTTATGAAGTGCAATTAAATCAGATTTACTCCCCTTGGAATAATGCCACTCTTTCTCAGAAAACAGGAAGTTAAATACAACAAAAATATTCATTAGATGAACTTATATTGAATGTAGCCACACAGTAAACTGTTGTATATCAGAAAGAGAATAGAGAATGTTTATAAATTACATAACTTCAGACAGAGGTATTGGGATGTTCTTTACCATAATCGTAAAGGTAATACAAAAAAATTACATAACAAAAATTTAAGTCTTCCAAGGGCCACAGTGACAGAAAAATCACCCAGAACCAGTGATTCCTAAACAAAGCAATTCTCTGTCAGGTAAAACTCCTGCTGCTGTTCTCACCTGTGGAAAATAACCACAAATACAATCCTATGGCACCTGGTACGTGGGACATGCTGCTCTGGCATTTCGGAAGCTGTTATTCTTTCTCTGCCACTGTGCTGTGTACATGAATGACTCAAAGCTCTGACACAGGTATCCATATATATGCACACAAGTGCTCAGGCAACCCACAGATGGCACTGACCTGATGTCTGCCCCAGGTGCCTTGCTGAAGGAGGAGAGGGATGATAACACGGAAACAGTTTCCTTGTCTCCTGTTTGATACCAGGCTGTGAATTCTCCACAGCAGGGAAACTTTGCACATGCATAATTTGTAAACCCCATCACTGCAGAGTAAGTAACAAAAAAATTCTTTTTCTATTCCTCAGTTTATCCACCCATAAAATGGGACAGCTAGGACTGGCTCAGAACCATTAATAAAGTATCTTCGAATCCCAAATAAAAGTGTCTCATAATTCCAAATTGTTATTACTCACATATACAGTATATATTAATTACAGCCTTTTCAAGTCACTTTAGCGATAAACAGAATTGTTATTTGAAATAAGCTGTCCTTCCCTGCTAAAAGTCACCATATTCAACTGAAAGAATTTTTAGGAAGGATAAGAATCCAAGAAAATTCTTCAGTCTTTTAGATCTTACCTCAGAAATAAAAGCACTGAGACTTTTCACATGTTTTAGCTGCGGGGTGTCAGGTACAAATATGCACTTGCCTTTGGATTTTTTAAAGTCTTCTTTATAGTGTATCTACAAAGAGGAGAAAAAGAAGTTTAGCTTTTCTTAAAAACACACACACTCAGAAAAAAAAAACAATGGTTATTTTTACATATATTTTTTACATTACTATTATTATTTTATTTTATTCATGGATACTAAGCTGTGTGGCTTGCAAGTACCTCTGGCTGGATCAAATTAAACCATAAAGGGAAACACCCAGTTCTCACACACAGTACCAGGGATATGTAAAAGTCACAGAAGGCTTTAATAATAAAGATGAAAAAGATCAGATTTTTTTCTCTACATCTACAGCACATTTTCACCACTATTGTAGATGTTTTAGTATCTCTGAAGAAAGAAGAATCAAATAATTGATCTCCCAGATCCTTGATCTCAAAGATAAAATTGTTAAACTAACTTCTAACATAGACCTAGCAAGCACAGGATCTGTATAACATTATCAAATGCCCCTTTCTGAATCCAAGAGTTACATGAATAAATTTAGAAGGCCACTGCAAACCATTGCCTACAAAGCACTCAACAGTCAGGACATGCAAGTAACAAAAGAATTTAACAAATTTTATATTGCTCCATTTTTAAACCAAAACACCATTACATATTTTGCAAAAAAAAGAGAAACACAAGTCTTTTTTTTTTTTTAACAACCAACCTTTTACTTTCCGTGGGCAAACAGTATGGGCAGGTTATCACATGACAGTTGATGAAGTCAGAGTTACTATTTGTATTAGTAGGACTGCAAGAAGGATAAAATCTATGGACATGATTAATGTGTAGGAACATTTATTATATATGAACTGCATGAAGAAAGATGATGAATTAGGATGAGATAGGCTAAATATGTTTTAAAGACAGACACTTTACATGGATAGCCTTAAATATTTTTAGTGACATTTCTTTCTTTGTACATATAATAGTTTAGATCAATGCAAATTGAATTATTTAGTACTAAGCTTTCATGTTTATTATCTACTACCATTTCTCTAACCTCATTTTCACATTCTGCATAACAGCAGCTTGCATTTATGCACTCTAGACTTGCTGACAAGCACTGACAGAAGCAATATGATCTGCATCCGAGCATTACAGAAATATGCAGCCTTAATTTCCTCTCTCTCTGAATCCTTAATGGATATCACAAGTTCTAGTCTACACTCCTCTGTGGGGACCTGGAAAATTCATGAGAAGGATGGCAGCTTACACAAAATCAGCTCCTGTACCTTCTGATGCAAACTTTTTGTAGACTGCAAAATGGATTAGATAATGCCGCATTCATCTCAAACTCGTGACTACTTAATCCTCACACAGGAAACAACTTTGGTTAATTTTGAATTTATCCACATTTAGACTACTGAAAGAATCTACATCTCATTACCAAATCATATTGTCTGCCTTTGTAGACTACATTCTATTCTAAATAAAAACCTGATTTTATGCCAGGACCACAAAGCCAATGGTTCATGTAACCTGTGTGTGACACAGTTCTCCAAGGTAATCACAGATTAATACACAAAAAAGAGCAATTTTATGATAAACATCAGCAGGCACTTGCTGTTCGACCTGCACACGTGCGTGGGAAATCTAAGGAGCTGACTGACTACTGTAAGGCTGTGACTCTGGCAGAGCAGACAGAGAGTCTTATTGCTCACAACTTGGATATATCACTGACAGATATTGAAAGGTGACATTGTAAAGGACACAAGCAAGATGCTCAAAAGGTTCGCTATGACTGAACAACCAGCGGCTAGAAGGAATAGGCAGGGAAGCTAACATTTCTCTTCAAGGTTTGGAGTTAAAAATTCAAATGTCAAAAATACTAAATATGAAATTTTGCCTGCAAGTGACTTACCCTTTTTCACAAAATATGCTGTTTAGTCTGAACAGATCTGGTAAGTCTTGTGAAAAAAAGCAAAGAATAGGAAAAATTTGAAAATGATGGCCTGGAGCCACTGCTCTTTCAATATACTTTTGAAGTCCAATAGCTCACTAAATGACCAATTCTTAATAGCTCTCTTCTTATCCTTTCTTTCTCGCTGACTCATCATAAAACTAACTCTGACCAGCAGCACAGCTATCCAGTAAAAGTGGATTAAAATTCCTAGACAACCACCAAAACAGTAAGCTTCAAACTGCATTTTTTTTCTTAATGGATGTTATACGGAAAGATCAACTTTATAAAACAAGGGCTTCCAACCTTTAAGCTGAAGCTTCCTGGTTTGCCAAGAAAATTCATCTCGTCCATGGCCTGTTCCACCAGCCTTTTTCAAGGGTGAAACACCAAGGAAGATTGTGGGTTAGAGGAAAGGCTCCAACAGTAACAGCCTAATCCAGTCAGAATTCCTTTGTATTCAGGGGCACATACTAAACTAACTCTAATATGAATATACTAAAAAAACTGTTCTTAATAATCTTAACATTAATGGTGTAACCATGTCAACAGTCATCATGAAAAGAACCATTGTAGAACTGTCAAGTCTCAAATACCCCTTTAAGTTTAGAAAAATGACAAAGCTCCTTATCTGGAACAAAAGTGAACTTTTTTCCACTAAGGATCACTTTCCAGCACTACGCTAATTAATTTATAATCTCTCATAAGACTTAGAACTGTGTCAGACCACAGATCCATCTAATACAAAATCCTTTCTCTGTGGTCACAAAAACCTAGAGAAAAGCACGAGAAAATGGCAAGCATACAGTATTATTACTCCACAGTATTTTAGTAGTCTCCAACAATTTGGACCTCAAAGTCCTCCTGAGTGAGAGGCTGTGACTAGTAACAGTGAGTTCAGAAGAACAGCTGCACCCAGAATTAGGTGGTTAGAACCATGTTGGTATGAGTGGAAAGGCACGCTGTTCCCCCACTTGACTCGAGGTCTTTCTCAGCCTTTCCTTTATGACAGAGACATGCTACAGTAAAGTTGGACCCTGTGCAAGGACAGCTAAATGGCAAGTAGTTTTACTTGTTGCTAGAGAGGAAAAGAAGCCCTGGTACCCATGTTACCAAAATTGAGCACGATCTTCAGAGGCAGTGTCTGCCATTCTACCAGAAAGGATTATGACAGTTTGCTCAAATATCATGTATAATAATTCCCATCTCTGCTGATAACAGTATTGACATCACATCACGTAATCGAAACAAATATGAAAATAAGCCACAAGCAAATGGACAGGTTCAATTTCAATATGGAAGAGAAAAGGCCTGGAAAGGAAGGTAATTCATACAAATCAAACACACGACAGTTTTGAAAACATCTGTGGAATAAAATTGCATAATGGAGGGAGATTAAATGAAATAGCTGTCAAGAGAAACAATCCAGGGGGTATCACAGCCACAGAACAAACATCTGCCGACCTCAAATAAAACTGGGGATTTCCTCAAGAACTGGAGCACATAAACCCTTCACAACTTCCCCTACATACAGCTCAAGGCTGATAGCTACGCATGCACTAAAGGCTGCCATCATAACACTTCTTGAAAACCATATTGCCAAATTAAAATCAGTCTGCAAAGAATGCAGGGCAAGCGTAACGCAACCCCAGTATCTCAGGCATGTACACTCCTGGCATGCATTCTGATGGAGTTGCTGTGCTGACAGCTCCACCATCAGAAAAAGAAAATCACCCCGTCTCCTGGTCAGCAAGGACACAGGTTGCTCTCCCAAGGTCATCTTAGGGCCAAACTGCAAGTGCCATAAAACCACTGTACGTATAAAATCTACAGATGTATACCAATGATAAACCTTCACAAATGATAACTTTGTGAAAAGGTTCATGGTAAAAAGGATAAGGAATATATAAAATGTTCTGAATGTCAGTGAGTCAAAAATCAAAGGTAAGAAGGCAAACTCCTTGAAGTTTACTGGCCTCCACAATGAAGTGTGCAGGGTGAAGAATTTATCCACCAGCACAAAGGACCAGCACTGGTCATAAGAAATTCCATTATAGCAAAAATTATGAGAAATAAAACTAATACTTTATACATATTCTGTTCAAGTAAATGAAGAAACACCTACTGATTTTAGCAGAGGCTGAATAAAGCCCCAAAGTTGGATGCTATTTTTAAACACAGAGTCTCTTTCTTGAAATTAAATTGGTCTGGACCATTAAACGTTGTTCTTGCTTTGAAAGCATTAATGACACTTTGCCATTATGATTGACACGGAAAATCCCACTCAGTTGCAGGCTAAACGTATCACAAGTTTACAGCAAAAGGCCACATCCCTGAACCATTATAAGCTTCAGAAATTGAGAAAATGGCAAGCATAAAGTATTATGACTGTATTAGTATTGAGTTAGTTGTTCAGCTTAGCTCTCAAGCCCCTGCAGAAAATCTGACAAAATACAGCCACTCCATTTAACAGTTAATTAACAGCCACAGCCAACATTACTCCTATTGGGTACACAGTACAATAATAATTCCTTTTCAATTAAAGAAAACACTTCTTTGGCATTTTTCAATAAGTTTTTGCCTTTAAGAACAGCAACCATGTTTAGAAAGAAGTTGCATGAAAGCAATAAATGTATTTTGGGTCAGATAAGTGCTCCAGGTCCATTTTCGTTTTGGCCTTTACATGAGTTGACAGGCATTTAATGCACCATATGCCATTTTTTCCCAAAGAAAGCATGTAGCTAGTGATCAGCAAAAAATATTATTAGTCTCTACTACTTCCTAAAATAGCTTGAGATTACAAGGGAACCATCTAGGTAGCTTTTCTTAAGGATCTATCTAATTTTCAGTGCTCTTTCTGAGAAAATTGAAGTAGACAATGGAAACTTTCACCTTGTCAAGTCACACTTTCAAGCAAGCCCTAACATCCCAGATACTGTTCTTCTAAGTTACCTTTTCTGATATATAATCCCTAAAAATTTATACCTAAAATGTAGATTTTGTATGTTCTATTCCCATAACATCAACATCATGAATCTAAATATAGATTACACCACCAGCCAGACATCACTTTTCAGGTTCTTTAGAGTATTTGTTTAAGTAAGACTCAGTAATGTCTTGAATCTGATCTATGTTGCTTATATAATGTCTAACTGATCAACAGTTTTAAAAATCTATAGTAACTAAGTCAAGAATAAGCTATTTAAATAATTTTTAAGGTATTCTAGCATTTCGATGGATTCATCCTTTAAGTGTAGTCAATAATAATATGCTGAGCAGTTCTGACCATCTATGACCACAGACCAACACATAACACTCAAAATTCATCTGCCATTTTTACCCTCCCTCCTTACACCTATGTATACTTAACTCATTGGTGTAAGGAGTTTGACTGTTCAAACCAGTCAAATTGCAAAGGATTAGGCTATAACCAGAAAAGACAATGCATTTTCCTGATGAAAGCAGCTGAGATGTTCTCATGGCAGACACCCACATTTTGAAAGACCCTCCTTTCTAGGGCCTATGCTTCATACCATGGAAGCACTCTGAAAAGCTCATCCTTCTGCAGTTGATAACTTCTGGTACTACAGTAATCTGTGTTTTTCTATTACTTGGTGTGCTTTTATATCTGAGTCTTGGATGGGCACAAGCTACAATGTATATATCTGAGAAAATATGTACCATATAAACACACTTGAAAACAGAAATTTAAATATAAAGATGCAAATAGTCACTGCCACTTACATCACTTATTAATTCACTGCATTTTCGGGCCAGTTCCATATTTCTGTCCTCAATAACAGGCTTGAGGAAGACCTGTAAGAGAAAGGTAATCATTCCAGGTTTATCATCCCGAAGAGCACCAATAGAAGAAAATGAGTACTTTTTAAAGCTATTGGGTTTTAACTCACCATTTCTTCTTCTTCTCCATTCTCATTGTCATCTTCCTTGAGATCCTGAATAACAGACACTCGCATTTTAATACTTTAAAGGAAACAACAATGAAAACTCTAAAGAGGTTCAGTGCTGCAGGAAACAGCTCAGACACTTCAGCAAGACTGGATTTGTGTCCTCCACTGCACCTAACCCTACCACAGCTCCTTCCTTATTTAGGCAGCATTTGACAGTCTTTATCTGAACAACTCAGTGTGAGTGAAGTGAAAAGCATTGCAGATGGCCTTGCTAGCTATCAGTCACAGCAGAGCTAATGCTTTCTTACTGATAAAATATAATTAAATGACCTATTCCCCTCAACTATTTTTAAAATGACTATGAACACAATTAAAATACTGTGATGCAGTTAATTCATAACTTAAGTAACAGTAAAATAAACAGGATTAAAATGGGAACACTGAGTCTAAGTTTATGAGAAAATTGCCCAGTTCTAAGATTCAAGGCATCAATGACTCCAAAACGAGTTATCACAAAATTTTGTTGGCCCAATAATAGAGCTTTTTGATTAAAAAGCACACTATTCTCATTTTCCAGCAGATATAACTGCTGGTATATTTGTCAGAATTACTTCTTTTCCACAAAGCTTATAAAATTCCTTAAATGCTTTCCAAATCATGACAGCTGCAGGTTAAAGCTGTGTATACATAGATACAGACGAGTCTGTAGTATTTACATGGCTATGTATTAACACAGACATGTGCATTCCTTCACTGGTGCCATAGTCTGTATTCTCAAAACCAACCTTTTTTCAGTATGAAGTCACTGACTCCAGCAGCAATGAAACTGAAAGATATCCTTAGGTCGATTGGTGCAGTGTCAGAGTGTTTGCTTCTGTAAAACAAGCAAGGAGGTATTACAGGACCAGTTGAAACAACCAACATTTTACGATCATTTGTCTTGTAAAACTGTAGCTTGTATATTCCTCATTTTGTAGAGGTCATGATTCCGAACTTCATCTTGCAAAGTCATTCATCGCTACAAAGATATAAGGAATGTGTGCTCTTAAAAAAAAATCTTTGAAGAATTTTAAGTACATGTGCCCAAACACAACATCCTTAGAGCTTACTTAAGAACACATATTTCCTTACAAAAAGAAACATTTCAAAGAAGAGAAAAAATACAACATTTGACTTAAGGTCTGAAAATTTGGGGAAAAAAAATAAGTATTAAGAATAAAGAACAAACTGCTTTCAGCCTAAACCAAGAGACAGAATTCTTTACACACGAATGGTACAGAAAGATTCAAGACTTTCCAGTCCACTCTCAAATATAAGTTCCTAATGTTCAGGTTTGGATTGGCACTGCTGAAGTTTAGGTTTAAACCTAAAAGTCTGGTTTGTATACGTGGGAACTACCTGTGATCTATGCTGACTGCTTTTGGAGTTCAGAGTGTTTCATCCTGGTGAAAACAAAAGGTTTAGTCTTATAAGATGTATATTCATAGTAATAGGCTGCTTTTGAAGATTATGGCCACAGCAACCTAAACAACTGACTCATGCATGATTTCAAGAACCACATGTTAAGGAGGGAGAGTACCTACAAAACTGCCAGACAGAAATGCAGCACTAAGGCTTCACTTTGGGATTTTTGTTATGGTATTGCAAATACTCTGTTCTTTCAGCGCAGTTAATTTCCCTTTCCTTCCTACATTTAATAAATTTTTTAAGTGAAGACATTGAAAAATATTTAAGAGAGTAGAGAAAAGCTATTAGTAGTGGCAAATCTTTCTGAATATGGAGAAATCTTTTGCTATTTTTTGCACCAGAAAGCAAATATGGTCAAAATGTCAAAGTCAAAACTGTTCACATTTTGGGGGAAAAGGGAGGTGTTCAGCTTTTTAACATGCTTACATCATATATGGTGCGTTTTCAGCAGTAGAACATACCAAAATTTATATATTAATTCTGCTTTTCCTGCTGATCCAATTCATTTTTTCTCGTTTTTGCATGATCTGGGTCAGACATAACTGAGCCTTCAAATACCCTATTTCCTATGTAGCTTCCATAATACAAGGATTTCAAGACAACTGCTATAATTTCATTATATTAATACTAATATAATATTGAAGAAAAATATAATACTATGCACAAAATAAAGGAAAAATATCACAGAATCAATTAACCTTAAACAAGCTATTCAAAATTCCACTTTTCAGGTAACAGATGCAGTAAGATAGTATATGACACAGAAACCTGTCTCACTTTTTTTTTCCCTCCTCAAAACACCAAGAATCTCCAAACTGACAATTTTGAATCATTTTCCACTATATACAATGGAATAATCCATAGCCTTTTTTCTGGCATGGAACAAGCACAGATTAAACAAAATTCAATTGTACAGAATTTTAAGGAACCACTAATGGAGTGCTAAGCTTTATATACTCAATATTTATATGCATACAGGACATGGCAAAATTAGAATTTCGTATTGCATTACAGACAACTTAATATGCATACAAAGAGGAAAAATGGCTTCTTCAGGGAAGCACCCAACACGAACTCATTCAAATTTTGTAAGGAAATGTTGCACAGCTCCACATTTCTACTTCCACACACCCTGCATGTACATTTCACATCTCAGTTCAAATTTAGCCTTAATAATGAGGCTATTTTGTTGAAGAAGATGCAACAACATCAAAACAACTGTGCATCCAAAATAACTGTAACAGAAGCACAGTACTTGCAATTTACAACCTTCACTGTGTATGATCTTTTGAAAGAGACAACCATTCTTGAAGTAAACTATAGGGTTTATCCTATGAAAGGAGACATTTCACCTCCCAGCACTTGGACCGTCATTAGGTCTGGTCAATGCACTATTTTTGACACAGAGCATTACTCAAGTACTTGGTTTAAACATATATCTGCTGAGGAGGCAGAAGGGGAAGAAATATGAGCCTGAGTCTCCATGAGTACGAGTTAGCCCAGGACGTGAAAGGTTCAGGCACACAGTTGGGCAGCTTTCCCAGTTTGATCATACACAGCTGAGTCCACATCTGGCCAAAACCCCACCATCTCCTTGTCCCTTTATCAATCTTTCAAGAAATACATTTGGGAGTTTTTAGCCCAGAAAGTTAAAAGGCTTCATCTCATTTTGGCCCTGATACACATAACAATATAGCACTTATTCTCAGTTCTGTCCCTGAATAAACAATACCGCTGGACTTTTTTGGCATAATCCCCAAAACCCTTCTGAGATATGCAATATCCACATGTACTGCTGAGGTGAACAGCAGAACCTTTGCTTGTCCTAGTAAAGATACCAGAAACAACACTATCTGAAATCTCTTTAATGCAGCGTTCCTCATGGGGTATTTGAACATAGGTTGCAAATTAAGTACCAAGATACTTCAGCTGAAAGTCTACACAGCCCTATACTGAGAGGTATATACATGTTATGAATATACTCCTTTCAATTTTTGGACTCAAAACCTAATAAGAGCAGATGTAGGGTTTTAGTGCTTTTCCTGTTTCCAATGAGTTAAAAATCAACCCACAGACATCCCTGAAATTAAAATGTTATTTTCTGCTCTTACTGGACACACACGCACAAGTACAATTAATTCAACACAACACAGATGGTGGTGTCTTTTCAAAAAGCACACAAGGCATTTGTGCATAATGGGACTCAATTACTTCTCATTTTTAGAAATATTCGTCTATATGACTGAAGTTCCTAGCAGCCCTGCATAAAGAAGTTTGTATTCAGGCTATCAGCACCACAATCAAAACCAGAAAAAAGCAAGGGATCCAAGCCTGCCAGTTTTAACCTCCCTGAACATGAAATACCAATTCGCATTAACTAAAGAAATTCAAGACATGGCTCTATTTAGAGAAAAAATCTTACCCATAAATTTGTCAGATCATTAATATTGCATTTATCAACAACACTTCAAAACCTGCAAATACCTCATGGTTCTAAGCTAGGATTTTCATTCCATGATAATTATTTTATTTAAGGTTCTGGTAAAGCAGAGACTGGCAATGATATTTTTAAAGGCAAATACAAATGAGACATCAGAATACTGACTTTTGAATCCCAGAAAGCCTAATGAACTTTCAATGCCTAATAAATACATAAATATAGACTTTTTTTTGCCAACACACACTCTCAGAGACATTGTCTAGCCCAGCTGGATTTTGATGACAGAACATTTCAGATGTCTGTATGGTATGCAGCTAGGTTTACATAATAATACCCAGTCTAACCTAGATACAAAAAGCAGTGTAGCCTGAGCTCATTATCCTGAGAAATGAACCCCTTCAGAAGTGAGAGTTTTATAAGGGCACAAGATTGTGCCATACAGATGTAACCTTAGCTGTGAACAATACACTGAAATAAATCAGCACAAAGTTTTTCACTCTAAAAAAACCCCAAATCCTATGCTTCTTTTTTCTGCCAATATTTATAATTGCCTAAAATGTTTTCACAGTAGTTTTTAAGCCTTAAAAATGGTACTTCCTAGATGGGATACACGGTTCCACCTATTTTTTTTTCTAATTTTTCATTTGTCAAATTAAATCCTCAACAATGGAGGAATTTGATGTTTCCACCCCCTCAATATTTTCAGTTTAGCCAGAAGCCTGAAAAATCTATCCCTCCTACACCTCTCTTCACAAGCCGATGCATCAGGAGCCGAGATTCCATGTCTGACTGCATTGCAACTCTTTAATCCACTTCACCTGACAAAGCAGTAGCTTTTCCCTTTCTTGATCAGTGTCATAAAGCCCCTTTCCCCTTACCTAAGTGTTCAACTAGGCATGGGAGCTAATATCTCTGGGGTATAGCAGCTGAGGCTCTTCAGCACTCCCATCTCTTACTAGTACATTACAACAATGAATAGTCACAAGTTTTTTTCCCATTACCTACAAAACTGGAGCTCTGGTGCTATGTCTGTATGCCAAGCGACCAAGAGACCTGCATGCTAGTCCCCTGCAACCAGTGGACAGCAACACATATCCAAGCTATGCCTCTCTTGTGGCTCAGATTTCATAAAGCTGTTCTACAGAAGATGGCTAGAAAATTAAATCATCAGCAGACGGGTTCTGTGTGAGGTATACATAAAAGTAAAGTCACATTCAGCAGAAAGAGGAGCTACAAGGAAATTATGGCTTTTCTCTTAGGACTCCTTAAATGTAGAGAAGCTTGGATAACAGATCAAAATTTTCCATTTCTATTTTCATTTTATCCAAAACTAGATCCTATGGAATAAAGAGCCAGGAAAATATAGTACGTTTTGAAATTTTACTTTGCTATGAACCACAGCTAAAATCATCAGTGATTGCAGGTAAAAGGTATGAAGCCAGTAATAAACAAGTTTCATTTTGCCTCAGTAAATCCTAAAAAGCTAAAGATATTTCCTTTTGCCTTTCAGGGACCATATATTCATATACAGCTTACTGTGATCTTAAATAATAGAAAATGTATTTGTCTTACGTGTTTGCTTGCCAGGAATTTTTCTTGTGGCATTACTTTGAATTTAACTACCTAAACTGAGAGAAACTCCTGGAGCAGGATGAGAAAATTGGATATTTCCTGCAAATTTAATTTTCAGGCTATAACCCTCACTTACCAAATGAATGCATTCTTTTCTAGAAACTAAAACCGCTGTGGTTTATTTTACTTGTATTTAATTTTTTCTTATTATTATTTCTGCACTTATATTTTAATAGTCCTTATACTGTAACTGTGGAGCGAACAATACCAATACCATAAGTAACATACACCTTCAAAAATACCTTTAAAACTTTACTGTTCTGGAACACTTCATGTGTACTGTGATTCTAAGGTAAGTTAAATTTGCACCAAATTGTTACAGGCAGCTAACTTTAAAACAAAAAACTGCATTATTCATTGCCAGTTACTCAGTTACTTTAAAAAAATAGCTTTTAAATTTCAGAATAGCCTTCAGAAAGCTACCCAAAACACAAAAGATTAAACCAAACAGGCCACACTAAGAAAATAAATTTTATTAATATATTTGAAGTCTTAGAAGTCACTTGTACAGTGATGAAAAATTTATTTCAGTAAGTTCAATTTTTTATCAAGATAAATAATTTCAAGTCATAAATAATTGATGGAGAAGGTATATTTTGTAGTACCTTCAGGCACTAAAAGACAAAAATAAACCTTTACGTATGTAAAACATACAACACTCTTATTGTGCTTAAAATTGCTGGTTCTTAAATCTCATTTGGAGAAAAAAAACAGCGTAATTTTTTTTCTTTGTGAATTGTGCCCATCCTAAGATTTTAACAAGAAAAGAAGTTACACAGACTTTGTGTCCAGGAGTGTTTAAATTTGGATTGTCATAGTCAAGTTTCTCTCCCAGCCTACCATTCTATAGACAAGAGCCGCACTATGAATTTAGAAGTGTATTTGAAAAAAAAGCACGTAATATATAAAATGCACATTCAGAAAAGATCCATAACTTTAAAGACAGTTAGTATATAACTAAAGATAAAATAAAGATAGTTTATATGACTGATGGATAGCTCATTCTCCCAAAAAAAGGTACTGTATCAAAACAGTCTACTTGAATATAGTAAATATTAATTTTTAAGTGCTTATAATAGGCTACAATGGATTTGGAAATACAACTGTTAATAATCCAGTATTAGAAGAACCTTTTAACAAAGAACCCCATACTAAGGGGTCTCTGGACAGCCTAATCCTGTAATTGTATTTGTGGTTGTAATTGAGGAGAGCAACTTACAAGTTCTTAAGCACTGACTACGGTATTGAAGAAACTACACTAAAAATACAATAGCTAGCAATAATAATAATACAAATGTTAGATCCTTATGCACACTCTGTTTAACAATGATATACACAAGTTTCCATGACAACAGTGACAAGATGATAAAAACATCTTCCTCTACCAACCACTGAAAAATGCTTTTCTGCTTGTATCATTGATGAAGTGGCAAGTACCTGATTTAGAAATGTCGACTTGCATTTTAGTCTTTTAAAACGAGTTACATCAAACTTTACCTTTTACTTTAGTAGTGGTCCTTAGTTTATCTCCAAAATTTCAGCTTAAAAATTTTTTTACCCCCAGAGAAATCTCTTTTGCATGGGTCAAACAAAACTGATCTAGCACTTTCCAAATAAACAGTGAAGATTTTAGCAGAAGAATGCATTATTTTTATATTGGCTTAATTTTGCTCCATTATTCACAAAGAAAAAACAACAAACATAAAGCAGTTACACTTTATCAGTTATTTAATTTGTATTCACATTAAAGCAGCATCTTACTTCACATCTGACTTGTTTTCTGCAAAATAAAAGTGGACACAAAACAGGCATTTGTTACTTCAGTTTACTTTCAAGTCATTGCTGGGACCTGGTTACTCCTGAAAACAAGCAATGACAACTGTGAAAATTAAATTTGCAGTTACCTCAATATTTCGCTTAGAGAAGTGCTAGAGAATTAGATAAGGGATGTAACTCTAACAACCTGGATGTAAACTAAGCTCTGTGTACCCAAACAAGATAAAGAATAAATGTTACAGTTTTTGGTGGTAAAACACAATGATGCTGTGCCTACTCAAGAACTGAGGTCAAGACAATGAAGACGACCTGGAAGGACCAAAAAGAGACTTCCCATAAGGATGGGACTACGTAAAGCAAACCAATGAATATGTATAAAGTAAGCATCTAATTAATATATAAGCAGTATGTGCAATAAAAAGCCCTGTCTATCTGTCATTTGGCACATTCGATTAGAGGAGCTATCCTCTGAACATCCAGCATGCTGAATGAATGCCCATTGTAACACTTACAAACCAGTGTTAAGAAGTTTGTTTCTGCCACTTTTTCTTATCAATACTTCCAGGTAAGCATAGTTCTCCATCTATGAAGAATCATCATAATACTTATTAAAATGTCAGTTCTTATATTTTACTATAGGGAAAAAAATTGTTCTTATAAATTAGTAATAAAAATTTAGCCCTACGATGCTCTTCATATAACACAATTACCATTTTAAAAAGCACACTGAATTACAGTTCTTCAAATCAAAGAAGGGTAATGCCTGCACTACATGAAACACCACAGTAGGTACCTCCTGAAGGGAGAAAGGCAAAAGAAATAATGTAACAATGTTTTGTACACTACAAATTATCCAGAAATACCATCTTCTGGTATGATCGCTTGTTGCTGTTAATAACAGTAAGGAACAGTAAATACTTTTTACTCATATAGCTTTTTGTGGGTAAGATTTAAAGAATTTTATAAATACAGGGCTAAGCCTTTGATTGATAATACAGACGTAGAGTAAGCCAAGTCCTCTCCCTGTCCTCAAGCATTTGAGGCCTAGACTGGAGTTAGGCTTAAGTAAGAGCAGCCATGGGTAGTAAATAAGCCTGGCCAAATAAACTGCTCCTGATTGTGCTGCTGATTCACAGCCAACTGACAGCCCCGGTACAGAGAGGGGTTTGGGAGGTGTAGCAGACTTGATCTGGGAAGCAAGTTGTCTTAAGTCTCCTTTGAACATCTGGAATTTTGCAAAAAGATAAACAGCTACTCTACAGGACTGGTCCTTGCTATGTACCTGAAGATATATGATAATCCTATTGTTCTGTTTTACAAGGTGGAGAAAAGGGAGCCATGAAGTAAAGCAGCATCTCCACAGCAAGAAAGGAAACCTGCAATGAATCAAGATTTCTTGATTCCCAGCCCTAGGTTTAATGCTGATGTTGCTGAGCTTCTCAACAGGATTTTTCCTGGCTCTTTTTCAGTGATATTTCTGTTAAGTCATTTCCAACATAAACTAATTCTTAACTTAGAATGCACTATTTACAGCATTGAAGATGGGGGATTTTTCCCTAGAACACCTTGTTAAACAAATGTTAGTGTCAATATAGGCTAAACAAATAAGAAAGGAAAAAGTGAAAGGAGATCAGGGCACAGAGCAGTTCTCTCATTTAGGACTTTATACGAAATTACAGCTAGTAATCAATTGGGTTAATGTGCAGAATAGAGGTAGAATAACAGTGTAGTTACTTGTTATGCAAATTAATTTCAATGCCTGTTCAGTTATCAGTAGTAACTATTCAGTACAAAACAAGCAAGATAACCTCTCTGAAATCTTACATATAGAAAGAGAGAAAATATCATGTTCCTTCCTGGCCATCTGATGTCTAAATTAAAGTTATGTTTAGATGCTTTTATGTTGAATTCAAAAGAATAGGTGATATTAAAAACTTAATTTCAAGTCCAGTTGGGTAAGTTCCTATTTAAATTGCATTTTGTAAATATTTACTTTTTTTTTTTACATACATAAACTATCACCAGAGAATTAATTTGTGTTAGGGCCTAAGGCCTAGCTTTGAAGAGCTTTTAGTCCTTTTATCTCTTTGATGATCTCATGGGAAGTCTAAGCCTGCCTTTCAGCACAAAAACCTCCAAAGCCTGAGGCTGCCTCTGGAAGAATTATATTTGCCTTAAGGTCTGTGGTAAATGTATTTTGGCAGCTTTACACTACAGCTAAAGAAATTTCTCAATCTCATCAGAAAAGTGTACACAATAACGATAATCTGTAATACAAAACTGCAAACCCTGGGGGCGGGAAGTGCCTAATCTTACATACATGGACACTATTCTGCAGTCTCAAATGTAACTACACATTTCACTTCCTTTTAATGATTTTAAACTATCTCTTTGCAAGATGAAGATGCAGCTATAATATGCTCTGTGTAGACATTCAAAATATGTTAGACTCAGCTTCCCCAAGCTTATATTTAAATCCTAGGATATTAACATCCAGTACAGCACAGTATTTGACTAATGCTATACACAGGGTTTTTTTAAGATGTTAGAATTTTCTACAGCTAAAAATCAAACTAAGGTAAAAAATGAGTATTGGAGCACAAGTCATTCTAATCTTGTGTTGGCTGTAAGGCTAATAATGAGTTTAATCTTACTGTTTCACCATCATTAAACACAAAAACAGCCTTCGGAGCAACAGCCAGAACCAATACACCCAGTTCTTAGTGCATGGTAACCATAGGACTCAGCCAGAAAGCTCTGGTCCTTCATGAGACCCCTCTCTGGTCCATGAACCTTCTGTTCTTGTTGACCACAAGGTACAACTTCAGCAAAATCCTCATTACAGTCAGGATTAGGCCACTCAGCTGGAGACCCAGGCACCTGCTGGGCTGGAAGCAATGTCTATCACTTCCCAGAGAAATGTCACCACACCTGAACTAACAGGGAAATGGCAAAAAGCCTTCCCCTCTCTAAATACCCAGCCGAGTTCTGAAGGAAGGGTGTTTGTGACACAACACTGCAGTTCCAGAGTGGCAGGCAAGCTCCAAATTCAGCCTAAAGGCTTCAGCTAGGAGGTTCTGATGGAATTTAGACACTTGGTTGACAAGGGACCACTTGGATGCTGAATACCTGCATGATGCTGTAACAGAGCTGCAGATTCTGTTCTCTGCTCATACACATCATGAGCCAGAGCATTGAAAAGGCACCCTGTGAACATCTCACCTGAGGATTCAGATCTTTTGTGAATGCCATGATCTTCAACTTCCTAATTTAAGAAAACAGGTTACAAGACTTTAGTTTAAAACAACTGCAGATTGAATTTTTTTAATTTCAGAACTCTTACAATGATGGACTGATGGACCAGACCCAGTAGCTTTTCTGAACAGTATTTGGATAATATCATAATGACATCAAGGTATATGGAGATGTTATATACCAGACTAGAAGCATTTAAAGTCAAATTATGAGATTAAAAACTAAAGAGTATATGTTAGGTGCTTGTGAACTTTGCTAGATACAAATTTTTAAAATAAAAATCACACTTTAGAAAATTAAAAGTTTTATATTGTTGTTAGTCACTTTCAAGAAGAACAACACAAGTAGCTAGATATGAAACTGTTAACAACCTTACAGTGGAGAATGAATAATGACCACTTTGTCACAACCAAGTCTAGAGAAGTGGCACTCCAATTTCTGGGACTCAACATTTAAGAAACAAAGGGTCACTTCAAGGACAGAATTCCTGAATCTTCAAATTTTTAAAAAAATCTAAGTAAACCAGAGAAAATAAGTCTGCACTCAGGTATAATGACCCTGAACAATATGATCTCTACCTCATCTTGAGTCCAACAAAATACTAAGATTTAACTTCACACACTTTAATTAGACTTTTCTTTGAAGGCCTGCTTCTATCTGAATTTTAACTGCAAAAATGTTGTCTTTAACCATGTTGGACTTAATAGATGTACAGATAAAGGTTATAAAAGCAGATAAGTGGATTTTGTTCATATGTATAAAACTAGATGAATTTGCATGTTGTCAAATTTAATCAGTTTTGTTACATAAAATTAGTTCAGCTCAAATTCTTTACTCAATTTAACACCACCTGGTCTCTTTTACAGACTGCTGAATTGAAGTTTACTTTTTCAATAATTCATTACAAAATACTATCTCTGTAGAACAATGCTCATTATTAACAGGTCAATTTCATTCAAGCTCTGAAACAACTCACTCAGATCACAACAACCTGGAGAACACAAGACTTAGAAAACTGTTTAATACGAGTTAGTCATTTGATCTAAGGCATTGTTAGAAGAAAGGCTGAAATCCCTATCAGTCTAATTCTTATTATCAGAACACCTCAAGATGGAAGCCTTTCAGGCATGCTGTAAAGAGAGAGAGAGAGTAGCTGATTAACAGTGTAATCAATATAGGTATTCCAGAGTTTCAAAATGGGTGTGTTTGGAGCTGGGGAAAGTTTGAGAAAAAAGGCTAAAGTTAACTGAACTTTAAAATCAATTAGGTATAAACAGAAGATGAGATCATTAGGTAAATTTCAGTCTAGAACTAAAATCCAGTTTCCTTCTTTTACAAGATGTGTTATCCACAGTACAGTTTAGTTTATTGCACTCTGAATTGCAGATTGTACCCTGCCAAAAACAGTAAAGGTACTCATTGGTATGGAAAAAATGTATTCATATATTCTCCATCCATGGGAAAAATTATTTGGAATAGAACAATGTTCCTCTATAACCTGTTATATATGTGTTTTATATAAATGAAATATGCATTTGTCTTGATTCAAATCTAAACAGAAAAAGACAAAATGTTTCCATGTCTTTTCTCATTATGAAAGATAATATATAGTGTTTGAGTCATATTATGCCATATTGTCTGCCAGTATTTAATATTCATAAAGATGTAGAAATCTCTTCATCTCCTCAGAGTTTCATGAAAACCTCATTCAGAATCCTATGCTGTGGGGAAAAAAAATGCTTACCTGGAAAGACAAATGGATGTCATTGCTGAATCAGAAGCTTTCAACAACTACAACAATAACACATTTTTGAAGCACATCTTTGTCTTCTGAGTGAGTCTTTCCTATCGTAAGCTTAAATGACACACCTTCCATGTGCCAGCTTGTGATTTTGAAAACGTCTTTGCACCTCTGCTCTTAAACTCAGCTGGAAATATACAAAATAAAGACATTCTAAGATGAGAATTATTGTGGATGGCAAACAAAATATTGCATAAAAAGAAAGAATGCAAGATACAGAAGCCAAGAAAAGAAAATACTTCATAACCAGAGGCAGTCCTCAGCTCAGCCATACACTGTTTAAATTTTCATTTCATTAAGTCTGGGTATTCATTTTCCTTTTTCCTTACATACGTTATTGTCAATAACCTCTATACTGTACACATTACTGAAAGAAATTTAATTTAAATTTTCAACCATATTGTTATATACCCTTCCAGTGATTTTTTTTTTAATTCCCAAATTCATCTGCAATGACAAATTTTTCTTCTCAGGTGAAATGGTTTCTTCAATGCTGTATTTACATGAGGCAATGTATTTTGTGTATAGATGTTAATGCCTTAGCTCCATATTCTTTCCAGATACAAAAACATTTTTGTGGGGAAGTGGCAAAAAGGATGTTTATTTTTCCTACAGATAGCTGTAGCCACATGATTTCCTCCATACCACTGTGGCTTCTCGTTCTTTTTTCCAACATCCACTCACCAGCGGTGCTTGGCTGCACAAAGTCCCCACTATCATTTCAAACTTATGGAGGAAACAAACAGAAGAAAAAGCTGGCAGCACAGAACATTTGTTCTTCTTCCAAAATCTAAAGCTGAACACATTTTTGAAAATAAGGCACTGTTGGATACTTTCAATAACATGCTCTTGTATTTGGATGGTGCAGTTAAAAATGTTTTTCACTTGAATCCTGCAGCCAGATCTCATTTAATGAAGACTGCTGCCACAGTGTGTGCTTTGCACAGGACGTGGTATGAAAGCAATTCAAGATGTCAGGGTGAGTGTTACGCTTCCTCTGCTGCTGCCCTCCCATCCTGCCTCCAATCTCTGGATACCCTAAACAATGTGAAGTTCCTCCTGGCCAGAACAAATGAACCTCAAGAATCACTAGCTTCACGCTTCCCTTCCACAAGTCTGTTTAATGTGACCGTAGCTGAGCAGCTGTGCCATACTAGCCCATCCTCAGACTACATTACTGCAGCCCCACACAGCAGTTCAGAAAGAATTTTGATGGGACCACCTACAAAGAAAACACACTGCCTATTCCACGATACTGTGAAAATCAGAGCTGGTCTAACACATCATGATGGTAACATCATCAGCATGCTGTCTGCACTACTGCAGGGTTTCAGCGACAAGGAGATGAAGAGGGTGAAAGGGAAGAAAGGTCATCTCCCACAGAACCACCAAGACAACTACACTGAAAAACTGTGTAATACTTTTCCAGTGCTCCCACAGGCTAACCTGATGTCTGCTCCTGCATCATTCCCACTCCTCACCCACTGCTATTCTCCTTTCAGAGGTGCCACATGTGCAAGTCTCCATACACCTGAGCTGCAGCATGCTTCCTCTGGGCATATGACAGTTTAAAGACTTCAAGCTTTAAAATTTCTTTATATGCCAAATATGCTCCAGTGCAAAGTTAACCAGAGTTAATTCCACTTTTTTCTGTTCAATTACCTTTTTCAGATGGGCCCTAACAAACAGATGCTGGTATACAGTAAGACAACTATTCCTACAATGAATGTATGGCTGTGACCAGAGCAGGCTATTTTATGGAAAACATACTCCATAGAGCTCAACTAAATTCATACTTTTCTACATCATAAAACAGAGTCAACACTACTGAGACAGATATGGAACAGTGAACATTCATTTTCAAATTAAATCAACAAGTGATTGTAAGTACACAAAAAGCAGATGCGTTTGTTCTGGAGATCTCAAATTTACACTGTCACTCCTCAGAAGAGTGCTCTACTTTTAGAATCAAAAAGAAAAAAAAAGAGAAAACATACTTCTCCAGGAAATTTACATATTGTGTAGAATTTTAAAACGTCTAGCTCAACTTTCAAATCAGTTCCTATGAAATCAATAATAAGGATTAAGATAAAACAGTCTTCCAGGTAAGGAGTCAGAGGAACAATTACGGGCCCAAGCAGGAAGCTTATGGCAGATATATTTGATGTGTCAAGATGAGCCAAGATTTGTTACAAGTTGGAATGAACTTCATGTTTCACATTTATAATTGAAGGTCAGTACTGGAAAACAGTACTGGACAATGAAAATATAGCAAATACAAGTAGTTAAATTATTAAAGATATGAAAACGTTATACATAAAGACATTTGAATGTCATTTAGAATTTTATCACCATACATATGATTTTTACTGAGGATTCCAAGACAAACTGAAATTTGGCATTTCCTACCTAACCTTACAAATGTTTGTCAGTGCATTCACAGTAACATTCTCTTCAATATTTTGCATGTACTTTTCTACTTTATCTTTCCAAAAGCTAAATTCCTGTACTGACACTTACACAGCCTCTACCCAGGTTGCAACATTAAAACCCATCACACAGATCTCTACCACCTGAGCTGACGAACTAAGAATAGACTGTCATGTCCTTTGTCACACATCTCAGTCTGCCAGTGCTCCTAGGCTCAAAATAGCTCCCTGTCAAAGTCAACATTTATGTTATATCTTTCCCCAAACACTAATGGTTCTTTACAAACTGATAGTCCTGATTTCCTTGTCCAGGTCATCCTGCTTTCCTCCATTTCCACCAAACAATAGCCAGTCACAATTTCAATGCTCTTCTTTTTCAGCTTTCTTCAATCCTCTATTTACAGCTTCCCACAGTTTGTTTTCTGTCTCCTTGACACAGGAATGACCTGCAGGCAGTAGACTGGTGAGGCATTGATGGTATATAACGGAAAAATTACCTTCTCCTGTTTCAGATATTTCAGTTTGGACCAATATGCAGCAGTTCCAACATCCAGCAGCAAACACGAAGGTAATCCTGAGTAGCTGTTGGATAGCAAATTTTAGCTATGTTACATTCCTAAAGCAAATTATGCACAGGTCAATAGACAAACTGACCTTCTAATAAATCCTTCTAATAAATCTTTCTCCTCCCCTGCCTCATTTCTTTTCTTTTTTAACATCAAATGCAGTAGAAAAAATATTTAACTAACTTTAATTAAGAAAAAAATTACATAATTTTTTAAAAACATAAGCAAAGTAATTATAGATACTTCCCTTGGCTTTGGAAGAGCTGTTCCAGGATGACAACTGACATGAATGTTTTCAGTTTCAAGTAGCAAAGTTAGGCAAAAGCAAGCATTTATAATAGAAAGTATTGGGCAAACAATGCAATAGACAACTCCAGCAGGTCTAAAAGCAAAACCTATGCCTCACAGTTCACCTAAGAACTCTCTGACAAGTACTGCTGAAAAGCTACTGCACTTGGTGAACAAGTTACCAGAATGAAAACAGGTAACCATCGAAAAATTAGATTTAAAATAGTAAATTACAAACTACCAACAACTTTTGACATGAAAAAGGTATAGAGCCATCACTACTGTTTTCATCTGTGTTGCTGGTTTTAGAAGTCAACTTGCTTACCAGTATTCTGAACAAACATTACTAAACAAATTTTATTACTTTACATCCATTAAAACAAACAACAAATAAATAAATAAAATTAGTATTTGTCTTCAGTTCTCACTGAGTTGCAGACATGATGACTATAGTCTATTCCTATCCAAACCAGTATATTCAACAGTAATATATGTTGTTTAGGCTGACCATTGTTTACAATGAAAACAAAATCTTGGCAAGTACTGTTACTTCATCCAAGATCTTTTAGGAAATCACATGAAAACTTGGAGAGGATAAAAATAAACCCTGTTATCACTGGGAATACCATAATATAATAAGCAAGATTGACACTGTGATTTGGGTGTATATCATTTATCACACTGTACTCATAAACAGAAAGAGCCCCAAAAGGTACCTTCTCTTGTTAACAACATGCTTGTTGTTACATTGTACTTCTAGTCACATTTAGGGCTTCCTGGGTACATCCTATTACAATGCACAAATGCAGCATTGGTACAAAAATAGACCAGAGCAACATTAATCTAATTCCAATGCAATAGCTTTTTTTTCTGTCTTCCTCCAGTTCTTTTTCCTCACTTCCTCTCTAAATCTTTCATTAACTACTCTCCTTTTTCTTTCTGTCCATTAAAAAAAAAAAAATCAAGTCTGAAAGCTATGAATCAGGAATGCTTCTATGTCACCAGATCACCATAGTCTCTCTGAATATGGTTAATCTTCCCACTTTGGCACTCCCATTTCTCTAATTATGTTTATACTCTTTTTAATTTATATCATACTATCTAGCTGAATTGCAAATTATGCTTTCAGATTTTACAGAACCATTGCCGAGTAGTCCTGATCTCACATTAGGTCTCCACTGTGCTAGATCCTAAGAGCTGGCAAAATTCCCTCCCCAAAGAGCTTATATTCTAAATACAGGTTGATGCCAATCTTTGTCAAATTCTGAACTCCACCACTCTTCTGTTCTGTATGCTGTAATTGTATTGCGCAATTTGGGTTCTGCCAAGAATAAACATGAAAGTGTAATAATTCATTTACATTTCTATAGTATTCCTTGTCATAGGATGCCAGCACTTAGAAGTGAATGGCAACTTCTGTTTCATACAGCGTTGTTCGCTCATCTGGGAAGATTATGAGATGTCTGAGATCGCAGAAAAGTCACATATCCAAGTCCTTGAACATGAGACTGCACATCTCTTTCCCAATTTTCCTTTTTTCTGACCAACAGTATATGAAATTCAAAGTTTACAGTTGTATTCAAAGCATTCCAGAGCACAGAGTCCATCTGTATGCCTCCCACTACCTAGCAGTTTGGGATCTTTTTTAATTTTTTTGTACTGACTCTGTTTTGAATTTGAAGCAAATGTTTCCCCCCTTACTCTCCTGTTACACTTCTAAACTTTTTGTAAAGTATATGGAGAAGAAAAAAAAAAAAANAAGGAAAAAAAAAAAAAAAAAAAAAAGGTACAAAAATGACCGTTAGCTGACTGTTCTTTCAGCATTTCAATGGTGTCCTTGAAAAAAAAACAAGGCAAAAAGAAGATACTCTTAACATACTAACATCAGAATAAATCTCACGTCCCTGCTGACTAGGTATCATTTTTTGAAACATTTTTCCATCCAATCTGGGGCATATGAAACCAATTCCAAGTCCTTCTCATAATTCCTACACTACATTTTTTTTCCTCCATGAAGTATATATAAAAATCCATCTCCCAACTCAAACAGAAAAATATCACAAAAGTTAAAATTCAAAATGAAGATCTGGAAACTGTGGGTCCCAAAAGTGCTGTTTAATTTCAAAAACAATCACATCAGCAGTCTGGGAACACCCACAAGCAGGAGGTGCAGTTTATTAATGTTCCACAGAACTGGTTATACAGAACTAACACACATTGCCCAAAAAAGCAGTCTAGTCCTTCCCCTTACTAATGGAACCTGTTTCAAGTTTTCTCCAAGAAAAACAACTTTGGACCATATACAATATTCACCACTTCACGCTGATACTAGAACTCTGTATTGACCCCTGTAATTTCTCTAAGCTACAGTGCAGGCTTACGTTCCCCTCTGGGCATCTCTCTAAGGAAAGAGAGCCACTGGCAATGACATCTTCCACAGAAATGCCAACTGATGCCAAAATTACACTGAGTGACTATAGACTGCCAAACTCAACTGAAAGGTCAATACTGCAAAAGATGTGTTCCATTTCATTCATTATTCAAAAGACTAGAAAAACATGGTTAACACAAACACTATTGAAACTACAAATATAAATTATACTTCAGGGGTTTTATGTTTGAATTAGTTTAGATGCACCTTAAAGTAATGGCTTTTCCTTTACTGTGCTGTTAAACAATGAAGTTTAACGGCAAAACAAGAACAATAGAAGCTGTTTTAAACATGGGCTCAGGTAACAGGCATGACAGACATTGTAAACATGCATTAAAAAAATTAAAGAAATACTTATGTGGGGGCTGTTCTACTAAGTACTGAAACTTCAGCTGGTAACAGAAATTGTATTACTACATTTTCTCAGTCTCCTGTCAATGTAGCTAATTGGAGGGGAAAATACTGTAAGTCCTTAAAAGTGAAGTAAACAAAAAGCCTCAGGGTCCCAGGTGAAACTGTATTAAACTGGAGTTATGACTGAAAGTTTGTATCAGTTACGTAGGAATTAACTGATGTTTTCGCCATTTCCAAAAGGGACGAGGTTTGATTTCCCCCAGTCTTTTGTTCTTCAGACATACCATGCCTGCCAGCTGCAACATCAGTTCTCTGAAGACCTTCACACCATCCCCATACCTCTGGATCTAACCCAGCATCTAGTATATCCCACCCAAAATGTAAGCAAGTACAGCCAGGGCTGAGCCAGATTCACATTTCTCAGGCTGATTAGGAAAAACAAACAAAACAAAACAACAAACAAAAAACCAACCATAATAGTTCTAATTATCCCCTCAAAAAGTATAAACATGCAATATTCAAACTTGTAGCTGAAATCAAAAGAAAGCAGTCCTTAATTTTCAGCTGACAGACCACTGTGATAAATATTCTTAACTTTAGGCTGTGAAAACTCCTAAAATTTCATGTAATAATTCCTGCATCACAGTATATAGCATAAATACACAAATGCATTTTTCTGTATTTACATCTGGAATTAAAAAGCCTTAATCTATCTTTATTTTGCTATCATTCAATAAATTTTGACCTAGCAGTGACACAGGCCATGGCATTGCTAGACAGAATACTAGGGCTGAGGAATTTACATTCTTTCTGTCCATTTCAATTACTACAGAGTTTTTCCTTGGGGGAAGAACAAGAGAAATTTACTTCTTGTGGCATGGTCCTCATATTTTCCAGCAATCTCAATCTATTTCCATTCATTTTCCAGTATTTACTTTGCAAAAAAATATTTCATAAAGAAGAAACTGAACTTATGGCTCTAATTCTGCTTGGAATTCTGTGTAACAAGTTTTCACATCCCTAGGGATTTCCATTACTGTCAGTAGAGCACGGTATACATATATATATTTATATAAAAGTGTATGCAACATCAGAGATCAAATTACCTTTAATTATGGAGAATTCTACTTCATCATAATCATATCAATAAGTATGAAGAAAGAGTACAGCCCAAGCTTCTTTAGAGTAACTTAAAACATGTAACTAATTAGCTCTATCTTTAGAAAGTGACAAAATATAATTTTCTCATAGGAATTATAAGACTTCTGTTTTCATACTTTCCAGGTTTTTTTATGCAGTCTTTACAGCTTAATGCAGGTAAAGATATGCCTTTATGCAAAGGACTAAAGACTTCACAGTAGAGGCAAAATCACCTACCCATATGAATTTCCTCACAGGAGCAGTGCTTAACATTGTGATCAAAATTGTATGCAACAGGAGATGATAAATACAAATTAGCTACCTAATTTCAAGGCAAAAATACATGTCTCTAAGTGGTATTTACTAGAAATTGTTTCTATCATTTTGTAACAATCCCATCCATAGAAACAGAAGATATTCATATTCTACTTATTTAAACTACTAGCAGGTTATACATGATTCACAAAATATGGACTTGCATTTTGCCACAGCTATGCATGAAACACCCCCAGTGCCAGCCAGCAGCGTCTTTAGAGGCATCCTCTGACATGCAGAAAATCAAAGCCTGATGCCCACTTCTGATCCCAGCTCACAAGACACAACCCCAGTCACTACCATGCGGAATTTAACTGATTTTTATTTATCTTTATGAGAGAATGTTTTATATTATGGACAAAATGCAATGGATGTCTCAATGTTTACCACCGATTCTATAAAAACATTGTCTTTATTGCTTTCTAAGTGAAAATTTATATCCCTATGAGCAGTTAAATTAGTAACAGAGGGTCAACACAAGCATCTATTGTCATTGCAACAGTTATAAGCACAATAAGCATCTCAGCAGACTCTGAAACCACTTCCTCTCTCTTCTTGGAGCACATTTTAATTGCACAAATTCAATACTTATGCATCAATTTATTTTGAATTCTAATCTTTTGAAAATCAGAGCTAGTACTACAAAAACTACATTTGATGAAAAAGTAATTTGCATGAAAAATGCCAAAAGGCATATATAAAATGGTATTTCAAATACCAAAACAAAATTATGAAGCCTCTTCAAAATGAATTTCATCCATTAACTATATAAAACCAGACTACAATAGGACAATTTTTCTCTGTAGCAAAAGGCACTGAAATTGCAGCATAACTTCCATTTAAGAAGCTTAATACAGGTTTAGTATTATCTCATATGCTGCCTTTGAATTGTCCAATTAAACACTGAAATTCTTCCTAGTTTTATTTTTTATTGTAACTGTAATCCAAACCAAGTGCAAGAAGGGAATGAGTAAATACAATCTTTGGTAAACTTTTTTTTTACATTTTCAATTTTACCACTTAAAACATTCTGCATCTATATCTGTTATCTTTTATCTCCCTTATTTTGACCACTCATAATAAGGGAGAAAAAAGAGGGACACTTTTGCCTAAATTTTACCTTTTTATTTATAACTGCAGTTCTAAAACGTGAGGTAGAAAAATAGAAGTGTTTTCTGCAAACAGAATGGAACAATCCACGTCCATTCCAATCAAGAGACTAAAGGTCTGTGACACAAGGTATCATTTTAACATCCTTCTTAACTTTTCCAGTAACTTTGTCATCAAGCAATCTGTAAATATTAGCGATTTTTTTTCTCAGCATAAAAATCTTTAATGACTTTTCTTCAAAGGAAAAATTTCTCCTGAATGGCCTATCTGCTCTTCTATATCCTGGTCTCCAATGCCCAAAGACTTCCATCCTCAGACACCTGTACAGCTCAACACCTGCTGTAGCCACAAAAAGCATGTTCACCGAAATGCTGACCATCTCTCCCATAAAGCAGGTTCTTGGAAGCCATAAAGCTCTTTGGCACTGCAGAAATGCCCAAAACTGAAACTTTCCTTTACTTGAAAGTGTTCTCAGTGAGTGTATTGGAACACTCCAGTTCCATGCTGGGGAAGAATTTCGCCTACCTGAGAAAGGACACTAGAAAATTCTTCTGGGTTCACAGCCCTTACAAGCAATGTTTAACCTACATACAGACCAACGAAAGAAGGACCAGACCGTATTTCAGGAGAATTTGCTGAATGTCCTATATGAGGGGACACGTTTCTTTCCTTTAGCATTAATTCTGCGCACAGTGATGCACCACACCTTTGGCACAGCTTGAACCAAAATTCTCAAGGCACTAACTTACCATAATTTCTTTTAACAGAAGAATCAAAGGTGAACATTAAGGGTGGAGGAGCACTAAAGGCTGTAAGTTTTAAATTATCTGATACTCCTTTTGGACAGTATCTTACAGAAAGGGATTAGATCATCTTCTTCAACCTTGCACTGGTGAAACTGTCCCCAGATACACAGAAATTGTATTAATTTAAACTGAATAAAAGCCTAATTTAATTAGATCAGCTAAACCTTCTGCAGAGTGGCTCTTAAATAACTTTCAGCACTATGAGAAGTACTTTTGCCCCATAAAATTCCCATCTGATAATGTTCCTAATACTAAACATGAGTCAAGATCCATAACTCTCTTTAAAAAAATCAGAATTTCATTGTCACTTAAAAGAGCAATCCTGTCCTCTTCTCGTCTTACCACACAGTTCACAAGTGTTAACTTCCAGCATAGCTGGATGGGAACATATTTGGCACTGTCACAGCAGAGAGTGGTGGCACCTCTTCAAACAGCTCAAGATGAATGTCACACCACTGGATTCTTTGAAAATGTCCAAAGATACTGCAGTTCTTGAACATCACAGAGAGTGTTTATCTCTGCGCAAGCCCTTCACGCCTCACTTAACTTCTACACTATGATCACAATTTCAAAAGACAAAGTCAATTCTTTATGTGCTAAAAGACGAACAACAGTGGATGCAGGAAGGCCTCATAAATAGCATCTATTTCTCTAGTTCTCTCTGGCCTCACAGTCAGTAGAGATTACAAACCAATGAAGCAAAGCATAGGCAATGGCAAGAGAAAGTTGGATAGTTTAAAGACAAAATGCTCTAGGGATGTTGGGGATGCTCTAAGAAAACTATTACAATCCTTCCTACTTACATCAAGATCATGTCCTGGTTTCAGCTGGGATAGTGTTAGTTTCCTTCTTAGTAGTTGCTGCACTGCAGTGTTTTGGATTCAGTGTGAGAACAATGCTGCTAGGTCACTGATGTTTTGGTTGTTGCTAGGTAGTGCTTATCCTAAGTCAAGAATTTTTCAGTGTCTCATGCCCTGGCAGGAAGCAGGTGCACAAAAAGCTGGGAGGGAGCACAGCCAGGACAGCTGACCCAAACTATCCAAAGGGGTATTCCATACAGCAGAACATCATGGTCAGCCTATCAGCTAGGAGAAATTGGCTGGGAGGGGCTGATTGCTGCTCAGGGTATCAGTCAGCAGGTGGTGAGCGATTGTACTGGGCATCACTTGTTTTTCTGGGCGTTTATTTCTCTAATTTTTTTTTTAATTTTCCTTTTCATCATCATCTTTTGATTATCAACATTATTAATAATTATTATTTTTATTATTTTATTGCTATTATCCTTCTTGTTGTTTTTTGTTATTATTTACCTTCTTTTTAATTACTAAACTCTTCTTATTTCAAAGCACAAGTTACACTTTTTTTTCCTGATTCTGATTTTTCCTCCTATCCCACTGGGGTGGGGTGCAGAGAGTGAGGGGCTGCATGGTAGTTAGTCACCAACTGGAGTCACAGCATGACAACAGTGACAACAAGGAAAGAGGAACAAGTTTGACCTTCTATATGCAAACCACCATGAGTACATGGAGAAGGCATACATAAAAGCTTGGAAAAAATGCAAAAAAAAACCCCAATAAAATCACTACAGAAATGGGTTGAAGTACCAGCACGGTGCAATTCTGGCCTTGAGCAATTGCAAGCCTCTCTTCCACATACAGATGTACATTCCTGTTTGCAGCTTACTTGCACCTCGCTGCATAGCACAAGACTGCATTTTATACTCTAAAATACTGAACTCAAATACACTAAAAAATTTCAGTCCCAGGATGGTAAGCAGTTTAGCACAGAATGAGAATATACAGCCACACTGCAGAAAAAGTGAGAAGACCTCAAGTCCTTTCAAATGTGGGAGAAAACACCTCCAGGCCCCACACCCAATTAGCCCGATGCTGAGATGAGCAAGACACAACAGGACTGCATTTTTAAAAGTGTTCACCATAGTATCTAACAGTATTGATCCAGGCCATGCCACTTCTAAATAAAAATACTGATAGCATTCAACTATCTTTAGGAAGCTACAGATTATTTAAATCCACAGCCACAAGACCTTGTCATATCTCTGTCAGGACCACCGTTAAATCCCAGCATTACTGATATATTTTCTTTGTGCAAATATCTCCATGCAGTACTAAAGCCATTTCTTTCTCACAGATGAATGAAGAGTTGTCACTCCAACAACTTAACATTATTTTTTCAATCCCCACGATCATTTTTGTTGTCCTCCCTTGAACTCTACCTAGTTATTTCAAATCCACCTCACAATGGGGACACCATACTCTAGTATCAGTCCTGATTCTGTACAACTTCTGCTGAGTGGATCATGCTCCCTCTACACAGCGATGTTCAGACTGAGCCTTCAAGGATATCACCTTTTTGCCCCAGTGCTACAATGAGAGAAGCAAGTAACTAGGATAACTTCTACATTTTTCTGGTTTTCAAATCTAACTCTCATCCTGTAATAAGTATCATTTGCCTTTCAAGTTCATAAACAGATAATTTTACATCTGACAACTAAAAGTATTTTCAGACTTTAACCATTTAACCTAGAATCTGAAATCACTCCATAATGGTACTTGTTGAAAAATCAACATTCCTTCTACTTCTGGAATTACTTAACTTTGTATCTGTTTAATTTACCTTCAAACATCTCATCTCATGGGAGTAGCAAAAAAATAGTTCAAGTTTTTAACCAACGACTAGCTGCTGAGGAAGCCAGCAAAAGCATCACTATTTGAGATACAAACTCCTTTGATACCAACTACATCTTGATATCTGCCACTTCGCCATCTGACACATGCTTCATTAATCACAGACAAAAAAAACCCTCTTTAAACAGGATTGTGGTCCAGATTCACTTTCTCCCCTCTTGAGAAAGTAGGATGAACACATCTTTCTGCTTCATTCCAAAAATATTGTAACTCTTCATATGTCCTAGCTGTAACTTTAAAAAATCTAAATCCCAAATGTGAAATAAGAGCTTACTGATTTCAAAATGCAAAACACAGAAAAGCTGGAAAGGATTTGATTAGAAACCTCATTCCATTGACTTGAAATTCAAGATTATGTTGGCAGGAACTATCTTGGTTATAGGTAAAAACTATATTTTATAATGATCCTTTATTTTAAAAGCTTTATTATTTTTAACTCTGTTAGCCATTAATAATGGACTCTTTCACCTTTCTGTATTCTTTGTATTTAGTTAGTAACATATTCAGCATCAATTTCTTTCCATATAAATGTTTTAAATTTTAGATTTTTATAATGATATTTTATATAAATGTTTTATCACTGCTTCTGTATAAAAAAGAATTTAAGACTCTGTAGTACTGGCTTAGACCAAAGGTTCATCTGGCCTAGTGTTCTTTATCCAAGAATGGCCAAAAGCATTAGTAGGAAGCAGTATGGACAGGGTAAACATATATGATACTTCCTCCACATACACATTCCTTGCCTCCAATTGTTTTCAGGCTGATGTTTCAGGCTGTTTTCCTGAGCCTGGTGTGGTTTCTCTCAATCTCCGGTAGATTTTTCTTCTCAGTGCTTGCCTTGTGCTTGAACTAATCTAAACTTTTTTTGCACTCACACAGCCTTTTCCACAAAGCACCTCTTTCTGCTTGGTTTGACTGTACTTCTGATGAGCTTCATTTGTTACTTCCTAGTTCTTGCATGAGAAGACAGACAGCAGTCACTCCCTGACTACACTCTCTACAATGATTGTGTAGACCCTTCTACAACACCTTTGTGAATTCTTAAACACTTTTTGTCTAGACTGAGGACTCCCACACCTAAACTCAATCATTCCTCCAACTGAATTTAATCATCCTTGGTGATTTCCCAGAACTTTTTTTTTTTTACTTTGAAGGTCCCAGAACCAAAAACATTAATCAAAGTATGGGTGAATTGCTCTTTTGACTATTCTTAAGCACTGAGATTGGGTCTTCAGAGAAGTAGCTCAAGAGAGGTAACTGTCAGTCCAGAGGCCATTATTTTATAAATATAAGCTATACATATGCATTTATCTGAACTTTCGATCACATTTTCCTTACTCTTATAAAATCTCTTCGTAATTCACATTCTACTCTTGCCCTACCTTGAACAACTTTGAATTATCACAAATTTGTGTCATTCTCTGCTTACCCCCTTTACAGGGTCCTTTATGACCATCACTTCTTTAAAAAACTGGTTCTGTGCAGTGTAATTTTGTATTTCATTTTACAATTTGCTTACAGTTATCCTATATTTAATTGCTTTAAGTTTTGCAAGCAGGGTCTTTTAAAGGTCCAAATAAACACAGTACTGCCTGGACTTATGGTCTGCTCACATATAAGTACTTTAATCAGATTAAAGCCATAATAACTGCTAATTTTTAAATTGCCAGTTAATTCTTCTCCTCTATCAGAGTAAAAATCGATATCAAGTCTCCCATATTGACTAAAGGGACTGGTTTACAAAGCTGTCATCTGTTAAATTTATGAATTGTCCTCAGAGAGGTTAAGTTTGGCAACTAAAGTCTGCGTTCAAACAGTTAAATAACTGTCAATTATCAAAAAGTTTCTTTTTATTTAATTGTTAAGACTATTTCTTAGTATTCAAATTCTAATATTAAATTATGTTATTAGTATTGGTCATAAAAAATATAGAAGCAAAAATATATACTAGCAAGCTCTTAATAACACTTTGAAAAATGTAAGATACTTTACACCTCTTCCATCAAGGACAAACCTACCTTGAATGATCTCGTTTCCTTTAAGAAAGAAACAGACTGAAAGTGCCAGAAGGCAGCTGGCAGATAGTTGCTATAGAATACTGATGCATGATACTTTGTTCATGCACCCTTTCTGCACAACCTTACAAACATCCAGTTTAATAACTTCAACACTTACAAAATGGTCATTTCTGCATGCAAATGTTGATGTGAGCATCTATAACAAACAAAACTGAACAACACCATTGCTTTCTGAAAACATACCACAGATTTTCTTCACTGCTCAGAGAGATCTTGCACTATCAACATTTCTATTCTTAAAGCACATTTTCAAAGTACACGCGCAGAAATCTCTTGAGTTCTGTAAAGGAAAATCCATCCATGCATTTGTGCTGTCCATATATATAAGAAAGACCTGCTTATAGATTTCAGAACAAAAAAGCCTTGCTAGAATTAAATAATGATTTAGGGGGGTTAAATTGTTATTTCAAGACAGCACGCTTGTCACTATATTAACTATTAGCCATTTTATCAATAGAATTCATTTATTTTTATTAAGTCTACTTTTTAACACTCTGTCAAGCAGAGTCTCTCCATAGAGAAGTGGAGTAAAGAATTCTCATCATAACTATTATCACCATTGCCATAATAGAATTTCAGAAAAATATACAGAATTCAAACTGAGCCAGAAAGCACAGGGGAAAAAAAGAAAAAGAAAAAAAGGCAGGAGGAGGCATTTAAAATGCCTTGATTTCCTCTGTGCTGACTTAAGAGTATTTCTAGCCAACCTGCCAAAGCTACAGATGTATGAGAGGGAAGTGTGGAAAGCATCTGTGTAGGAAAGCACAGACAAAGCAGAGATGTTGGCAAAACTGTACAGGAGCAAGACTTCCAGGATACCAAAAACGATTTAGTTTAAAGGACTAAGGAGTCTTTGTAGACTCAATAAAGCAATGACTCTTTACAACTCTAGCTATAAAACAAGTGTAATCAAACAAGGAAATATGCAACAAATAAAGGAAAAGGAAATCAGGCAAAAAGATTGATTATTGCTAGCCTTGAGTAGCAGAGGTTTTTTTAAAAGACCTATCTTTAAAAGAAACAGAAAAGAGAATAATTTTTTTAAATGAGCAACTAACTTAAGAACAGAACACACTAACCAAATTAGAACAAAAAAAAATGTGCTGAGTGTCTACGGGGACATCAAGGTTAACTGTTAATAAGAAATATTAAACAGCTTTTAATTTAGTGCTGTTATCAAACCATACAAAAAGCATCGTAACACACAGAAAAGCATTACTTTATTCACCTTCAGAGTTCAGGCTTCACTGTTTGCATTCAGAAAGCTATTAGCTGCAGAGGACTGCAAATTGTCAAGGTCATTTGGAGAAATGGCTCTAACATAAATAAACTTTGCTTAAAATTAAAAATATGTCTGCTTGTAGGCAAGTGAGCGCTGCATGGCTGCATTTGAATAAAATAAAGCATGGTCTCTGTCATCAGGTTTCATAGTGCTTTAATAACATCTAAACACAACAGTCCTTATGTATCAGTGCAAAAAAACTCCTGAAAAATCTAAAAACGTAGTTCTCTAAGAAAATTGTTCTAGGTCATATCTCAAGCACAAAGCACATGCACCCAGGCTTAAATACTACTTGTTTGCTGAAGCAGAATCCTAACATGGCCCTAAAAAATGGTTTGTAAAATGCACACAGAAGAGAAAACAACGTGGATCCAGTGTAGCAGTGAAGCATGTGTGAGAAAATGAAACCTCTCAAAAAGAGCAGCAGGATGTCCCCTCAGTTCAGGGCTTGCACACAAACTAAGGGATTTCCTTTGATGTAGCAATTCACTGACAAGGCATTTGGAGCAGGCCCACACATCTTCCAAGAGGTTTGGCCTGCTTTACCCTGATAATTAAAAGTCTTTGGAACAAGCATTCAGATTTACTGTTTCAGTAAACCAATACGAGAATGCACTTGTGCCTCTATATTTTCTGTCATTTTTTTAAACAAAATAAAAAGCTAAGGTGAAATTAATCCCATCCCGAGAAACACATTCCACTCCCATGAGATGTTACCAGAGAGTCTCAGGAGAATGCCACCAAGCATTGAGCTGGCAGACAACTGTTCCGGGTGAAAAAGGCAGGACAGTAAGAGACACGTGAGAACATCTCACTGGCTAAACTGGCCAAAGATTACTAATTCAATTCTCACCTGAAAGTTACACCACTTGCCTCCAGAGAAAAAATCACTCTACAACCCATTCGTGGTTTGGATAGATTGAGAGGACAGAAAGAAACTTTGCTGCGAGGGCAAACTGGTTGTGCCTATTTAGATTTCTCTTCTTATGCTGGGCATCAGCAGAATGAGACACACACAGAAACTCAGCTGCAGTTTTCTTGATGGAGTTGGAGAGGGACAAAGGGAAGGAGGGGGAAGTCAGTAGAATGGCCAAATACCAGATCTTGGCAGTAAAAGACACAGAAGACGAGACACATGAGGAGATCTGGAACTATGGCCCTTCACACATTAAATGTGGAGACTCTTTGGTTTTCATGTACAAATACAACATGTAAAGTTATGACCAGTATTTCAAATTCAAGTGTCTGCCACCTATTTATCCTCTATATGAATCCACACCAATTTAACTGTGTATCCAGCAGGACTGAAGGTGATCAGCACACTACTTTCCTCTAAAATTGAGAACTTTCATGCCATTTCCATAGAATTCTGTATAAAATTGACTTAACATGCCACATACATAGGTGCGAGACCCATGTTCAGTTTTTTCAAATAGGGACTAAGACCTGAATTCTGCTTTGGCTCTGTGAAACTGTGTATTAATTATTCTGATTTCTCTCTCTTTCCTCTGTCCTCTTTCCTACCTTCTCCAACTTTTTCATGAAAAATAGGTCTGCAAAGTGAGACTTTTCTAATGGCAGAGATACATAGGCAGCACAGAGACATCGCAACCTACATCTGAAACACATGCCCCACACAATAGACCATCACACACTCTGATCACAGAAAAAGGGTTGTCCTTGTTCCTGTTATGAATAACTTTCATAGAATCACAGAATGTGCTGAGTTAGAAGGGACCCCTCAGGGTCATTGAGTCCAACACCTGGCCCTGAGCAGGACACCCTAAGAATCACACCATGTGCTTGAGAGTATCCAAACTCTGAAAGGCTCCACGCTGCCGCAAAAGCATCTGAGAAATTCCAATATATTTCAAAGAAAAAAGTATCCAGGAAGCTCTTACTGCAACAGGTCAAACCCAAGATCTACATTCATATCTGTAGCTAATGGCCATCAGTACAGTTATCAGTGATAATAATCATAAGGCTTTTAACAAGGTCTTTAAGTTTTATACTGTTTCACATATTCCCCTCAAGAAAGGACATACTTTTACCTTAACTTCCAAAAAAGCTGTATGAAACCTACAGGCAAGGAAAGTCTGTATTCACCATATGATCGTTTTGTGTCAATAATCTTTTTTCAAGCAAAGGACTGTAAATCCCTGTGATAAAAGTTTTCCATTGGTATTTTCTGTATTTTCCAAAATTTCCAACATGTCTATCATTATGCAGATTTTTATGTGCCCAAATTGAAAGAACTGAAAATAACTAACCAAGAGCAGTGGATAAATCCCTGGCACTCTGAAATCATAAATCTCACAACAAGCACTGTTAAAGATCTCTCCAATCAGGTATGGCAACCACAGAGAAGTAGTACGAAAGGTTCATGTATTAAGTTAGAAAATATGGCGATTGATCCAAGAATTGCAAATTCGGAGACAGATCAGCTCATTGCACAAATAATTCAGTGAGTTGCACTAAGAGCAGAATGATGCTGAAAGGCTGAAAGATACCAAGAGGAAATAGCTTAAGGGCCTGATCATTTTATTAATGAGGTATGGCTGTAAATAAGATTCTCTGTGTAAAACTGATCAGGTTTGAGGTCTGCAGTAATAAGACTGAATTACCATTGCTTAATGCAAAATATGCTCTTCAGAGAATTTCTCCTGCAAGTGTTAAGTTTGATAGGTGGGAAGAGATGTACTTGCACATCCAAATCAATCACACATTGACTGCAGGCCACCAAAACAGCCCTGAAGAAAAGTAAATATAATTCTGGGATTAATCAGCAAAGGTATTTTTAAAATCTCACAATAGTCTGAAAAACAATGTCATCTCCTGCACTCAAAAAAAAAAGTGAGTTCCCATAGGAACAGGTAAAGGCAGGACTTTGTGGAACAGTGAGACTTCTGCATAGGCACATAAAAACTACTTACCTTTTCAGCATCATATAACAAAAGTCTGAGAATGACACCTTTCTCTAAACTTGTGACAGAAGCAGAAGTGCTGTGCAAACAAAAAGATAATGCTTACATGCAAACAGACATAGCCCTGCCACAAAGAATTTATTTTTGTTGTGCAAATTGGATGAGGCTTTAAATCTGCAGATGATGACGTTATGAAACTGTCTTCAAAAAGAACATGTTAAAGCTCTGATTAGATTAATATGGAGTTTGACATGTTTTTTGAGAAAATTTATGATATACTTGTCTCCAGAAGAGTAGAACTGATGACTCAAGACCCTCCCTCTTGTACTGTTTTCTGTGTTCCCCAGTTACTACTTAGAAAATTCACACACATAAGTAACAACACCAGCAGCTATAACATTCAGCTGTTCTATCATTTTTGTTATAACTTTTAAGAGTTTTCCAAAGGCCTTCAGAAGTATTATCCTCATTTAGTGGAAAAGGACGCAGAAATGAGGTAACTTACCACAGGCAACAAAGAATTCTATCAGCTAGGTCAGGAATAAAGAGCAGACCTCCTAAATCCAGGTGTAATGAACTGCATTACCCTGTCTTAGCACAAACCAATGGTGGTTGATCCATGTATTCAATCATGTCTAAGAGAAACTGTCTGACAAACAAGAAACACCTTAAGTAACAACTGGATAGACACGTAGGGTCAAAAATCTCAAGGCTTTCAAGATCAGGCTCAAAACATGCATGATAAGATTTTTGTGAGCAAATACTGATGACAGCTGAGGACCTCAGCGGCCTTTACAACACAATGTTCTTAACTAGAGTGGGTCAAAGTGCTCGTTCAATAGGAAACACTTCCTGAAACCCTTTTCTTCTGTCCAGCCAGTCCTTGAAAAACAGTAAGCAGGACTGAGCAAGTGGCTGTTTCTGTGCAATACACATCTGAGAACAGAAACCAAACACAGAGCAGGATACGCGAGTGAATGAATGCCAGATCCATGGGATACATTTTATCAGGAGGTTTTATCAGATTAACAGGGAAGGACTGTGCCTCAGCTCTCAACCTTCTCATTTTATTTGGAGTTCATGTCAGAAAAGGTTGTGTTGCAAAATATAAACAAATTGCTCAAATGGAGCAGATTTCCTAGGATTGCCCAAGGTCCTCATGCTGTTCTGTGCCATAGAAATATCTTTCCTTATGGACACAAGCCTGCCAGATAACTCTTAAGTCTCATTTATATATATGGCATATATTTATACACTGCTTCTAAAGCAACAGCAAACCAGCACAACTAAATTTCTGGCTACTTGCCTTCTCTCCTGTATCTCACACACACAGAGAGGACTGTGTGCCTGTATTCTGCTGATCTAGACACAAAAAAAATCATGGCAAAATTCAGTTCTGCCATCTGACAGATGCAGTGTGTTATCCCCAAAAGTTCAGAGCCCTTGTATCAGATGCAATAGCTCTCACAGATATCTTAGTTATCCACTGTTAACATTTTGAGGCTCTATCAGTTGCAGATAGACTGGCTCACCAGTTATGTACCAAGCTTCCCTGTCAGGGGTCTCTGACCAGGTTAATATTGCAGATGGCAATAACCACCTAATCAATCCATGTCTTTCTAAGTCCTAATGGAGCACCTGCACATCCAGACATGAATCTTCCTCCTGACATCCTCCACAAACATAAATTACAAGTCCAGTGCACACACCAGACAAGTCTCAGTGACCCCTTGACAGGGCAAACAGAGGTCATGCAACAATCTGATTTTCAGCACCCACTATTTCCAGCCTTCTCCCTTCTGAATTTTAAAAACCTGGAGTTGCAGTTAGTGTCACTCTTGGGTCTCACAGAAACCCAAGTGATTACTAGTCTACAAAGTGATTACTTGTTCCTAAGCCTGATAACGTAAGCAATGTTTCCATTACGAAGTACTGCAGAGTAACAGGAGCAGATCCCTAGAATGAAACAGTTCTGAGAACATAAAATCCATATTTTATAGGAGGGGGGAGTAGCTATGGCCTAGCTCTACTGTGGTCCAGTGGACTGGGTACATTTTGGTGGTAGAAGCACATCATGCTAGTGGTGTCAAAGCCATCTTATTCTTGACTTATACCTTCTCTGTCAATTGCCATGGCCATGCAAGAACACTTGCATGTATGTAAGGAATATCTGTCATATCTCAGTTACCTGTGCACCACAGCCACCTCTTCAAAAATTTGCCATTTAAGACTCAGAACGGCTTTCTGGTTTGTAACAGAAAGGCTGGGAAGATAATCAGATGTCATGAATGAAGCCTGTTGATATCAGAGCGGTCTAGGGTCAGGTGCATAATTAATAATCGTTTTTAACTCTAACTCTGTACATTCAGGCCAGCTGCCTATGGCCAAGGATGCAAGGGGTTAGTCACTGCTTGTAGGGCTGAGCCACAGCTGTGACTAGAAACAGCACAAGGTACTAAGCTCACTGATGGACTCAGTGATCTCACAGATGACACCATCATGGTTCTGTCACTGCTCAGTAATGCATGCCAAGGCAAGGCACCCGTGAAACATAGTCTTCCCCTTGCTAAGACCCTTTCAGTTTCCTGCTATCAGCATACCAGAGCCTTCCCAACTCTGTCACTGGATTTGGGTAACAACAGTTAATATTTCCCAATAAATTTAACTTTCACAAGCTTGTCTAATCTTTCTTTTAACGTATTTTATACTTCTTGACTTCCCTGGTTCCTACATTAATGAGTTTCACATTTTTTATTATATGCCACATATTTGTTTTTCTTTTATGTATGATGCCTGACAGCTACATTTCCTGCTTCTAATTCTTGCCTTATAAGAAACCGTACATAATCACATTCACTTCTGCACCAGTATGCTACCTGTAATTTTATAGGCTTATTCTGCTTAATCTTTTTTTCTCCTACTGAAAACTCAATCCTCATTTGTGTTTTCTCAGCATTTTTAATACCAATTACCAATATCAATTTTTAATACCAATATTGAAATATAGGCTGATCATTTAATCTCCAATCCCTCAACACTGTCAGAGCTTTCTGTAACTTCTTGCCATCACCTTCATTGATAATTCTGCTTAATCTTCTATTGCCACCAACCTTTTTCAAGCCTTTCATTCAGTCCATTTCTGTTGAAAAGGAACCTGACTGCTAGCTCAACTCAAGACAGTATGCCAACTATTACTTGAGCCAGAAACACACACTGTACAGAAAGGAATGCTAAACAAAAGGCAATGCCAAACAAGTGACCTCATTCCATGCCTGCTTCCTTTGCCCAGGTCAAGTCTACAGCTTGCTGGCAGAGGCAAATAAAACCTTTGGCCCTTTCGCTTGTGCTCACAGCACTGCAGTTAAAGGCAGCCCAGCCCACATCAGAGCAGGTCTCCCTGCTGAGCAGGCAAGAAAACATGAGAGATGAGACTGAGGCACCTTTCCAGATCCTCTGAATCCTTCATTTTTTGATGGGTGGTGCCTGAGGAAACAATACTACTGAGTAGTTCTGCAACAAAATGGTAGCCAATCTCATCCAAGATAAAAGGTGACAAAGTGCCGTTATCCCACTAAGTGATAAGAGAAGGGAGAAGGATTGCTGCTCTGTACTGGCACACTAAGGCATAGCCTGGAAATACCTTGACCTTGCCCTGATTCTGACTCTGGATCATGTTACAGCCTCCCCATAAGACAATCCTATCCTTTTCCCTCAAAGACCAGCTCTGCTGTGCCAAAACCCACACCAGCCACAACTGTCCTCCTAAGCTGCTTATCTACCCACTGCTCTGGAAACTGGAAATAGCTATCCTGTTATGCCAAACCCTACAAAAATCAGTTACCCCTGGCAATGTAAGTCACATGGTTTGGAGTATATTTCTCCTCATACGTCTAGAAAAGGACAAGACTGGCGAAACTAAATATGAGTTCACTTGACACCACTCTTCACTAGTGAAAAAAGGAGAAAGGTGCAGGGGCAGAGCAGGACTGAAGCTCAGAAAGGCTGAAAACAGCCAGTCTTGAAGTTCAATAAACTATTTTCTTCAGACTAGACCTTCTCAAAGCCCAGTGGGGACTGACATTCAAAGTCCTTATATTTGATGCTTGTGGCTTGTTTAGTGAAATATTCAATATCTGCCCCTTTATATTCTGTCATTCTGAGGGACTGAACAGGGTCACTAATTATGAACTGAGAAAGAAC